>JAQFVV010012414.1:7751683-7966854 GCA_028023455.1 Epiperipatus broadwayi | reverse complement strand
TAGTTCAACAATTTTCTAGCTTACTCCTCTCCATTTCACTCCATATGTACATTTTATGTCAATGGATTTTACCTTCACACTAAAACAAATGCCCATCTATTCCCATTCTGTGTGTACAGTCAACTTCATATTCAGAACCTAGTCAACCTGCTAACTCTGCCCCATGCAACAAAAATGCCAGACTATAGCATGAATATCCAGCCTCCATGTAATATGACTTGTGTCAAAACACCACATAGAATCAACACATCATAAGAAATAAAGCATCAATAAATATTATGGAAACAATTGTACCATACCTATCACTTATACCACACCTCTCCCCCAAACTCAACTGTGATTGAAAGCAAGAGAAAACATGGTCAGCCTAAGAAAAATCATTAACAAAAAAATCAAATTATCAATCATCACTGAGATTGCTGACAACCTGCTACAAGACTATGCAAACAACTATCTCTCTATACTACCCTGATCATTCATCTTGCTCTTCCTCCAAACCAGAACCAACACCACCCCAACATGACTCCTCTTCAATCAAGCTCATCATGTACCCTCAGTAACAATTGATCAACAAACAAATGCAGACACTGATGCTCCACATTAGCAAAATCAAATGCTGTTTCACAGTCTCTTACTTTAAAAAGACCCTCTGACATCATTAAAACTTCTTTTTAATCCATGAAACTAAAAATAATATGTTTCGGTGTCTGCAGCCAATTCACAATTTACAGAAATAGATTACTATCAAACGATCTCATATTCTCAGATTACTGGAAACCAAAATTTGCAGAGAATCTTGAATTGATGTTGCTGTATTTTTCCATATACATGGCTTCTGTGCTTGCTCTAAAAATATTTCCTCACTATCAGCAGGCACTTGTATTCTCATCACCTTTCATTGCATATTAAAGTCATTGTATATTAAATTCATTTAAAATCTATATATTGATGGGCACTTACTAATTATCACTTTTCACCACCATATAATAGCATTAAACATAGTATTTGCTTATATTATTCCTGGGTCTATAGTCATCACATATATCATTCATACCATCAATTCAGTTCTGATTTAAATTTGGATTACCCCATTTTTTAAATAATTGGCTTCATTTGTTAAACTTTTCACTAATGAGTGACTAGAGTTTTTTTTATCACCTGATTCAATCACTTTTCACAACAACTGGCATGCCACACCTATGCTTTCACTCTCCAAGACTGAATTACCTAATACAACTTCACATTAATTTTACTTCATTCTCAGAACAGTTTGCTTAAGCAGTCACACTTAACCTTAATGGACTATAGTTCATGATTCTACCCTCATTTCCACTGAAATCATGTTTTCTGAATCCTATACCAAATGGCTATAGACCCATTTCAGATGTCCCTTACCTTTATACACACATTATCATTTAACATGAGACAATGAGTTGCATAATCAAATTTTTATTGCTAAGCCCACTTACCAAACACATCACCAGTTAATTAGGGTTACTCAAACTTAGCATCATATATGCAAACAATTGGAGGACTATCTTGCAATTTTAAAAAAGAAAAAGTTGCCTAACCCAACAGCACACATGTAAAAGAATATACACACATTGGACATTGGGTCACTTTCCTTGTTATTTCTCTATGGCACTTCAAACTGACAAAAGTGTCTATACTGGACACAACATGATCCACCCTATATACCTGCCCTATAAAAATAAACTTCAGACCCACAATGTATTTACTCCATCAGAACACTGATCTGGACTATTGAAAACTACTATGCATTTCCAAACCAGACTAACTTACTGTCAAACTTGCCAGTATTGAAAACTCTTGTCACCCTGAATCTCATGGAATTCATGCATTAATCTTGAGTCATGTTATATCTGGCCAATTTTCTATCCCAGAAAATATATAGTGTGAAAGATTTGTATCCAATTGCTATAGTGCCTTACATTAAAAAACCTGAGACTATATCTCATCTAACCAATCATCAGCCTATCTCCATGGGCCAACAAACTATTAAAATACTAGAAAAATTGTCACAAGAACTGTTTGCCAAAAAGGCATCTCCACCAGTGAAGCAGCACTTATATTTATGACAATTTTAAGCTCAATTAAAAAAAAATAAATATACACTGCCGTTGCAGTCCAGCTTGACATACAAACAGCTTTTGGTTCTGTCTCAATTAGCCTTCTTATTCAAATACTTGCTAACACCAACATCTTGCCCACCCTCTTTTACCTAATCATTAACCTCCTTCTGACCTTTGAAATGCACATTACTCTTAATGGTAGAAATTCTCCATTCTTCATTCCTACTCAGTCAAGGGATGATTAGTAAGCTCATAACCTTTTACACTCTACATAAATCTGCCTTTACAGCATATACAGAATAAAATTACCAGAATTCTAATTCCATACACCCAGCAATACAATTCCTGCCTAGCTTTCATGAATGACATCATTGAACCACTCTTAATTATTATACAACAGCCTACAATCTGCATTTTAATCCTCCCAAAAATGATGCATGTACTCTAAAAATCATATTTCCATGGAAAACTCGCTCCATTCTTAGGCTATTATTTTTACAAAGGCTTTCTTGGTCTGAGACTCACAATATTACCAACTCACTTTCTACTCTAAGATACACCTGTTCAATACTCTTGCTATGACAAAAATTGCATATTATGCACCTATTATGAAATTTTCAACGATTTTCATTTCTGACATCAACTCCATGTGCAATTAAAATGCTCTGGTGCTGAAATACCATATCAATCTCCATAAAATGGCTCAACCACTAACCCTTGTACAATGATCTACACTTGCATAGCATTTCAATATTCTATACACTGTAGCATTCATGGTACAAATAAAATTTTCTTATACAATTTGCGATCTCGTATTCAGTGACCAAATTGCATTAGACTATAAATCACCTGTTTGCAACAATTTAAGCAATTTATCTGCAGCAATTATTTTTCCTGGTCACTTAATCCTATTTTAAACAATTCAATTCTACTCGAAAAAAAGGAAACCAACTTCTATTTATTTAAGCACCAGAACTCGTCTAGAGTTCACTGGTTGAAACCCCCCCCCCTTTTTTTAATCAAACACTAAACAACTTATTTAAAATACATGGAGGATTGTATTTCTGGTACAGAATCAGCAGTTTGTTTATTGGCTGGCAATTATGGCGGAGTTTTTTAAGAATTTCAATAAACAATATTTGTAATAATTAACACCAATGTAAGTTATATTATTATTTTATTAATCTATACTAAAATATCTTTACTAAGGTTAGAATAACAAATTTAATAATAAATATAACAAGAGAGATTAAATAGGGTGAAACCATTTCTAAGATTTCCATTTAATTTAAGCAAACTCTTAATATGATGGTTATAGTTCAAGTGCGAAAGAAAAAATGTTTAAGACAAATAGTGATTACTTTAAAGTTTCTTACCAGTAAGTTATTGTAAAAAAAGCACATTATAAGTTCTAATGCATGAATTTATTTTGAATGAGGGGATCTGTGGTCTGTTACTGGTGTAGCACATAGATAATTCGTGGTTCTAAATTCTGTAGATGACTTTTCTCGGGGTCTTATGTGACATTGGGTAGAAACAACACCAGCAAATGATTTCTTCCACTCGTACATACATTTTAAATAAGCTGGCACACTGATGAGTCCTTTGGCATGCTCTTCATAACTTTATGCAAGGTTTTCTTTCTTTCACAATTGATCTAAGTACAGCTCTCGGGTTTCTTCTTCACTTTTTTTTTTTTACTTCTGACTGTCCTTTTATGATGCACTTTTCCTATTATATCCTTGTTCTTTTTTTTTCTGCACATCATCTGTTGACACCTATCAGTTCTATTTAATTTTTGTAGAATTTTCTTTAAATTCATGCTTTCTCCTCTTGGAATCACCATTTTTAATTAATGATCAACTACCACACTTTGTGTGACTAATGGTTTTTTCGATAAGTTATTATTTTCTTATCTCCCTTTTTTTTAAAAAAAAATACACACAAAAATAGTTTTCTCCCTTTCTCGCACTCATGTTTTTTTAAAGACAACAAAAAAAGTATATAACCAATGTCATGTAAATCAAATTAAATATTTAAAACAAATGGAATATTCTATTTAAGTACTTTACAAATTTGATTTTCTAAATCTTCCAATTTAATTTGTATTAGAATAGATACAGTACAACACAAAAAGCCAAAATTCCAAGTTCACCTACTGGCAAACATATACCCTGCTTAATCCAGACACTGGCAGTGATAGCCCCATCCCCATGCTTGGCATAAATAACCATAATCTTCACTACTAATTTAAAAAATGGGCACTATAACCAAAGTTTTTTGACTTCCTAATTGGACTCAACTTGAATGTGCTTCCAACATTTTTTTTCTGTGGTATTGTCATCTGTACAAAAATATCAACCCATTCTGAAGGCTATGCCACAAAGCTGAGACTCACAACTTCTTCTCAATAACTGGAACACTAAGCTCAACATGGCAAATTATGTTAAATGCATACATGCAGTCCACTACTTCCATCCACCATATAACTCAGTCCTTTCAAATATTAACTTTCCTGCAGCATGTGCAGTCACATTTACCCTGCTTGCCTTTTGGTGAACCCATTGCATCTTCTTACTAGGCAACACCATCAGGAGGCATCATCTACCCGCATTTATCAATAAATTATGCAAGCTAAAAGCACAGGATAACAACATAGTTCTCCCCCCCTTTAGACATTTTTATGGCCACCTGGTCACTCATTAGAGAGCCATCTAACCTTTAAGCTGCCACAACTACATTATGCAATATTAACAATCTTCTTGGATATTTCACCTGCTTCATAATACATCTAGCTACATGACAAACTATATTCCAGATACTTATTACAATAATTCAATACCACAGAAGGCTATCGAACTGAAGTAGTCAAACTCAAGGCAAATGAATTTCATTCTTTCAAGCATGGTCCAATGCCTGAGAAATGTAGAAAATTTAATTTGCATTCTTTCAAGCATGGTCCAATGCCTGAGAAGTCTAGAAATTTAATTTGCATATTGTGGCCTCTATTGAAATATTTTGCTGACATTTTTTTACAGCTTTTAAATTCATGTGTATATGTTTTCTAATATTTTAATTTCTAAAGATGTCAGAATAATCAAATAAGTGGAATTTTAATGTATCTTAAACTTTACAATGATGATTGTTCACTGTATTCTTGGTGATCTCAAACTTTGTGAGATTACTTCCAGAATATATTGTGATGGTCTAAAAACTTGATTTTTTGGAAAATTTATGATTATTTTTGTATAGTAATTGTGTGATAATTATTGAAAATCAAAAATATATATTATTACACATTTATGTTTTACAGAAATGTTTATTTTTAAATGTAAAAAATATATTCTGAGCAATGTTACCATGAAGATTATGGTCACAGGAAATACAACTATCTAGAAATATTGTCCCCAAACAGTCTGTTGTAACATTTAATGATATAATAAAACTTACAAAAAAAAAATAAACTTTTAAAGCATAAATTGATAGATTTTCTAGATATTAAAAGTAATTCATTCAGATTTTTAAAACAAATATCAAACAAAGAATGTTTTGTTCATTTTGCAAATTGAATCTGCTCCACCTATTGTTTTGATTAAAATCTAATTTAAAATAATTCCCAAAATCAAGTGTAATTTTTAAAAATTAATTTAATTTCTAAACAAAAATATCTATCAAATGATGTTATGTTTATTATATTCTGATAAGTAATAAGAATTTAATATTAACATGAAAATTGCAAGCTTAAAGCAGGGTTCATCAACTTCAGGCCTCTTGATAATGTCTGGCATGTGAGATATTTTTGTCTGGCTCTCCAGCTTAACAACTGTGCACCAATTATCCAGAGATTAGATAACTAGTAACCACTGGTTAGATATCACTGTACCAACAAATGTTTAATAATAATTTATTCACAATTATTAAATGTCATCACAATACTGTATCTGCAGATAGATTGTTTTTCATTGTTTATTATTTCTCTATACTGTTTTCTTTTTTTGACTTTCTGGAGGTTTTTTTTCTGAGCAAAAGTAATCCCATGGATATTAAGAAAAGAAAGTAGGTCTTGAGTGCTGAAATTTTAACAGAGGTTGGACACTTAGCTATTTTTTTATTAAGCAGTTTGGAAAATGCACTTGTTTGATTTGTCAAGATACTATTTCCATAAAGAATGTTTCAAATATTAAATGGCACTATGAAACTCATCATAATGATTGCATCAATTTCACTAGGAAAACATGAAAAGACAAAGCTACAAGACTGAAAAATAATTTAACAAAACAGCCATCTTTTTTCTCAAGAAAAGTTGAAGAAATTGACCAAAATATACATGCTATCTGTGAGGTGTCAAATCTAATTGCAGAAAAGATGAAACCTTTTACTGATTGGAGAATTCTTCAATTAATGTATGTTGATGATAGTAGATACATTGTTTGTCCAGAAAAAGGGCCTTATTTTCTGCAATAGGTTTATTGGGAAAAACTGTGACAAAATGAATTGAAGGACTGACAGAAAATGTCAGGTGAATTAAAGGGCATTTTAACATATCTGGAAGGTTATTCCATTGCTATCGGTGAAACCACAGATATGATGGATACTTGCCAACTTGCAGTATTTGTAAGGAGTGTAACACTGGCATTTGGTATTGTGGAAGAATTTGTATAATTGATTCCTCTGAAGGGCCCTTGCTCTGGAGAAGATGCTTTGGGAACTATTATAAAATCTATTTCTGAAGTAAATTTTGATTTACTAAAGCTTATTGGAGTAGCCACAAATGAAGCACTAGCAATGGGTGGAGAGAAGAAGTTTGTTTGTTTGTTTTAAGAACACATTGCTATTGATAACAAACTAATCAAACTTCACTGCATTATATATCAGGATGCATTATGTGCAAAGTCACTGAATTTTTAAGGCTGTCATGGTAATGATAATAAAAACAGTGTATTTTAAATTTTTAAGATGACTAAATCACTATCACTTCCAACAATTTTTAAAACAAATTGAAGCAGAGTATGGAGATCTTAACATGTTTTTCAAATGTTTGATGGCTTAGCTGAGGAAAAATGCTGGAATGAGTATATGCATTGAGAGAAGAGATTGCTATGTTTTTAGAGAGCAAAGACAAAGATAATTCTAGCTTTCAGGATCCACAATGGATTGTCAAGCTAGAATTCATGATAGATATTATGACCCACATGAACAATTTGAATCTTGAGCTTTAAGGTAGGAACAAGTTTATACTTGAAATGTTTAGTCAAATTACTGTTTTTGAAACAAAACTTTGACTGTGGGAATCACAACTTCAGATAGGCAACTACTCCCATGTTCATACTTGAAATGTTTAGTCAAATTACTGTTTTTGAAACAAAACTTTGACTGTGGGAATCACAACTTCAGATAGGCAACTACTCCCATTTTTCAGATCTGCAAAATCACAAGAAAAATATCTTACCAGACATTTTATTTTGAGAAGCAAGTTGTCCTCTCATTTTGTGAACTTCCAGCAATATAGAAATCAATTTATATTATTTGGTTCTTTTAATGAAGTTGATCTGGAACAAGTACCAGAAAATTATCAGCTAGAGTTAATGAACTTACCATGTGATGAATTTTTTAAATCAAAATTTCCAGTTCAAGTCCACTGCTAACTTCTACAAGATATTACCAACTGAAAATATAAAATATTTGAATAATGCAAAAATGATGGTATCATTACTTGCAAGCACATATACTTGTTAACAACTTTTTTCAAAAATGAAATATTTTAAAAGTCATTTAAGAACAAAGTTGTGTAATGACTACCTGAAAGATGTTTTGCTTCTGGCATCAACAAACATTTTTCATGATCTGGAGAAGTTAACAAACAATAAGCAGAAACAAGTGTCACATTAATTAATTAGTATTTCTAATTGTGTTTTGTTTATAGTAAGAAATTTGCAAATTTTTTTGTTGTGTTGCAGTAAGTAGTTATTTTACAGTTATTCCTGCAGTAAAATAAGTAACCTTGTTGAAATTGATTTCCTTGTTTTCTTTTTGAATATCCACTCCAAGTCAGCTTTCTGGACAGAGTGATCTAAGGTTAAGATGATTTATTTGTAGTACTTTTGATACCATCTCCTTCCTTCAAGACACTGCATAGCTATCAGGTCTTCTCTCTCCAAAAAATTGCTGACTTCTGGTTAACAACAAGTGAGAACAAAGAAATCTGTCAGAATGCTTGTGCAATGCAAGAGGGTTAATTCAAAGGGTATAAACATTTCTTTTTTATAAGATATTTACTACTATGTTGTACATAAAAATATCACTAACAACAGGTATGTATAATTATCAACGTTCTTATATACTGTAATCAACAATGTTAATCAAATTTATATAATGACAAACAATCATTATATTTGAAATGCCTTTGTAATCCTTGCACAACCTTTGTAAAACATTTGTAAAACCTATGTAACACATCTTTTGGTTAATAAAGTATATTGTTGAAACATAATTTATTATTAGTGGTAATAAACATAATAACTACAACAGCAATAATAATAATAATAATAATAATAATAATAATAATAATAATAATAATAATAATAATAATAATAATAATAATAATAATAATAATAATAATAATAATAATAATAATAATAATAATAATAATAATAATAATAATAATAATAATAATAATAATAATAATAATAATAATAATAATAATAATAATAATAATAATAATAATAATAATAATAATAATAATAATAATAATAATAATAATAATATATCTTTTAATAACAATAGATATAAGTCACTTATTGATTTGTGTTTCTACTCACCAATGTTACATCATTATTTTAATTTTGAACTCTGTCCATCTATAATCTCAGATCATGCTGCCCAGTTCATCACCCTCGACCTAACAAAAATACAGAATACAACAATAACCCTCCAAAAGACTATGCGAATACTTCTTCCAGCACAAACAACTGAATTCTTATATTCAGAAACATATATAATGCTCCAAAAACTTCAAAACATGTCATTCGATCCAGTACAAAAGTATATAGCATTCACCAGTATACTTTCTTTCAACATCAGTCATATTATTTGCAATTCAACACCCCCCATCAGATTATTAGCTTTGGCAGATGAACTACATAAAAGATTAACCATTTCCAGACCAACTACAGATAATCAAACACAAATTAAAAAACTTACAGAAATGTACAACAATACATGCAATACACTAAAGCAATATGTAGCAATAAAAAAAGAAAAAAATATGCCTTACACAACAACATACTTAGACCAGAGCATACATATGGTGGGCATTGGGATACCCATCCACAATCAGAGTGCCTATGGCACTTGAAATAGATGGCTCTATAACAGCTGGACATAACATGATAAACCCAATATATCAACACTTTAAAAAAAAACTGCAAAAACAGAGCGGGTACATACCAAATGAAGACATTGGAGACCCTGAAACAGACACACCAATAACAACAACTGACATTGTATTTCAACTTGCAACAATAACAAACACATGTCACACAGGACCACAAGGAATTCCCAAATTTGTGTTCAAACATCTTAGTCACTTCACAGCAAAATACCTGTGCGATCTAGCAAATTACATATCCCAAATAATTTACAACATACAAAGTCTATACCCAATTGCAATGGTTCCATTTAACAAAAAACCAATAGCAATATCATCTTTATCTAATCTACGACCAATTTCAATGGGACCTTTAGGAATAAAAATTCTTAAAAGAGTGATAAAGGAAAAAATAGAACAACACGTACTCCCTGTGTTATCATCAGCACAATATGCCAAAAAAGGATCATCCATTGGCCAGGGTGCCTTAATGTACAAAACAATTATCAAAGTAGTAAAAAAGAAATGTGCACCAATTATAGTTCAACTAGACATTGAGGCAGCTTTTGACTCAGTGCCTATAGCCAAATTATTAGATGTGCTGAAAAAAACAACAACACCTCCATTCCTACTATATATAATAGCCAATCTGCTACTCAGCCATGAAATTCACATCACATTGAATGGGAAAAAATCAACAGCCTTCAGACCGAATCAATCCATCCCACAAGGATCCCCCATAAGTGCCTTGCTCTTTACAATATATATAAATCCTCTATTAATAGAGATACAGAAAAAAATAAAAGGCATTCAAATTTCAAACACTGCATTAAATATATCATGCATAGCCTATATGGACGATGTAACCATTTTTCTCCCCTCTAAAAAGAACCTCCCCATATTACAAGAGATAATCAAGAATTATACCTCAAATTTTAATTTAAAAATTAACACAAATAAAACTGCTGCATGGTCAATTTACACAGGCAAGCACTGTACAGAGATGTTTAATGGTAAACCATCTGCTTTCCTTGGTTTCCCATTCTACCTTGGAACCAATGGAATGAGGCAAAAAATTCAAAATAAATTAAAAAAAGATGCTGAAAAAATCACAGCCTCACTTGAAAAGTCATACCTGTCAATATACGCAAAGGTAGCACTATTTAATCAACTTATAATTACAAAAATTACATACTACACACCTATAATCAAATTTGCAAAAACATTTATATCTAAAATCTCATCAATCTGTAACAAACTAATATGGAAGAGAAAGACAGTGGCAATCTCTTTAAAAAATCTGAGTAGACCACCACATAGTAATGGACTTGGACTCCATAACAATGTTTTTTACACACAGAAATCAGTAAATCTAATAACAGCAGCCATAAAAATATTTCCAGACCTGGAGTGTGTAATCAGTATAATACCCACAGACAGACCACCCCCTTCATATGGATATCTATTTACACTGATTGAAGAACTCAAGCCAATATACAACAAAATATCACTCAATAATGACAACAAGTATACATACTGGGACATTTATAATATACTATATCCAAACCAGACACCTAATCTACATCCATCAGTTCTTGGAATAGACCACAGGCAACTACTGCATTAGTTCAGAAAATGGTCATTAGAACCAAAATTATTTGATTTTCTACTTAAGCTTAATCTCAATGCTCTACCCACAACCCATTTCCTTAGATTTCATAGATTCTATACAAATATAGACCCCATGTGTGGGCTATGTCATAGAGAAGAAGAGACACAAGATCATTTTCTTCATTCCTGCAGTGCCCCAGAAACAATACATTGCACAATGTTTACCACATACAGAAAGGCTATCATTTCAATTGATGAAATAATAAATACATTTAAAAAAGGCAACAGTCCTGCTATTCATGCAGCAACATACAGCCTTTATGCCTACTGGTGTTGCACTTTTGCACTTGCCAATAACCCTCGATGCCACCCAGCAACATATTCAATAAAACTAGAACCGTTCAGAAAAAGAGACAGCATCCTAGCTCAAACAGATGTGTTTGCAGCCACATGGTCACACTTGAAACAAAGATCCAGTCTATGAAATATAAAGGCCAATAAGATAGATGATGACATTTTCAACATCAGCATTTTTTCCAACTTTAAAAAGATGCAAGCACAAACTGAACTAAATAGAAGACCAAATTTAAAAACAAGAAGGAAAAAAAAGTATGCAGAAAAGATAAAGACTTATATACTGAAAGTTGTAATTTGTTTTTCATTTGTAACAAATCAATATATTACTAGATGTGACTCTGTAACTTTTTAGACTCAATAAAGTTTTGCTTTGTATTATTATTATTATTATAATAATAATAATAATAATAATAATAATAATAATAATAATAATAATAATAATAATAATAATAATAATAATAATAATAATAATAATAATAATAATATCAACAACAACAACAATAGTTCAGCAGCAAAAGTCCATTTGTTCACAATCAAGTCAGCATGCCCTAGTTTTTTATGCTCCAAAGGTACTTAAAGTTTAAACCTGGCAAAGTAAAAACCTTATCCTGATAAACATTTTTCAATTTCCAATGAGTTGGTAAATATTTAATACTTTTTTGTTACATTTTTCATTCAAAAATTCAATTAAAATCAAGTTACCCAATGATAGTTTTGGAATACAATATGGCGACAAAGTCGTCACATGACCAGATGCTTGCTGCCAACATTACCAACACAGAGTTACAAAATCCAAAGTTCAGTCAAACATAAGCAAACTTTTAATTTTACTATTGCAATGTCTGATCTTTTTCCCCCCATGTGTCAAAGCATTGGCCCGGAAGCAAACCTGGGAAAAGTCCGATCTTTGTTTAAAAAAAAAGCAGTTACAAATTTCCCAACAAGAAATTTACTTGCTGCATAAGCAAGTTAACTAGCTCTGTTTTTTTATGCTTAAAAGGAATTTAAAATCTTAGTCTAATGCAAGATAATAATATACCATTAATCAGTTGATTACTTACTTTTAACTTTGGGTTACAGTTTTTTTAATAATAATTAAAAAAAAAAGAAGAGCCATCTCATGACCAGTGTTTGCCCCAATAATACCAGCAAAGAGTTTCAAAATCTAAAGGTCAATTAAGCATATGCTTATTTTTAACGTTATTGTAGCAAGCTCTGACTGTTTATGCTTATAAAGTAGTCAAAATCTTAGGCTAAAAAAAACCAAAAACTAACTTTATATACCTTTTTCAATTTCCAATCAGTTAACAACTCATTTTCAATTTTGTGTTAAATTTTTTTATTCATATCTTCAACTATCATCAAGTTACTACATAATTTCAAAAAAAACATAAGTCATTTCTAATAGCAGTGCTGAACCTAACTACCTACCTAGGTTTTTTTCTGAACACTAGCCATGAATCTCACAATTAAATCATATGGAAAGCCTCACTTGGCCACCACCTCTAACACAGCCAGACCCAGAGTCTGACCAACCGACCGCAAACTCCAACTTAACAATTGCAACCAGTTTGAACATAGATGTACCATCAGGCCTCTCTGGATATCAGGACACTCTATGCATACTTCTCATTTTTAAACTTTATCAAAAGCTTTACTCAGCTCTCACCTTTAGTGCACAGCTAGACCCAGAGTCTGACCAACTTACCACAAACTACAACATCAAACAATTCTAACATAGCTATACCACCACCCCTCTGCAACACTCTCTATTGAAATGCACCAGAAAACAGGCATGGAAATCTTACCAGGCCTCACACCAACACCCTCCCCAAACCACATTGCCAATGAAACCAAGAGAAAACCTGGCCACCCAAATGAGATCCAGAACCTTAAAAAATCAAAAAAATAACTGACATTGATCTCACACCAGTGCAGATTTCACAGACAATTGCTACACTACCATGCAAATTTCTAATTCTCACCTATGATACCAAGGCTACTCAACCACATATAAAATTAAACTTGCATTGCATTTATAGATATGGCAGTCCAGACCATGTAAAATTTATATAATCTTGTGTAAATCAATAAAACAACTTTTACATATGTAAAACTACAATTACAGATTAACCATGTACCCACAGCTATCCAAACTGGATAAAATCCTTGTAACTAGTCCACAACATAAGTAAATAAATCCTCTTTTACATACATAAATTTAAAACTATGGATTGCCTATGAAACCACATCAATCCAAGCCATGCAAAAACCTTGTAACTAATCCACAGCATAAACATTTTTTTATAATCTTGTGTACATCAATAAATTAATTTTTATATATGTAAATTTACAACTATGGATTGCCCATGGAACCACAGCAATCCAAGCTATGTAAAGCAATGTAACTAAATCACAGCATGTAAAAATTTCTGCAATCCTGTGTAAAATAATAAATCAAATTATTTATATGTAAACCTCCAACTACAGATTGTCCATGTAAACAGCAATCCAAGTTATGTAAAACTCTTGTAACCCCTAAGACAAATAAAGCTTATCATTGAAACATAACAACAACAACAACAACAACAACAATAATAATAATAATAATAATAATAATAATAATAATAATAATAATAATAATAATAATAATAATAATAATAATAATTATAATTATTATTATTATTATTATTATTATTTAGCATTTGTTTTAATTAAGACAATGTAAAAAAATTTCCACTGATAGTGCAATGAACATTTGCATTTTTCTGTTGTTTTTATCTTGTAATTATATTTATGCTCATCACAACAAAAATGAAAAATAAAGTATAAGATGTATAACTGCTAAATAGCAAGAACTCAGTGCAGTATTGAGGAGACAACTGCATGTTAGGAATAATACAGTACATTTATCATTATTACAGACTGTACATTATATAAGTAATCATAGAGTCAATATAAATTTATTCCAGAAAATATTTCAATGGAATGGATTTATATTGATTATTTTAAATTATTTTATTTCTTGCATTTATTATCTTGGATTAAATATAAAACATTCATTACTTTTCTAGTTTTGTTCACATCTCATTCATATGTAAATTATTCATAAATTGTAAACTTCACTGGAGAATTTCTAAACTTTACACATAACAACTGTCATTACAGTTACCTTAACAGCTTTAACTCTCATTTTGAATTAACTATATTTTTTGTATCTCACAGATCTTTCATTACTTGTTATATCTAATTTTTTACAGTTCATTACAGCATACTTTATGTATATTTTTAGTTAGTTTTCATATTCATTTTATGATAAAAAAATTTTCAAAAACAATAATCCTACAATTTACTGATTCACTTTCAATACCCACCTACATTTGAAAAGAATTGAAAATGACAATCCACGTTAAATAACTAATTGAAATGACAGAAGGATTAGAATGTGAATTTTGCATATATTTGGCTAATTTCAATTTCATAATAATAATTGACATATTAGAGGACTGAAGACTGAGGTTTAGATACATTGGATTAAGTAGAGAAGATACAAATCTATAGACCTGTAACTCAAAGATGAAAATAGTAACATATAGTACAAATAGCTATTTGAAGATTGTGTAATAATCTTTTAAGAAAAAACAATATTATGGAACTTCATAAATTGAGTTCATGATGAAGTAAAGGCCGCATAAAATGAAGATCTGTCTTTATATATGTGTATATATAACATACATAGCATTTAACAATATTATATATATGTGTGTTAATATATTTAGATATGCAAATATAGTAAATGCATTCATCTGCATTCATTTTAAGTTTGTCTTAAAATTTTTATTTGATTAACTCTTTCTTTTATTATATATTTTTAAATGTTTAAACTTTTCCAACTTGAAGCAGTTTTTTATGTGTTTGAGAAGTCATTTAAAGGGTAATTTATAGTAAAGAATGGAACATTTTCCAGTACTTTTTAGCATTTGTCATTTAGTTGATGAAGAAATGTTAAGGGATGTCAGAGAGGAGAAGCAATCTCAAGAAAAGCAGTTAATGAGAGAATGAGATTGATTGGAAGCGCAGGGTTAGCTTTTTTGATGAGAATTGCTAATGATATCATCTCATATCCATACAAAATTAAGTATTCAGTCTCATTTTTTAAAATTTAATTGGCAAGACAAGAAATAGAGCCATTGAACACAAGTCTCACTAACTATAGGGGCTTGATTGGAGAACCGAAAGTATTGTCTTCTATTAGTTCTAATCACTATGACTGTTTGATCTATATTAAGTTGTGGGTCTTTCCTAGTCTATAATGTAAACAATGATTAACAATAAGCATCTAAATTAAATTAAACAAGTGCAAAGTGGAACTTGAGGAAAGATTAGCGAGGCTAGAAGAGAATTTAATAACAAAAGAAAAATACTGTTCCTGCGTTTATCTACGTGCAGTTTCTGACTTGACCAACAGGTTCAGCTATAGACAAGTAAATTTTAAAAAAAAAGTTCCATAAAAAAGGATTTTAAAAATAGATTTTTAATTTAATTTTTTTTAAACGTTTAGTTGCCTTTTATATTTAAATGATAATAGTATTAGGTATGTGTATATATATGTGGGCGATTTTTTTATTTATTGAGAACGATTACAAAGAAAAAATATGTGTGGCATTATATATAAATATATCGTGAAGTAATAATGTGTCTATGGCTTGAAATTGTTTCTGAACTGGTAAAATGTTTTCAGGTGGAAAATAGAGGATTGGGGTTTTACTTTTAAGTAGCCGGTCTATAGTCCATTAGTAGTTTTCAAATAGACATCTAGGTATTGTTGTCTAGAATGTAAAAAAAAAATATTGCAATATAAAGGGTCGTTCACCATTTGTGATCACTTGGGATTAAATATTCGTACTCGCACTATTTATATATGTTAATTGAAGTAAGAGTGTTGAAACAAATAATAATATTCATTTGAAAATTGGTGCTAGTTTACAATTGGTTGCATCACTTTAATATAACTAGCATCTAATTATTTCGTTATATTATAAATATTAGTGAATTCTTTCTCATAACATTAAGATGTATGCAGCTGCTGCATGATTGTGCAAGCTAAATTTCAGCAACCCTAATTCCATGAACAGATCTAATTTGAATGCAGTACAACAACACAAGATCTTTCAGATCTGATTTGAGAGCAGTGCAACCACACAAGACCTTTAATTTATCAAGTTCCAAGCCTGTATAATCTCCATCTTTAGTGAAAATCAAAAAAATAAAACATTATCACATACTAATTGAAACTACATTTCCTTTGTGTTTTTTTTTTTGCTATAATTCTGTAATTTGTAGATCTGCAATGAATATCATATGCAAAGTATTGTAGCAGCTCTGATTATGCAATAGTTATATTGTATCTGTAAATGTTTTGCAGTTTTCAGGTAATGTTAATGTAAGATCAGCATAGATCAAGAATGATACTCTTTATTAGCATTTTTATATAATGAATCAGAATTCTAAAAATAAATAAATAATAATAAGATGATGTTATTTCTTAACGAATTTGCTATAAAACATTGAAGAAAATAAAATATATTTCTTTGCATTATATATATTGAAGCTGTAAATATGGTTCTACATATTTGTGCTTCACCTGTTGCTAATTATATAATTACTAACATGGGTTTGAACCCAACTCAATGTAATTAGCAACAGTAACTAGTGATAGGAAATAGCATAGATATAGACCTGGGTCTTGTTTTATGCAGATTATTTTAATGCGATTTTGAAGTTATGTGATTCATGTTTCTTCTTAATATCTTTCATATTTCATGTGAAAAAGACTTTTACTCTACCCATGAAATAAAATTATTTAATTATAACAAAATGAATGCTATATAATTTTAACAAAAGACACAATAAAATATTAAAAAAATTATAATTATTTACATGTTTACCTTTTTATTTATGTATTAACCCTGTTGACTTTGATGGCTGCAATGTGATAAATAATGCTTTAACTAAGTTGATTCTAACCAACATAATAATTAATTATATTATTACAAAGCCAACCTATCTATCTGAATTGTGCTATACCAATACCTATATAACTTTGTCAAAACTCAAACTGTTGACATCAATTTTTTATATACACGACTCCAGCTCTGACCACACTTTTGAGCCTACATTCACTAGTGTGGTCTGTTCTGAATGCAACAATGCCAAACACAATCTGAAAGATGCCTGGCATATTACCATAGACAAATAGGCAATTAACAAAAATGGCCCCTGCATCTTTCTTTCAACAAAATGATCAACTTAAACGACTAATTTGCCATTCAAATATGCTAATTACTTATTATTATTTCTCAATAATTTCAACAATTTTCTTTCCACCATCAATGCCATCACTATTACTAGTACAATTAATTGATCAAAAGTACACTAGGAACATTTTGCTAACTTTACTAATTTGAAGCTAATTTTGCATATGTTTTTGCATATACTCTATTTGTTATATTAATTAGTTAAAAATATATATTTTTTACTTTGTTTCTATTCAGAATCTCTCATGCATAACTTGATATGTTTTAGTTTCAATAATAATTTATTATTTCTAATGTATACAGTGATGTGTAATCATACAATTGGGGTTTACATTGTTGTTCTAACTATCTTGTTATTTCCGTTTGGGTTCTGATGAGTCTATGTTGCCCAATATGGTGTGAACATTAGATCTTTCACATATTTGTTATCTGATTGTTAGCCCCCCCCCCCTTTGCCTTGTTGTTAGTTTGGCATAGTGTATAATGTCCAAGTGTCTTCAAATGTTTTCGACGATGCCAGGAGTTGGTCTCTCTTCTGGATTTTAATCATTGTTTTGGAAAAAACCTGTTTTATATTAGGTTGTGGGTGTTCCATGATTAGTTTACAACGTGTAACCCATATGGCATAGTTCAAAAACACCGAGAGACGTATTATTGGATAGGTTTTAGTATTGATACTATCTTTCAGAGATGAAATCAGTTGGAAATCTATCTTGGTGTTGGAGAGTATGATTTCTCGGATCACTCTGAATCCCATACATTGTGAGAAAAGGTGTTCCAATGTCTCATCGCCGTTCATGCAAATGCTGCAAGTAGGGTCTATGTTGTGACCACGTTTGTAAAAGAGGAAGTGATTAGTAGGTAGTCCATTAATGTTGTATTTAATGAGGAAGTCTAAGTATTTGGCCTCTAGACTCCATCTTTTAAAGTTGGATACCAGTTTCTGATTATTGTAATAAAATGTGTTGATTATAGGATGTAAGATTGGATGGAGGATTGTGTATGCTTGCCATAATGATATTTTAGAATTGAATGTGGAGTCATTTATTGGGCAGTGCTGTTTGATAAAGCTTGTGTTTCTAGTGATCCATGTTTGTCTGTCTGGTGGGGGTCGGTCAGTGGGTGTTACCTTTTGAAGGAAAGTTTTTTGGAGAATTGTGTTAAAACCATATGATGCTACCAAGTTGTGTATGACATTGTGGGTTTTTTGGTAAATCAATGCCTGAATGGAGTGGAGAGCAAGACCATTTAGCTTCCTTGGTCGCTGAGTGCCTTTGAGGCTGATCGCGACTGTTTTACCTTTCCAGAAAAGCCTTGAGCACAAGCCATTTATTTTATTTATGAAGCTTTTGTTGCATTTGATAAATGGAAGAAAGTATGCTATTTTTGGCATCACATTCATGTTAATTAGTGCTACCTTGCCAGGGAGGGAAAGGTAGACTTGTGACAAGGAAGTGATGAATTTGTTTGTTGTTTCTAGGATGTTATCCTGAATCTCTTTGGTCATTGCTGTGGTAGATTTGAATATGGGAAACCCAAGATATCTCTGTGGCTTGGCAGAGAAGAGGGTGTTAATTTTCTTTCCTGAAACAATTTGCCAGGAGGCAGACTTGCTGGGGTTGAATTGCAGCCTGTATTTCTCAGAATAGTGGCTTAATATTGTTTGTAGCAAAGGAATATGTTTTCTTGATGGTAGGATGATCATTACATCATCCATGTAGGCAAACGTGTTGAATTCTCTGCTTAAATTGGGTATAAAAAGACCTGGTAGATTTTTTTCCAAATCCAGCAGGAGAGGATTTATATATGCGATGAAGCATAGGGCACTGAGAGGGGAACCCTGAGGGAGAGCTTGTGTCGGTTTAAATCCGGAGGTGATATTACCATCCATAGTGATAAAAATTTCCCTGTTGTATAGTAAGTTGCTTATGATCTGGACAGCAGCTGCAGGAACATCATACTCGGCCAAAATATTTAAGAGTATGTCTATATGTACCGAGTCAAAGGCTGTAGCATTGTCCAGTTGAATAGCTATCGGTCCTGACTTCCGGTGGATTCTGACATAGTCAATGATGGAGATTATGTTGCCCATTGCATGTGCAGTAGAGGATCCCTTTTTGGCATATTGGTTTTTAGATATGTGCTTTAAGACATTTGGTTGGATGAGGTCTTTGATCACAGACTCTACAATTTTATGTTTTTTATTAACAAAGTTAACTTCTCAAATATTCCATCAGTAATAGAATATTCACTCTACTTCATAATTTAATTTTTTGTATACTTTTCTATTTTAGTGCAAAAACTTATTCATGCTATACAGTTAGGGATCTGGGGATTTTAAGGATTTACATTATATTTGCCTAAGGGAAGAAATATTCACACTTACATTTTTTATTCAATAAATATTTAGAAGCCATTACACTATGCTGTGCACTTTCTTTTGTTTAACCCTTTTCCCGCCTCTTACGAGGCTCCTCGTCGACATCTGACATCACTCTAACTCTGCCAGTTCTTATGCTAAAATATTCGTTTGACAGGTATTGAATAGGTTTTTAAAAGTTCTGTAAGATGGTGCCCTCTTCTGAATTATTTTACAAGTAAAAAATAAAAAAAAACACATTTAAACCTAAACAAAGAAAGAACATTAGTTGTGATTGGCTCTTAGCATGCTCTCAGATGAAAAAGACATTCTGATTGGCTGGAAAGAACAAAGAAACCGCCTGATCAAAGAAAATAAAGAAAAATGCTGAGATTTTCATTTCGAATATGATTTAAAGTATTATAAAAGAATATTTTGAGGAATTACAAATTATTTTCAGAGAGAATACTAAAAAAACAAAATTATTTTCGAAAAATATTGAAGATTTTAGTAAAAATATTTAAGATTTAGTAAAAAGAAATATTTACTTTTCTATAACGTAAAAGTCGACCTTTTTGTTTATATTATAGCTTTTATGTTGCCGAAATTGAATATTTTAGAATAAATAAATAGCAATTTATTTTTGAAAGAACTTTCGTTCTCTTCATAACCTGAAAAATTAGTAATATACTTTTTATAAACGTATCTGAGTTGAATTTAATATTATAGGCAAATATGTTTTAACAATAGGCTTTGTCTTCAGTTTGTGAGTTGGCCAATCAAAAGATTTGATTTTTACCTCATACAACCAATAATATAATTAGCGGTTTTTAATGATAAATTATAATAACTATAAAAAAAACAAAACAAGCAATCAGGTTTTTTCACTTGAATAGATAAATAATTTTGTAGGCATTTTTCCAATAGAGCAGTTACAAGTGATAGTGTATAATTACTACAATTGATAGAAGGATATTGTGTGCTAATAATCTTTTAGTGAACTGCATGTAATAATATCTTTTTTAAAAAAATGCTTTGTACTAATTCTGTTTTACTTGGATTTGGACTGCTATGTATGAATTTTAATTAAATAACAAATTCTAAGACTAGCTCAAATCCAAATGAAAAGCAGATTAATAAAACATAAAAAATTATATCAGTATTTTTTTTAAAAAAAAGATAATATTAGTATTAAAAAGATTTAGAAAAAAGATAATATTGATATTGAAAAAAGTATGATCTGCATCAGAATCCAAACCCCATGTTCATCATCATCATCATCATCATCAACCATTATCAACCACTGCAGGATGAAGGTCTCTCCAAGTTTAATCCATCTTCTCCGATCTTTAGCTTCTCTTCTCCACAACACCCCTGCACATTTTCTTATTTCATCCATCCATCTCACATGTGGTCTCTTTCTGGGTCTTTTACAATCTCTTGGAATCCAGTTTAAAATTTCAATTGTCCATGTATTATCATCTCTTCTAGCAATATGTCCAGCCCAACTCCATTTCAATCTTTTAATTTTTTTCAATAAGGTCAGTAACACCTGTTTGTTGTCTTACCCATACATTGCGTTTTCGATCTCTTCTTGTTACTCCCAACATACATCTCTCCATACTCCTTTGAGTGGTCTGAAGTCTCTGTATTGCTCTTCTATTAAGTGTCCAAGTCTCAGATCCATAAGTAAGAACTGGTAAAACACATTTGTTAAAAACCATCCTTTTCAAACACATAGGCATATTTTCTTTTAGTATCAAGTTATTTCTACCAAAAGCACTCCAACCAAGTTTAATTCTATGATTAATTTCCTCCATTATGTTTCCATCTGTATTAATAATCTGACCAAGGTATTTGTAACTGTTAACTTCTTCTAATTCTTCATAATCAATCTTTATTTTCATATTTTGAGCAAATCGATTAAACATTACTTTAGTCTTTTTAACATTTATCTTTAGTCCTACTTTTCTACTTTCATCTGCTAACTCCTGCAACATTTCCTGCAGCTCTGAAGCATTATTTGCAAAACCAACTACATCATCTGTGAAATCTAAATGACTTAAATACTCTCCATTTACTTTCACTCCTTTAGTTTCCCATTTTAATCCACAAAATACTTCTTGCAGCACTGCTGTAAAGAGTTTTGGAGATATGGAGTCACCTTGTCTTACACCTTTCTCAATGTTGATTTTTCCAGTATCATTATGTAATCTAATTGTTGCTGTTGCATTTTTATAAATATTCTTTAAAATATGACAATATCCTGGATCTATACCTTGATGATCCAATGCTTTAATCACTGAAGAAATGTGTATAGAATCGAATGCCTTTTCATAATCTACAAATCCAAAACATAATGACAACTCATATTTGTTTGTCCTTTCTATGACTTCTCTCAATACCTGGATATGATCTATTGTACTAAAACCACTTTTAAATCCAGCTTGTTCTTTTGGTTGGTGGAAATCCAAAGTTCTCTGTAGACGAGTTGTAATTATCTTGGTAAAAATTTTATATAAAACTGATAGAAGGCTGATAGGTCTGTAATTTCTAATATCTTCTTTATCACCTTTTTTAAATATTAATATTATTACTGCATTCTTCCAATCTTCCGGTACATCTTTATCATTTAGACATTTGGTATATAACTTTGCTAAAATTGTTTCTATTTCTTCACCTGCTTCTTTTAATATATCAATTATAATTCCATCATTTCCTGGAGCCTTTCCTTTCTTCATACACTTAATTGCATGTCTCACTTCTTCATTTAAAATTCTGGGCAATTCGGAAGATGTAATAGATATAGGAGGTACTTGTTCTTTATTACTATATAATTCTTGATAAAAATCTTCTACCAATTTCATGATGTCATCTCTCTTTTTAGTAATAATTCCATCTTTTTTTCTTATTGCAGATATAAATTTCCTACCAATACCAAAATGTTGTTTAACATTTTTGAGACTTTTATTTTCTTCTACAGCTTTCCTTGCTATTTCACAGTTATACTTTCTTATATCATTTTCAACTCCTTTCCGTACCATTTTACAAAATTCGAGATATTCAATTCTTTTTAATACATCATTTTTGTATATCTTCATATTCCTTCTTTTCTTCATAAATTCTCTAGTCTCAGTAGAAATTTTATTAGTCAATTGCTGCTTTTTTCTACCAGCTATGTTTGTTGCAGTTTTTAAAAGTATATCAGTTATTTTCATATTAATTTCATTCAAATCTGAATCATGTTCAAAATCTCCTAACACTTGAAACCTATTTGTAAGTTCTAATTTAAATTCATTAGAATGTTTCTGAAGATTAGGAATATCAACTGTAAATATTGTTTTTCTTAATAATTTTTGTCTCTCTAGTTTTACATTAACACGTAACTTACACCTTACTAATCGATGATCACTTCCTGTGTTAAATTTATTAAGAACATTACAATCTTGAAATATGTATTTTCTGTTAGTCAAAATATAATCCAATTCTGCTGTACCTTCATTTGGATACTTCCATGTCCATTTCCTTTTAACATTTTTCTCAAAAAATGAATTCATAATATAAAGTTTTTCTTTTTCTGCAAACTCCACAAGTCTATGTCCTCTCTCATTTCTATTACCATAACCAAAATTACCTACAGCAATTTCATCTTTCATTCGTCTACCAATTCTAGCATTAAAGTCTCCCATAACAATTTTAAAATGTTGTTTACTCTGATCAAAAGCCTTTTGTACATCCATATAAAAATCTTCTACTACTTCATCACTATGAGAATTTGTTGGGGCATAAACCTGAATTATCTGCAGTTGGTATCTGTTATTAAGTTGTATAACTAATCTTGCCACTCTGTCCGATACACCATCAATCTCCACAATATTGTTCTTCCACTTTTTATTTATACTGAATCCTACTCCACTTGTATTTCCAATATGTGTGCCTTTATAATAGAGTATATGTCCACTTTTTAAATCAATTGTTTTTTCTCCTTTTCTTCTAACTTCACAAAGTCCAATAATGTACCATTTAATATAAGACAGTTCTTCTTCTAATTCTTGCAATCTTCCTTCACTTGAAAGTGATCTGCAGTTGTAAGTACCTAAATAAAAATTCATCATCAAATGGCAGCCAGCCTGGGTCCACAATCAGGGGATTCTTAGCACCCTCCACCTTCGGCCACCAACCGCTGTCTTGGTTGGTGACATTATAGCCTCCTGGGAATTGATAAAAACTGTAACTAAAGTATAATGGATATTCCACGAGTGAAATTGAATATTTCAACTAGTTGTGAAAATAAAAGGGCATCATAAATCGCCATGGGTGATACAGAGATGGTACAGTAGCATCCTCATGAGGCATTTTACAAGATACAACTAAAATAAGTGATCACTGTAACTTCATAGAATTTAGTCTTTTTACTTATAATTTTTTTAATAAAAAAATATGTCATTCAATCATGACTAGAAATAAGCTTCTCTCTATATATAATAATTTTTTCATCTGGAAATATTGCTTATTATAAAAATTGTCTATTAGATTGCCTCTGTTCAACCCATTGTAGTAAATTCTTTTTTGTTTCTTAAGCTTGATTTATAAAATTATTTATTTGCAATTATAATCACAATCTAAATTGTCAGTATAAATTTTTTTTAACTATCCCCACACTTGGAATATGAAAAATATATATGTAAATAGTAAATCAATTCTATATTAAGCACTCAGGTCACTTTATGAAATCTAATAATCACTAAAAAACCACAAAATATTCAAATGATACAATAATATTGTTTATCATAAAGAGAAAGTAGTTAATAATAGTCATTCATAAATGAAAGTTTAAAAATAAAAGTAAATTATGGATTCAATGTCTATTGGTTAATACTTTCCCCAAGTGATGATGATGAGTACATTAATATTACATTCATAATGCTTGTTTTTATAATTGCCATGCTGCTCTTTAACTTTAATCTAGCAGCTTTTTTTTACTCTGATAAACATAAATATTTATTTATAATTCGTAAATAAATATTCTCATGGCTCCAGAAGAAGAAATATCTGTTTTTCCATGTTGCTGTTTGGATTCAGCTGTATTATGGAATAATAATTATTGTGGATGATAAAAGTTTAAATAATTCAATTTATGAGTAAATCAAACTGGCAAAGTAATTTTTTGTCTATTTGTTTTTAAGAGAATTTCAATTTTTATTATATATATATGAAATGGCTTTTCATATTAAAAATGGCGACAATCCCTGTCCTAGATAATAATTTCTGGTTATTTATTTATTGCACAACATGCACTCTAAGTTGTTTGACATGTGATATCTTGTAAATGAATATTTTATATTTCCTTGAGATTTGGAAATTCCAAAGTTTTCTCTACCAAGACTTAAAGATTGTGGATATAATGGGCAAAATGCATACTACTGTGCTACAAGGTCTTTCAACTGTAAATATTATGATTAAATTTTAGAAACATAATGAATGCTTAGGTAAAATTGTTTTGATAAAAATATTGTTAATTATAAGAAAATATAAGCTTTTTTTTTGTGAGTTTTTTTTATATGTATATGAGTTTAAGTATGATCTTAGACTTGGGCACTTAAAAAATAATACAGAAATAATATATATGCATTTCAATTAATAAAAGACTTATATTGAAAGTAATGCAATATTAGTACTGTTATTAAGAACTCTTTGCAATTTATAAAGCAAGCCTAAGCATTTAGATGTTTAAAGAAAAAGTATTGATAAAATATCGCTGATAATTAAATACTATTACTTGGTTATATTATCTAAGTGTAGTTATTCCATCTGTGTTTGATAAATAGAGTAACATTTATATCTAATAAATATTTATCTTTTACTATTAATATTAAGCAAGAAGTCAAATTGTATAAATAATGATTAGTGCATGATCTTTGTCTGATTGCCCAATATCTGAAGATACTTTAGCAAAATTTGATATTTTATTTGGTTCATAGCCTTTTAAGATGCAGCTTGCAGAAATGGGAGTCGTTAATTTGCTAAATTTACTTACTAAAATCAGCATTAGATATAGGTTTTTTTTAATATTACAGAGTTTATATTACATAATTTACATCGTTTAACTAGTGTTCCAAAAAATGAAAGTAGCTATTTCATATTTTCTAACGAAATTTATTTCTAAATAATCAAGTAGTATAGTTTTAAATGAAAAAAAAATTTCCCATGGGTCTCAGTTAGAGAATAAGGATTTAGCAAATCCAAAGAATTATTACTAGATATAATCTTTTTTTTATTTATTGATTTTACTGCTCTTAATACTGAAATCGATTCCGAGTCTTCTCTTTTCTAATAACTTACAAAGTGAGGGGATTTTAATCTTTACATTTGTTTTTTTTTTTTTTTTTGAATTTTTTATATTCATTTAATTTATATTTTTTAGTTTCATTACTAATGTCTGAGTTGCCCTACAGTGATATAAAACGATGATGATGACGACAGTAGGAGAAAGGAATCACATGTAAATATCTATAATGCATGTGCGAAAAATAGTTTCCTTTGACAATATTACACACATATATATATATGAAATGGTACTCGGATACATGTGTATAATTTATTGTACAATATATATATATATGTTTCAGCCAGGTCACACTGGTCATCAGTTGGGTAATACATATTATGAAAATAATTGTAGAGACACTGTAAACATTGATGTATAACAATAATGAATGTTCTATTAATAGAAAATAGAAATAATAAATATAAGAAGGATTAATGAGTTTTAGTAAGTCAGTACCTTTAAAAGTTCTTGTTTGACTCAGACATATAAATGACACATTTATCATCTGGAAAGATGGTAAAGACAAACTATATGACGTTTTACAGACATATAAATACTATATATTCTAATATTAAATTTACTATGAAAACATAAATTGATGAGAAATTCCTTTTCTTGTTGTACTTACCAACAAGAAAAATAATCTTTTTTATTTTCAGAAAATCTACACACACTGACAGAATTTGTATTACATCATTATCCAGCGAAAATATTTTTTGTAGCAAAATTTATATCAGTAGCTTATGAAAATCTTCATTTTAATATATATACCATGTTGAAAAATATGAGTAGTAAGGTAAAAGAAAATGAAGTTTATGGTGATGGAAAAGAGTCTTAAAACTAATTGCATTTAATATGTTGTTAAGAAAATACAAGAACATCACTCAAAGTTTTTGACTTATATAACAGCTTTATTAAATTTATTTAGATGTCTAATTGCCAATACAAATATGTAAAGAAATAATATCCAGATAACAAGGAAAATGTCATCATTAGAATCTGAAATGTGTGCATTATGAATCAAGAAATATTTGATATAATAAAGATGGAAATGGGTTGCTATTATTTCAAGATATAGATTTTTGTAAAATTAAATAGCCCGAATTGTTACATTTTAGATCAGGAAAACAAAATTTATCATTCACCAAGATCAATAAACAATAAGTGGTATTGTTTTTATTTTAAAGGCTGTCCTTATATATAATCTCTACAAAAAATCGATTAATATCAATTCAGTATTAGGATACCAATTAACTGTTATTATAATAGAAGTCAGAAGTTGATGCTCTTATATTTCAAACCAGTAAAATAAATGAAATGTTTTAAAATATGATGTAAACTGAATTTAAAACACTATATGTAAAATATATTTTAGTACTTATGAATTATAATGCCAAGATTGGAGATAAGAATAAATGAAATTTTGTTGATCAGTATGAACTTATGAAGTAGAAATGAAACAGAATAGTATGCAATAAGTTCCTGTGAATGTATTGATCTTTTTATTGCTAATATTTTTTCATAATCTGCCATAATGTCAACTAAGCATATGGATATCATTTGATAGAATTTTTAGAAATCAAATTGATTACCATTTTGCATCTAACAGTAAAAGTTTTCTGTATTCGTGATGCCCAACAAAGGACAGTTTCAAGATTAAAAGTAAAAACATGGCCAGAAGTTTATTGTACATAGATCGTGAATAATAAATATACTTTAGGAGCGAAGGTGAAAAAAGTGCAAGAACATAAAGAGATCATAACTATTATTATTTGGGAATAAAAGTCATGGGTCACATCACCTTACAAATGCTTAAGGAGAAAACTCCACTTTATTATACTGCTTTAACAAATGACAAATGTGAAGGGGAATCAGTAATATTTTTTATTTATATATTTTGTAGAAATAATGGCAGATATTATTTTAAAGTTTTTAATGCAATTGATGGCTAATCAACTTAAAAACTTTAAATGGAAGCAAAAAGTAAATCGAAATCAAAAGTAAAATGAAATAACAAAAAGCATCAAGATAAATGCCAAATGATACAGTAGTTTAACAAGAGCCACAATTTAAAAAAAAAAAAATGTGTTAAAAGCATAGAAACAGAATTTTCAAAGAGCATCTAGGAAATCGTGGAAAATATCAACAGTATTTGCAACAATATTAAAAATGTTAAAATGCTTCAGGAATAGTATTTATGAATTTATTGGATTCATGATTATTAAAAGTGAAGTTTCAATCATATGAATGCTTGCTGCAAAATATCAGCAGAACAAATCTCCATACTTTCTCTTTCTTTTTTATATAAATAAACAATAAAAGACAAATGACTCCCAAGATACATTTCATGCTGAACCAGCACTCATTAATTGGCTCAGGTCACCAGCCCTCAAATATATCTTTATTAGATGAAGAGTATTTATCTATGGCAAATTGTTACATCTTTATTTACAAACCCAAACTTGCTCCTTTCACATCCTCGACTTTGTACATTTTTGATAAACCTAACTACGTTTATCATTAATCATTTATTAAACTATAGTTTTTCTCTAGCACAGATATAAACTTTGATCCAAGTTAAAGATTATTATATCTTTTTTTTTTACACACACATACAAAAATGCAAATAATATATAGAAAAGCACTACCATAGAGACATTAAACAAAACTTTTTCAATGGTATAGAAATTATACATCAGAGAACATTTAGTAATTGAAGATAAGATTAGATTTGACCTGAGATTATTGCTAAAACAAAAAATAGAATTGATAAACTTTCTAGAAAAGAAGCCAAATAAATCTGACCAAATTGTGTCAATAAATATTGTAAAATATTCAGTGAACCTAGAGATTAAAATAAATCAATTAAATTTTTTAGTTCTTAATATATATTTGTATTAAAAAAAGAATCTTGCAAATCATTCTCTGTAATATTATCCTAAAACTTATACAAAATAAATTAAAGACTCACATTAAATGAGAACTATTAGTTGTACATCTTGTTTTAGGAAATGTCAAGGATTTGAGACATTTATTGCTAATGTATATTGGGAAATAAAAATGTTCAAAGAGTGTTGTTTTGTGTTAACCATGATAAATTATAACATGCTCATAGGAACCAAGGTACACCGAATGTTTTATTTTTAAAAATTATTTACATATGAAAGAAACTAGAATAAAAACAGTTTGAGTGAAACAAACTAAATTTACATTGGTGAATAAGTTAAACAGGTCTGCATACTATCATCCTAATTATATAACTTTTATATTAAATATGTAAAGAAGTAAACAAGAATGGATGAAGTAAATGTAGATGAGGATTATTGGCAGAAACTCATAACCATGGCATGCTAATGATTATACAATGACATGAATGAAAATTTAAAAAACTTCAAGATTTTCATTAGGAAGTTGAAAAAATGGGGTTATGGAAAAACATGAAGGTAAAAGTTATAATAAGGTCAACATCTGATTTCAAAATTGATAATGAAAGTATTAAATGATTATCTGATCACTAATTGACAATAAAGCTTTAAATAATACATATATACTTGAAAAATATTTTTGGATGAAACAACACATTGTTAAAATGAAGAATTGTTTAAACTGTAATATTTTTGTGATTGAATCTCTATGGGTGTGAATATCGGTCAAATGACATATTGTTAAAATGAAGAATAATTTATGCTATGTTGCTTTTGCATATGAATCTTTATGGGTGATAAAGTTGAATACTGAAGGAAACAAACAGTACAAAAATAGTGCTGCTTTTGAAAGTTATAGATAGTAAATGTTTTTAAGAATGCCTTCTTGACAAGAACTATAAGAACAAAGGGGATGTGAACAACAAATATTCTATACTAATCATATGCTGGGATGATCTAATTTATTAGAAAAGTATATAATACATGGAAATATTGGTGGTGAATGAAGAAAGTAATTAGGATTGAGATGGGTGGACTATTATCAAAATTTGAATAGGTTTTTGAGCAGTCTGAAAAATCAAACAGGTGTGAATTCTTTTGGGAAAATGTTATACATATTATTATCAAGAAATTATGTTGATAGAGTATCATATATTAGTAGAAATAAAATAAACTGTATATTAAAATTCCTGGAATAATTGTAATTAAATTTTATTTTTGTTTTTGTGTGTGTGTTTTAGTTACTATTTTGTAGAAAAATTAAAAATTGTAATTTCAGCAACATTTTTTATAGTTCAAAACCCCAATTTAAGACAAAAGAAACCTGTTTACATGAATCAAGCTCATTAACTGCTTCTACAAACCATTAACAGAATAACTTGATATGGAACTGTGATCACCATATTCTTCAATAAGAAATAATTTGTAAAGGTATATAATAAAATTGGATATCAGTATTCATGTCATAATTTGACTTTGAATAATTTCTAATATAATGGTATTGAATCTATGTTTTTAGTTTTATTCCTGGATGGCAGATGTAATAATAAAATAAGAATCACTAAAGTGCAAATGTTACCTTATGCCTTATTGGTGATTATTTTTTAGGTTATGTTAATAAGACAAAGATTTTTTATTTTATTTTAAAGAGTTTTTTTTCTGTTACTTCGCAGTTAGTTTCATTATTTTGAAAGATATTTTTTATAAGATAGAAAAAAGATATATATTATATTATTCTATTCTAGTTAACATAGAAATATAAACTTTTTAATTTTTCTCTAATAATATTTCTTTTTTTTAATATTTTTTATACTTTTTTTAGCTAGATCTTAAAATATTTTTAATAATAATTATACTAAAAAATAGTTTTATAGTGCTATAACAATTTAAACTGAAGGCTACATATATCATAATTAAATCATATAATATAAGCCTGGATTTAGTTACAGGTAATCATTTTTTGCATTGCATTTGTTTTTAATATTTTAATTTGAAAATATATGTGTGGATTAATTTATTCAATTTTAAATTAAAATGATATTTAACTGATCATAAATTTATACCACTATAATATAATCTCAGAGTAATAATAGAAGTGACTTCTCATTTTTTAAATTCAAATTAAGAAGAATTTCAGATTATTATTTGTCTTATTAATGTACAAATTTTATTTGGTTTTTAAAATTTAAAATCCTTTTTATTTATGTCACTGTTAAGATTTTAAATTATATTTTAAAATCTAAATATTGTCCTTCCCTATTAGAATTATTTTACTATGAAAAATTAGCTATTCTTTTTTTTCAATATATATATAAAGTTTAAATGTGTATTGGATACTATATGTAAAACTTTAATATGTGTTGATATTGAACATGTACACACTATATAATTCAAAAGCAAAATATATATAAATCAAAACTTTAAAATAATATAATATATTGAACGATTATATAAATAATAATAAATTTTGTTGAATCTTCAAACGTTTTCGAAGGCATAACCTTCATTATCAAGAAGTATAAACTCTCTCTTCGTATGAACAAAAGGGAATCATTTTACGCCATATCGAAGAAATGGCAAGTATAAACGTTCTGATTCTGATTTGCATATTTTGCCTGGTTTTATAGCATATTTTCATATTAGTACATCATGAAAAAAAAAACGAAGAGAGAGTTTGTACTTCTTGATAATGAAGGTTATGCCTTCGAAAACGTTTGAAGATTCAACAAAATTTATTATTATTTATATAATCGTTCAATATATTATATTATTTTAAAGTTTTGATTTATATATATATTGCTTTCAATATATATATATGTTTGCTGTTGTTGATTTTTAATTTTTTGTATAAAAATAAAAGTTCTTTACATAGCCCACTGAAAGGTATATTTATCAAGTTTATACATATCTGGATGATAAGAGTTTGAAGATTTGTTCGTTCTGTTTTACCCGACAGTTAAAAATAGGTAGGTACCAATTGCCTAATATTGGACATTTAGCTGAGTGCTGCTTGAGAGAAAAATTCTAAACCTGATTAGAATTTGTAAAAAAATTAAAAGTAGATGAGATTCGAATCCAAATTATAAGGATGACTTGTAATTGTACACCATTATATCACATTATTAAATTAAAAGTACATTTATAAAAACAGACTGTTCAGTTGTTTAGGGAGTAAGGAATGAAATTAACTTTTAGGACATGAACGAAAAAACTTTTTTTCTCTTTTGTAACTTTTATATTTAGCTGAAGAAAACGTGGCAAAATAAAGAGAAAGAAAATAGTTGTTTGGTAAGATTTCACTTTTGAAATGAATATGATGTTGATGAATCTCGTAAGGCAGCTTGCTTTATAACCAGATGTCAGATTTTTTCTATAGTTGACCATCAGAGCAAATACTTCACCTTTGGTGGTAATAAAAATTGAAAAAGAAAGTTGTTCTTTTTTTTTTTTTTAACAGTTGAAATATTTGGTTCAGCATATATATTTTAGTTTATTTATTGCCTGCAGTTTTTTTGAAGGATAGAGTTTACTTTTATCTGTTTTGAAACACATTTTTCTATAATCAAAGAATGTGAAAAAAAATCTTATCTGTTGTCTTTTTAATAACTTAAAGAAAAATATCTGATCGATAAGTCAGTAATCCACAAAAAATAGAAGATCTAGCAATATCAATATATCATTAATAAAAGAAACTGCAAGAAGAAATAAAACTATATTTGAACTATTTCTTATTTTAATTATTTTTGTTAATTTAACTTATAATATATAAATATTAATAGAATAAGCTCATCATTTGTAAACAAGTAATAGTCATTTTATCTTAAGAATGACAATAAGGTAAATGGCAAAAATAAAGAAAAGGCTAGTTTTGATAGAAACAATATCCAGCCTTTGATGACCTACCTGTCTTAATCTACAATATAACAGGAAATATTCTTGGTTAATAATTGTTATTGTTTATTCACGATTTGTTGTATCAATTCATGTTATTATGGGCAGTCATTGAGGCACGAAATGTAGCAAGAGGAAGTTAAGTATACGAAATTGGACTAAATTAAGAGATAATCAGCTGTGAGATAGCTGTAAATTGATTTGTCAAATGTAATAGATATTTCTTGGATAAAGTATATGTGCATTATATAAAACTCAGCATCTTCCAAATTTAATGTGTATAAGTATTTGTTGTTAAAAAGTCGTAAATCTGTAAGTTTACTCATATTCATAAATATCTATTTTCCACTTTCTAGTTTAATAAATATAAATGAGTAAAAAAAATATTTTTAATCATTCTGGTAACTTTTAAAAGATATTTAATCATAATGCATGTCATCATAATAACTTGGATTTTAAGTTACCGATGATGATCAAACTGAATATTCTTTATTATTCAGATGTCTTCATTAAAAAATTCTTTTCAGAATTCTGATTACATTTCTAAATATATCATTTAACTCTAAATTATTTGGGAAAGTTAACTTTTATTTATATTGACCTATGTTATAGTCTATAATATTGAGTACTACCACCTTCTGATGAAGTGGTATCTTCCAGATCTTCATTCAAGCTATTCAATATTTCAGTTAGTTACCATATTATCCTTTTGGGTAGTTGTATACTTGGGGTAATTTGGCCACGTGGTGGCATTGTTGCTTGCAAAAATAATGAAATGTAGCATTACCAGCTGATAATTTTTTGCTTTCTGATCTCCATCAATTTTTTCAAAGTATTTTTTAAAAATTTACATTTTTTAATTACATTATACATTTCAGTGAATAGTGCTGGAGTGCATGGGAGGGGAGTCTGATGGTTTTGCTGATCCAAAGGATTGGTCAATACATGCACTAGTCTGAGTGAACCAAGCTTGCAGTGCATAGTGCTGGAATGTATGTGGGGGATGGTTCAATGGTTTTGCTGATTCAAAGGATCGGCCAATACATGATCTAGTCAGAGTAAACCAAGATTATGATTTCCAAAACAATGGACAACAGCAGCCATTCTATTATTCTTGTAGTTGTTCTCCCGCAAATGTGCCTTTTCATATGACTTATGTGAGATGCTTCAATGACCTACCCTTTTGCAGTTGTTTTCACCTTCCAAGATGTGTAGGGAGATGCGATGATGGACTTACAATTATTAGTATGCAATAGTATGTGAATGCACATAAAAACACTTATGGCTGGTTGAATTTTATACACCTTACATCCTATGGTAACGATCTATGAAGTGTGCACTATTTCCATAGTGATGTGAAGCACAGTTTGCAATGCCATCTTCATCTGCTAACTGCTAATATGAACAGAACTGTTCTATAGGTTGTAAGTTGGGCACATAAACAGCATATTTATGTGCTTTTGCAGACAAACATCTCCATCAAGTGGCTGCATTACCACAAGTACACAACTACGTCTTTTTGTTTATAGTTTACAGAAAATGTGAATATTAATATTGGCAGTCATATATAATTTATAATTTCATGCAATTAAAATGTCAAAAGAAATTTATGTATACAATAATGAAACTAAAATGAGAAGCCAGATTAATTATTTAACAAAATATTTATTAAAATATGTTGATTTATTGATCTTATTGATATAAACACAACTTGGTCATAGTGGTGAGGGGGCTTGGATTTAATTATCCATCAGATATATTTTTGATACATTAAATGTTTATTTCACTTAATTGTTTGGTTATCGTCAACCAGCAGATGTAGAATGATTATATTTAATATTATAGTTTTGGTATTAGTCATCAAATGATTTAAATTCATTCTTATTAATTAGAAGGGATTTGAGCATATACTTTCAAACTCCCTTCAGCTATCCACTTTATCTTATATAACTGATACACATGACCACAGACATGTGAAAAATATAAATGATTTCCAATATACATATTTCATGCTGAACCAGCATTCATCAATTGGTCCAGATTATCATCTTCCACACATATATAATCAGTGCTGAGTTTGTATTAAGATAATAAATCTTCAAACTTTAGTGGACAGACTTCAATATTCTCCACTCTTCAACTCTTCACCCATACCTATTATTGAAAATATGATGGTGGAATCTTCAGTTTCCAACTTGTATTATTTTACAAATTAGTCTTCTTTATAGATGATTAACTTGCAACATAATTTATAAATTATTTTGATAGGTTTATGTCTTTTTCATAACACATTATGCTTAGGCAGTAAGACAAACATTTATGGATCATGTTAACATGTTTTTTAGCATGGTAAACAAGATAATAGGCTATTATGATAAGATGAGCGATTCATAATTTATGTGGGGTGCAGGCAGATTATTTTATCATAGTTATTACATGACTGGAAAATAATGCTAACAGACATTTAGCAATTTTTAACACATCTCTGGAGAACAGCAAGAAGCATAATTATGTGTTTTTATCATGACAATATGGATACATTGCTAAGTACTTTATTTGATTATTGATTTTTTATTTATTTCTTCAATAATCAGAATTTATAATTAGGAACAGCTAAATCATTGCTAGTATTCTCTAATGAACTATTTTTGCTCGGTCATTTGAATGTTGTCATTTGATGACTTCAATTTGATAATGGTGATGTCTACTTTGATCTGACCTGATCTGTTATGAACTGAAAAGAATATGATCTGTGGTCTCTTTATACTACTTTCTACAGCATTTTAGAAATCCATTTCTTTTGTTTACCAAAAATATGTTTTCTGGAACTCAGAAGCTAATCTATCTACCTGCACAGAATGATGTTCAAAAAATATTTCAAATCATTCTGATTTTTTAATTTCATTTCTCAATTCTTAAATGTTTACTGCTTTTACAAATCAACAAGTTATTTGTGCTTTTTTAAATTAATATTTTGCAATAAAAATATTGTGCTTATCTTTACATAAAGTAAAATGGAAATATATTTATGTTTTCAACATTTTTTAATTGTATGGTCATCCTGACAAATGAATTTTTACAATCAATTTCACCTGTAAGTATTTCTACGTATTATATGTTTTAAAAGATATATGTTGAGTGGTGATCCCCTGTTTTTGTCACATTAATAATTTTGAAATTTCTAATTAACCAAACTTTTTAGTCTTTTTTTATACCTCTTTTTTTGGCAGGCAAGATGCTTTGAAACAAAATAAACAAACAGTTTACACTACATTAAAAAAATAATGAAGTATTTCCACACCTAAAGATAAAATTCCTTTGGAGTGACGTAGTATATATGAATTTCCATGTGGAGATTCTTCACTTTCATACATTGGACAGACTAATTGTAGAGTTTTTGGCAGTTAGAGAAAAATCCAATTTATTGGCCATTTATTCACACATAAAATTAATTAACCATGACATCAACTTTAATAAAGCCTATATTCTGGTGAAATTGAACAATATGACCATAGACTGCTAAGGGAAGCTATAGAGATTTTTAAAAGACTCAAGAGCATAAATGAGATGTGTGAATTGAAGAAAATTAACAATATTTGGAAAAAGCTAATGGAGGATAAAATAGTTTTTAAAACTTCTCAATGAAATTTGAGTATGAAGAGAAAATAACCAACAAAAAAATAATAATAATGATTTTAAATTTCACCACACACATTAATACTATGAATTTACACACATACATATATATGTATTAAATCACTTAATATACAACATTCTCTTAAGAAAAAAAACATTAAATTTACTACATTCTGTATTCTTTATTTAGTAAATTTGGGGGGGGGGGGGTAAATGATATTAAATAAGAAAATTAAAATCCCTTTGCTGATCAGTAATTACAACAGTTATTTGCTTGTGAGCGTTTTGCAATGGTAATGCTCAGGCATTGTGCTGTGAACTAAAAAATTAAAATATAGAGAATTAAAAATTATTGTTGTTATTATTTCTAACTTCTTTTTTATTTGTTAAATTTGTTTTCAGAATTATATACACTAGTATATTTATATATCATACAGAGTGGAACAATTTAATGCTCTTAGTGTTATTTAATTGAACTCACATTAAGTATTATGTAGTATACTTATGGAGACTTAATTAAACTAGCCAATTAGTTAGTTTAGTTAAGTTGCCATGAGTCTGCTACACAAAACTAAAAGTGCTAGGATAAGTATTACGAATATCATTAAAATGTTCCATTCTGCATGACACATAAATATAAGTGTGTGTGTGTAATTTACATTATAGACAGAGTTATAGATTTATTTGTTATTTTAAGAATGTGATTAAGTCAAAATAAAAAGATATTAAAATTGGAGACACATGAGAGTAATTATATATGGAAAGGTAACATATTTTCTTTTACAAATAAAAGCCTAAGCTTATGATAAGAAGCATTTGAAAAAAGATAGTATTAATATTATCTTTAAAGGAATTGGAATAGTAAATACCTTAGTATTCAAAATGGAATCTTCTGATGTTTCACTATTACCAGTTTTAATGGTACTATTGTGGTTTGAAATCAATAGGAAATAGTTTGGATTAATTAATGCATTTTCCAGAAGATTGTAGCCAAACATAATATATAGTGAAACAACTTATTTCTGAAGTCAGTACATATCCAAAAACTTCAGTATTGACTAAATCAATTTATAGTTGAATTTCTTTTTAAAATGGCTGATCTGTAATTTAAGGGATGCAAAATATTAAACAATGGAATTCCAATTTTAGTAACTAAACCTTAAATGAATGAGAGCAGTATAATTATATGATCAGCCAAATTTCGATTTATAATTTTTTAACTGTTTTAAGGATTTATGTATAGCAATCCCATAAGAGTTTTATCATTTAGAATTATGAAATATGATGACAGGACTAATAAAATTTGAGAAGCATCATAGTATTTCTTTAATCGAATTATTACTTTGAACAGATGCAAACTTCTATAGGTAACTTGAGCATTTTAGAAAGTGAGCTGTATTCCATGGTATAACATTGCTTTCAGATTATATTGATATCTTTGTAATTATAATAATGATATACTATTAATATTATACTAGCTTTTTTTATTATAATAATGATACATTTCATAAATTTTTAATTGTCAAAAATATTGAATTTTAATTAACTTAAGGGTTCTTTTTTATTACAACTTTTATTAGTAAATCTATTGGCTAATCCACTGCCATAATGCATTAAAATTAGCAAGGATTTTGTTAGAAATTTAGGGGCAATTCTCCTATATATTTATGTGGCAGGAAAGTTTATTTGAAAAATTACTATATGATCATTGGATATTAATAAATAACATTCAATTTAACAATATCACAGTCCTCCTTTTTTTTTTTCAAGATATAGGCTCACAAAACCATTAAGTTAGTTGAAAGTTCTCACTACTTAATGAAATTTTTCTGCATACTGGGAAGTAAACACCCATCTATGCTTTCAGGTTATTCATCACATTAGAATTTGTGGCAAAAGACAAAAACAAACTGCCTGATAGTGAAATTTGTGATATTCAAAGGAATGAGATTTATTACATTACAAACAAATCTAACCTTATTTGTCATAGAATGCTTTATCCTTTTCATATTTAAATGGTAATTTCTTTTAAAAGAAAATGCAAAATAGTTAAGATATTTAGATTAGATCACAAATATCTCTATACTATATAAATAAACTTTTGGATGTTCATATACAAAAGGAAAGTTGATGCATAAGTGATTATCTTCAATTTATAAATCAGTAATTAATACCACTTCAAACTGTCCTATACTGAAATATCCTTGGGAAACATTGTTTCTAACTATCATTAGAGGGACATCGTGACATAATCATTATTTAAAAAACTTTCTCATTTTCATATTATGAGAAAATTGACTACTGTGAAATTTTCTGCAACCATTGCTGTTTCCATTACTTCTGAACAATATTTATTTAATAATTAATCTAATTATAAACAATATAGAATGTATGTTAAATTCCCAGCTTACATTTCTCCTTTTCTCAAGTAGTTTCATGTGTACGAGTGATTTAAACTGTAATTAAATGACAATCATAAATCTAAATCGTGATTTCAATGTCCATGTAAGTATTTCACATTCTCTATAAAGAGCGAATGCTATAACATATCACAATTTCATTTTTTTCTGGAAAAGTTTAACATTTCTGAGGTTGTTGATTTCAGATCATGACCTGGCTGACGCATGGACTAACTACTACGGCACAAGCTCATTGAAAGGGATCTATCTAATCTTGTGTGTATATATATATTGAATTATTTAAATGTCTTATCCATTAAATTTAAAACTTGCTTTATAAAATTCATATTTTTATTTTACAATAATATAATTTATCATTTATATAGATAGATATTTTCAGAGTTAATATAGATTGGAGATGGGGATGAAATAGCCATTTCTTTTATTTTTTTCCTTCTCTTGAGCATTAGCTATAATTAATTTCATGAATTGTTTTTGAAGATTATATTAGTCTTTTTCAACTTCACAAGTTAACCCAACCTCCACTTGCCACAATGTCATTCTCGCAAAATAAAGATCAGATCAAAAGCATCAAAAACATTGCTCATATAGTCTTTTTATTTATTTTTTAAAATAGCAGATGAAGTGAGGAGGGAAACAACTTCTTTACTATTGATTCTCACAATCAGTTTACTAATAAATGGAAAAAGAAGAAATGACATTTTCTCATTTTTCACTTCATTGTGGCAGATATTTCAGTACTGTCATTTCTATTGCTATATCTTTAAAGATGAATAACAAAAACTCGGGGAGAGGGGGTATTCTAACAGTTCAAAAACACCCAAAATATCTTCAAGTAAATGGTCATTATATTAATTACATTTGCATAATCAAATATATTTTCCTAAATGGATTTTTTAGATATTATTATTACTGCTATTATGAAAATGATAGTATGTAGCGCAATTCTGAGGATGTTTTAGCAGTGAAGGTTTTAATGAGCTCCACTAGAAAGTCCACTTTGTAACCATGTTTGACAAAATGGATCATCTTAGCAAAGTGACATTTATCCTACTAATACAAAATCAAATGGCTGCAAGTCATTTTCCAAGATGGTCTTTGAGCCTCATGAATTTCATATGCTCTTAGAAAGCATTAGCTGTGGTCCCCTTGTTTATGACATAAGCAAATAACTTTGGGATTAAGTACTGTTTTTTACTCTGTGTCCCCATCTTTCTTTTCCAGTAGATTAAAGTTGATAAATCATAGTTTTTATTAATATGCAGATTTAAACATTGAGACACAAAACAGGGTTGCATTTACATTATTAACTGTGGAAAAGTGATGCGACGGGAAAGGGGAGGGAGAGCGACTAAGTAAAGCAACTACTATATATCAATTCATTCCAATTTACTAATAAAAAAAGTGAATGTGTGTTTCCTTATTTTTTTAAATGATGTATATAATAAAATTTAAAGTAAAATAAAATTTTGTTTTATTACTACTATTTAAAAATATTTATATTGCTAACTTATTTTAATAAATTAATTACAATGAGTAAGCATTTAATATTATATTTATTTATTTTGATCTGTTTATTCCAGTAATAAAAGTTTATTCCAGTAATAAAAGTGGCTGGCTTTGAACTAATAGTTTTTGAATAAATTCTCAACAGCAGAGAGTAAAAAAAAGTATTGGTCAGCTAACCATTTGATCTGTTAATGTTTATTTATTTTATATTAACCTAGCGGTTAGTGTAGCTGCCTTCCAAGCAGCTGGCCCGGATTCGTTTCCCGGTCAACGCATTTAACATATGAAAAAAAAAGTAAAAAGAAATCATTATTTTTTATAAAACACTAAAGTGATTACTAAAAAGTAATACTTTAAATTTTAGTATAAGTTATCAAAGATATAAAAATTGTACACATGTATTGAAAGCATTTTTTTTTTTTGTTGGCTATATTATTATTCTATCATATATATCAACTCAAACAAAACTAAAGACAAATTAAATTTTAAAATTACTTTTAATTACTACATTAAATCTAGAAGTTCTCTTTCACACATAGACACCCCAAAACAAGTCATTTCTATTTTTATATGCTATTTTAAATAGAAAACATTTTAAATCTTCTCAAAATACATCCAATACTTTACACCAATAATCTATCATTCAAATGTCTGCCATTGCCATGCAAATCTTTATCACTTATAAATTCTAAAACTATTTGACTTTTAAGAATAATGTTTAAGATCAACCTTAAATATAAACAAGAAACTTGAATCACAATTGCTCTCAATAAAAAAAAGAGTGAATATATTTTTAAAATCATAAATAAGAAATATTAATTATAAAATTGTTCTAATAAAATTGGTATACTATATCATCCTTTTTTTTAATACTAATTTAAGTTCATTAATATAAATAAGTAAGTGTAGAGACACTGCTTTTGTTTTTTAAAAATCCTTCATTATTGACTGTTTTGAGAAAATTTATGTGAAGATTAAATTCATAGATAACTTGGGTCAAAGTTTTGTAGAAATAATATTAACAATGCTTAATTGATATGAAACCAAAAAACATCATATAACCACCCGCTTACATAATGCTATTCAATAACATCTAGAATCTATTGATTACTCTAGCTTGTACTCATTAGCATAACTAAGGAAGCTAAAAAGAAAAAAAAAATTTTAGATATTGAACAATGAAATACATGTGTGTTGTATGTTTTTACATAGCTTCCTGTCATTTAATATACTAATCACTCTCAGTCCATTTGTTGGCCATACTATTGGAGAATGGAGCACTTTTTGTGATTTCTATTAACTTAAACACCCATTTTTTGAATGTTTTTTGGTCAATTATAGTTCCAGTTCTTGTACTTTTTAATAGATGGTAATGGCTGTAATCATCAGAAATCAGTAATTTTTCTTTTTTTTTTTTTGCACAAAATTAACATGCTGGCATGGTTTGTTTATCCTTTTCCATTAAGTTTTTATAAAGAAAAAGACATTTTTATTTTCTTTTTCAATCACATATTATTTGAAACATTAATTTTTTACTATTCACTAAAATAATAAATACTAATTACTATTATATACATATATATATACATTGTTAAAAAGAGGTTGCCTTGACAACAGTTTGAAATTATTGATTGTTATTGATATTGGGATTGTCTACGTGCTGACTGGTTTTTAATGATATAAATATATATAATGAACTTTTATATAATGAATTATAAAATTAATGTTTTACAATGGAATATTTTGTATATTTATATGTGAAAAATTTCAAGAGTTTATGGTTTTGATATTATTATCTATATTTTATATATATAATATTTATGTTTTTGGTTTTTATTATCTATTTTATACTTATATTTTAAGCTTTTTATTTTATATTTTATGTGTTGAAATATTTGCTCTCAAGTGAACCTTATCTATTTCATAACTTCTTTGTTCTGTGCCAAATTTGTTTTCACTGATTGTAAACACCCAACATTAGCTTTAAGATTAAGCCATTATTAATTATCAAAATATAATAAATTTGACTCCATTTGATAGATATTTTTGTTTACAAACAAAGTAAATTGTAAATAATCACATTTGACTTTTCAAAATATTAAAAAAAATTACATTGCAATACAAACAATAAATGTGTTTTATTATCATTCTGGGAAGAACATTTTCAGAAAACAAACCAAATCATTTTTATTTGACACTTGTTTTTAAAATGCAAATGAATAAATGTCAATATCTTGTAAATCAATTACATTTCACTTTAAAAGTTTTAATTTCTTTTACAATATTTCAATATATTCACACTAAAGGTTATAAATTTTACTGATTACATGTTAGCAAATAGCTTGTAAATGTTTTCTGGGTAATTTATATTGTTTAAAAATATAACATTTTATTTTCAAAAATAAAACATGTTTAAAGTAAAACAGTAATAATTTTTATTCATGATTTTTAATAATAATTACACAATTATTATAATAACGTGAAAGCTAAACACCTTCAAACAGATACGCTATTTACAATTATTACAAAAAAATAATAATGAATTTTAATAAATTTGCAGATAATAAAGATTTATTTGTTATTCATACTATTTTTTTTCCAAGTAATTTCATAAAATTTAGTGATGTTAGAACACAGTAGATACTTATGTTGCTGAATTTTTGTTTATTCTGACTTCTGTGGATTTTTTATTGGAATAACAATTTTAGAATAAAATATGAACTAGTTTGCCAAAACTCTCAATAGGTAATGAATAATTTCAAAAACAAATTATTTTGTATGACAGAATGAAATAGCTTTTAAGACAAACATTTTATATTACTTAAATTGAAAGACTTCAAGATGTTTGGCTTTCATTGTTATTATATATACTACATAGATTTTTGATATTATTATATATTCCCCATAGGATTTTTTATAATCTATGTCAAATGATTTTAGATATCATACTTTAAATATGTTAGCCTGCACATATAAAATTCTTTTTTTATTATGAAAATATATATTTTAAAATAATATTTATATAAATAATAATAACAATAATTGTAAAAATAATTTATGAATATTTTTAAAAACTTAACACTTTTGTCATCTAATTATTTATAAAAATACAAATTAAACTAAAAGACATTTTTCCATTAGTAATATTATTTTCAAAGTTAAAATCAAAGTCAATCATTTTGTTTTACAAATGGAAGGATGTCATTATATATATATGATAAACAAAAATGCAAGTTAAAAAACTTGCTAACGCTTGTATTTATGTCCACAGATGGCGTTCTACCAAAAACGCCGATCAAGCGTATGTTTTGTTTACATAAACGTCAGAGTAGTATTCACTATCTCTAACTATAATTCCACTTTCAGATCATGATTTCAAGCTATTTGCTATCATCAGTGAAAGACAGGAATAAAGAAACTAGATCTGAACACAAACTCTGAGCGTTTATGAAACAATTTCTATTCAGCTTGCAAGCGTGAATTTTTTAGACACGTAATGTCTTCAAACTCAGCATAGCAAACCAGATAGCTATATGGGTCTGATCTCAGTTCAACATCACCACATAGTAGAAGCCTCTGCAATCTATATCATTGCAAGAAAGACCTCAAAGGTACATTTATGATAAACAAAAATGCAAGTTAAAAAACTTGCTAACGCTTGTATTTATGTCCACAGATGGCGTTCTACCAAAAACACCGATCAAGCGTATGTTTTGTTTACATAAACGTCAGAGTAGTATTCACTATCTCTAACTATAATTCCACTTTCAGATCATGATTTCAAGCTATTTGCTATCATCAGTGAAAGACAGGAATAAAGAAACTAGATCTGAACACAAACTCTGAGCGTTTATGAAACAATTTCTATTCAGCTTGCAAGCGTGAATTTTTTAGACACGTAATGTCTTCAAACTCAGCATAGCAAACCAGATAGCTATATGGGTCTGATCTCAGTTCAGCATCACCACATAGTAGAAGCCTCTGCAATCTATATCATTGCAAGAAAGACCTCAAAGGTACATTTATGATAAACAAAAATGCAAGTTAAAAAACTTGCTAACGCTTGTATTTATGTCCACAGATGGCGTTCTACCAAAAACACCGATCAAGCATATGTTTTGTTTACATAAACGTCAGAGTAGTATTCACTATCTCTAACTATAATTCCACTTTCAGATCATGATTTCAAGCTATTTGCTATCATCAGTGAAAGACAGGAATAAAGAAACTAGATCTGAACACAAACTCTGAGCGTTTATGAAACAATTTCTATTCAGCTTGCAAGCGTGAATTTTTTAGACACGTAATGTCTTCAAACTCAGCATAGCAAACCAGATAGCTATATGGGTCTGATCTCAGTTCAGCATCACCACATAGTAGAAGCCTCTGCAATCTATATCATTGCAAGAAAGACCTCAAAGGTACATTTATGATAAACAAAAATGCAAGTTAAAAAACTTGCTAACGCTTGTATTTATGTCCACAGATGGCGTTCTACCAAAACACCGATCAAGCGTATGTTCTGTTTACATAAACGTCAGAGTAGTATTCACTATCTCTAACTATAATTCCACTTTCAGATCATGATTTCAAGCTATTTGCTATCATCAGTGAAAGACAGGAATAAAGAAACTAGATCTGAACACAAACTCTGAGCGTTTATGAAACAATTTCTATTCAGCTTGCAAGCGTGAATTTTTTAGACACGTAATGTCTTCAAACTCAGCATAGCAAACCAGATAGCTATATGGGTCTGATCTCAGTTCAGCATCACCACATAGTAGAAGCCTCTGCAATCTATATCATTGCAAGAAAGACCTCAAAGGTGCATTTATGATAAACAAAAATGCAAGTTAAAAAACTTGCATTTTTGTTTATCATAAATGTACCTTTGAGGTCTTTCTTGCAATGATATAGATTGCAGAGGCTTCTACTATGTGGTGATGCTGAACTGAGATCAGACCCATATAGCTATCTGGTTTGCTATGCTGAGTTTGAAGACATTACGTGTCTAAAAAATTCACGCTTGCAAGCTGAATAGAAATTGTTTCATAAACGCTCAGAGTTTGTGTTCAGATCTAGTTTCTTTATTCCTGTCTTTCACTGATGATAGCAAATAGCTTGAAATCATGATCTGAAAGTGGAATTATAGTTAGAGATAGTGAATACTACTCTGACGTTTATGTAAACAAAACATACGCTTGATCGGTGTTTTTGGTAGAACGCCATCTGTGGATATATATATATAGTATTTAAATGCAAGTATATTGTCTGTACTGAACTTAATGTAATTAGAAGGGATTTGAATTCAGACATTAAGATCCCTACAGCTACCCACTCCATTTTATACAACTGATACACATAATCACATAATATAAAAAAGATAAATGATTTCCAATATATGTATTTCTTGCCAAACCAGCACTCATCAGTTGGTCCAGATCTTTATTCTCCCACCCTTATATATTATTAGTGCTTAATTTATATTAAGATAGCAAATCTTGAAACTTTAATGGGTAGTTTGAAGATTTGCTATCTGAATATAAACTGAACACTGATTATGTATGTGAATGGGAGTTGATATCAGGACCAGCTGATGTGTGCTGGTTTAGCATGAAATACATATATTGGAGGTATATCAGTTGTACAAGATGAAGTTGATAGCTGTAGAGAGCTTGAAAGTTTGAGTTCAAATCTCTTCTATTTATGTTATGTTTAGTATAGAAAATATATTTGTATTTAAATATTACATATTCAGCCCATTTCTCTTCTGTATATTTAAATGGACCTATATGTGAGTGGGCATATTGATTTAAAATCAACATGGATATGAAAATTTGCTCATTCTATCATCAGATTTTCAAGGATATGGATGGGTGAAAAGTTGGAGACTGAGAAAGATTGAAGTTTGTCCAATAAAGTTTGAAGAATTGTATCTTAATATAAACTGATAACTGATTGTATATATGTGTGGGAGATGGTAATCTGGACAAATGATGAGTGCTGGTTCAGCATGGAATACATATATTGGAGATCATTTATCTTTTTCACATGTGTATCAGCCACAATGGTTATGTAGACAACATGAAATTGTATGCAGACAAAGAATTAAATCCAGATTTTTGCTTATGCCTTGGTACCCATGCTGTGGAGACATTAGTTTTGCAACATCTTCCATCATATTATTTTCAAGTCTGCCATTATAAAATGAGTTATATGCAAATAAATTTAATTTCTCTGTGAGATAATAAATATAACAAGATAGCATTAATGGTATGCACAAAAAATATAAAATGAAGAGAGGAGACTCATTTTATCATTGATAAAGACAGTGGTCTTCTATTTCTAGTTTTGGATAGATAAGAAGGCAATTTCTATGATTAGAAATGCATTTCCATCTTTTGGAAATGATTTATTTTGTATCTTTTATTAGAAGAATCTTTTTTCTCATAGATGCCTTAAGATTTTTTAACTTTTGGGTTACAAGAAATATGCTTAATTCTTATGGTTCTTTTTTTGTTAAATTCAGAACCTATGGATTATCTCAGGTAAGAAGTATAATATATAGTTTGAATGAGAATTTTATGAGGAATGCAAAGAGATTATCAATGCAAATGTAATTTTAATCTTAGTTAATGATAAATTAGAAATTATGAACAAACAAAGTACACCTGGGTCTCTTTTTATGCGGACTTATTTAACACGATTTTGAAGTTACACGATTCAGGTTTCACTGGAAGTTGAACTCCGATAATACGCTATTACTTTAAATAATAAATTTCGCACACTTAACGTTATATTGAAAGTGCTGTAATAGCACATTACTATTGGAATTTGACTTTCATGTTAGTAATTTCAATATTTTCAGTGCTTTATAATAGTAAGATTTTATGCAATAATGAAATTAAAATCATGATTTCCACATTTTATATATACACACATTAAATTTTACAAGATTATAATGTAAATTTGTTCAAACATTGTGCATGTTAATTTTGCATTGTAAATCACATTCTGTTTTTGCTTTTTAAAAAGAATGTACAATAATCAATTATTAATCATTTAGTTTCCGCAAGTTTATTTTTAAAAGGTGAGTAATAGCAGTGGGTACAATTAAAATTGAAAATTAGAGACAAAAATAAGAATTTAATTTTTAGTTGTTAGATTAATTACTAATTTCATTGTCACCAGAAAACCATTAATTAACACAACATGAGAGTGATGTTGGCGCTAGTTGTATTTCATCTTGTGAAGAATTTGATTTTTTTATCAATTTGCAAATGAACCTGTTTACTGGGAAATAGCGATAATAATTAAAACGTGTATAAAAAAATATAAATTGCTGTAAATTATGCATAAAAATATATTGTTTTGAATAAAATTAAATATTATAGTTAAAAAAAGTTTGTCTTGTATCAATTTTTTTCAAATTTGAAATTTTTTATTAGTCATATTTTATTTCCTTTTTTTTTTTTGCACGAATTTGAAAGTAAATTTTACGTTGGTGCTTTGCTTTTATGCGAGTTTTGAAAAATCACATTCCATATCCCCCTCTTTTTCAAGGTAAGTTACATCTATTTTTGCATGATTTCATTTGCGTATGTTTTCTGAGGAACCTATCTATCGTGTAAAATGAGACCCAGGTATTAATTTTTTTGGATATTGAAATTTCTTTTTTTCTTTACTTTTTTAATGGTAATCAATACTTTTTTTTCTTTAGTGTTTTTTTTTTTTCTGTCAATGTATAGCATTTTGCTTCAACATTATTAAAACTCAAGTTATTGTGAGAATTAGTCTCAAATCAAATTTTTAAAAATTTAATATGGTGTTAAACCTCTAAAAATAGTTATTCTAATACTCAGCACACAAAAATTAATTTTTTTTTATATTATATATTATATAGCATAATGTAACCATCAGCATTTGTTTCCATGTTCTTCTATAGATAATTGTAAATTATATAATTTTAAATCTTCTCATTCGATAAATTCAATTTATAAAACAAAATAAGCGTATGTCACGCTTGAATGTGAAGCTATAATAAGATACAGTAATTAAATACGCTAAGCGCTTTCGAGGTCCTTTACCTCATATTCATAGCGAAGCTGTGAGCTGCGAAAATAAAAAATGGGGCGACATTTCTAAACGCTGGACTATTTAGTCTATTTGCATATGCTTTGCATACAACTTCTCCCGCCCCATTTTTTATTTTCGAGCTCACGCTTCGTATGAATATGAGGTAAGGTGAAGCGCAACGTATTTATTACTGTATCTTATTATAGCTTCACATTCAAGCGTGACATACGCTTATTTTATTCTATAGATAATGTAAATTTGAATTAGTAATGACTGCTATATATGTCGTATTATATATATATATATAAATAATCAATAAAGCAAGTTATATATAGTGTGATATTCCTTTTATGAGTTTGTATTTACAAATATGTAATATAGAGAGCATATCAATAGCTCAAACAATATTATATAAATATACAGAATGAACACATACCTATATTATACTTTCATTTTAAAATTATGTATACATTTTAAGATAACAACAACAACAAAATATAATAATGTACTGCATAGTTTTTTAATACACACACACATACATATATATATATTGTAATTTAAAGAATGAGATGATGAGATCAAAATGAGATATGAGGAACAAAATATCAATTCTCAATGATTGATCTAACATGTTGAAAAAGCCAAACTGTAGCCTACAAAATAGAGTGAATAAAGATCAAATGACGATAACAACACTACATGTTGTATAAAGCCAAAATTGAAATGCAATATCTAAGCTCAGTGGGTTTATAAAACAAATGTCATATGTTACAATAAGAGGAGATACAAGGGAAGCATTTATAATAAAATATTCATAATTAATAAATCAAGAGGAGAAGTAATCTCAACTCACTCTAGCACACAAAATATTTGTAATATTTTGAGCATACATTTAATTTTTTTTTCTACAAATATCTACTACAAATACCAATTAATCCATGTCTTTAGTGTCTTATAAGCATCTCATTGCTTTGATCAGATAAAAACATTATTTAACTCTTACTAAATTTTAAATGTTCTTTAAAAATCTATGCCATTAAGGTAAATCTTTTAATGTACTTTCTTCATTATCAAAATAAATTAAAATAATATGGTTTATTAAATTAAATCAGGGTATCTCAGGGTAATATAATCTCATTTAAATTATAAAATAAATTATTTTTGACTCTTATGATTTAATCTACATTGAATGAAATCCTAATTAATAAAATAAATAAGACATACACTTCCCCTAAGCTAATGTCTTATCACAATTATGATAATAATAATACTATTACTAACTTAAATAAAATAAAACATAATCTCTTAATTTTTTAATAAGATAATTAATAATCCAGGATTACCCTCAGATATTAAGAATGGGTAAGGGATTTAATAGCCATCCTAATCATCTTAGAATAAATCTACTTAAACACCTTCTAAATATGAACTAGATTCTTGTAAGTTAAATTTTATCATAAAATAATAAATATAATCTTCAAATATGAAAATGATTTTAAAACAAATATGCATAGTGATTTGAAATAAGGAAATTAATTTAGTTAAATGAACCAGATATTCAACTAATGCTTAATTAATTCAATAAAGTGACTTTTATTAGCTTCAATATTCATGTACTCTTTTAGCAAATACACTTAAAATAATTTATCAATTATTTGCAAGAGAAAAGTATTTAATTCAAATATCAAATCTAGGATCACAGTGGTCTCCATAGTAATGTTTGGAGGGAAGAAATAGCTTGCACGTTTTAACATTTTTTCCAGGCATTATAAAATAATTAAATGTTTTGCAGGTATATTTCATTTTTATTAAGTGAAACACTTTTAAATTTTACATACCATTTATTAACAGTTCATTATAAGTTTTTCAAAACATCAGCTTGGTTTCTTTACACTGGCTAGATAAATACACAAGTTTATCATGGGAAACAACTAATTTCCTTTTCTACCTAGGACCCTCTGTAATGAGACAAAAGATTTAGAAAAAAACGAAAGATGATGCTGAATATGCAACCACTTCTCTCTCCAAAACCTACCTCTCACTATATGCAAAAATATGCCTTTTCAATCATCTTGTAACTACAAAAAATAACCTATTACTCACCAATCATAAATTTCAATAAATCTTTCACTTTGTCCATTTACTCAATCTATAGCAAGCTATTATGGTGCAGAAAAGTAGTCTCCATCTCTGTAAAATGACTTAGTCTTCCACCAACCAGAAATGGATTAGGTCTTCACTCCATTCAAATTTTTCACAAACAAAAAAGTGTTAATCTACTAGCTGCACTGATAAGAAGTTTTTTGGCTCTTGAATGCATCCTTGAAATAACACCCACAGACCGACCACCATCGTTACATGGATATTTGTCTTTGCTCATAAATCAACATCAAAGCATTTATGATCAGATGTCTTTTCTTGGGTGTTGGTAGATACACATATTAGACTATTTATAATATTCTGTATCCAGACATAACTACTGATCCTCACTCACCTATGCTAAATATGAACAACAGTCATTTGGTGCAGCAATTCAAAAAATGGTCATTGGAACCCAAATTTTTTGACTTCTTTTAACGGTAAATCTTCATGATCTACCTTCCTCCTATTTCCTTAAACACTGCAGGTTTTACAACAAAATTGATGCTTTTTGTTCCTTGTGCCACAGGGAAGAAGAAACACAGCAACACCTATTTCACATCTGCTCAGCTCTGACAAATACCCAAGAAATAATGATTAACACATATAGACAAAATAACACCACACTTGATAATCTAATAGAGACACTCAGTAAAGGCGCAATACCAACAGCTCATGCAGCAACTTTTTGTTTATATAGTTTCTAGTGTACCGGATGTACTTTCTGCCTTGGAAACAATATCAGAAAGCATCCAGCCACATTCTCTAATAACCTCAAAAAACTGAAGGCCAGAGATGGCAAAATTGCACACCCAGATATATTTGCTGCACTTGAAACAAACCATAACCTCAAAAAAAACTAATAATGACTTTTCTGTAACGAGAACAGTTATTAATTTTTTTTGTTATTTACATATCCCTTTTTTTTAACAATTTTTTCTGTTTGTTCCAAAGCTATATAGTTTTAAACTATGTATTTTCAATAATGTAATTTTTGATAAACAACAAAATTTTGATTTGGAATACATGGATAAATAAAAAGAAAGAAATCATTACAAATAATAATAAATGTATAATTTCTAATGTAAATATTTCTACACTGTAAAAAATTTCTATTTAATCTTATCTCTTTTAATTGTACTGTAATCATCTGTGGTAAAATGTACCCAGCAACTAATAATTTTTAATCTATTTGAACAATGCTGTAAGTCTTTTCTAATTGATAACACATTTGTTCGACCAGCCATGCCTTTGTAACATTGGAAAAACCATTGTCATGTAATCTATTATTTGTACAATAAAGTATATTATTGAAACATAAGTTTTTCAAATGATTTTTTTTCTTTCAAAGGAAGAGCACACAGAAACAATCATAATAAATAAAAGTCTTTCATGCCATTTTCAGATAATAATAATAATAATAATAATAATAATAATAATAATAATAATAATAATAATAATAATAATAATAATAATAATAATAATAATAATAATAATAATAATAATAGTCTTAATAATAATAATAATAATAATAATAATAATAATAATAATAATAATAATAATAATAATAATAATAATAATAATAATAATAATAATAATAATAATAATAATAATAATAATAATAATAATAGTCTTTTTTAGAATACAGAGGAAATAAATTATTTTATTGAAACATAAAATTATTATTAATTTAATTTGATTTTTGTAGACTTAGATCATTTGTAACAATATGAAACATACATTCATCATATAAAAATATAGTTCTTATCCAGAATTAAAATTTTTTAACTTTAGGTAAGTAAATTCTAGACAATTTGACAGGAATGAATGTTTTAAATAAGATGTCAAGAAATTATTATTATTGTCTGTGGCATTCTTGTTAATAAGAAAATATAAATATTCTGTGGCAGCTTTAGTTATAATACAGATATTCAAATGGCCTTTTAAATTGATAATAGTTCTTGAATCATTATAATGACAATAATAATAACTTTTTGAAGTTTACCAATGCAGAAAATTAAAAAAATTACATTCTAAACATTGTAATAATTAAATAGAATTATCACTACAGTTGGCAGGTATAAAGATTTCAATTTTGTTGTTATTTCAGTTCAGATATTTGTTTCAAGATAGTTTTACATTACCCTATCATACTAAGCTAGAAAAATAATAAAGTTGAAATAAAATTATACTTTCACAATTTAACTGGAGTCTTAAAATTCAACTGCTACAAACAAAAATAAAATTAAACCTGATTGAGGACCCTGAACATGTAACAATCTCACCTATTTATACTATTATTCATGTGACCACTGTACAAGGCTTTTGATTAACCTTTTAATTTTGCACCTTTCCTTTATTAATTTGAATTCTGATCTATTGAAATTAGGGAAGGTTGTTAAGTAAAAATTTATCTAACTAACATATAAATTTTAAAAATTCAATTTTTGTCTAGGCAATTACAAATAATTAAAAACACTTTCTGGTTGCAAATAAAAATAATTAAAAATTACATACCAGAATAAAAAAAAATACATAATTTAAATTAATATTACATCTTTAATAAAACAAATATTACAAATAATATTTAATATATTTATTTACCATTGTTTAAATCTCAACAAGTCTCAGAATATAAATTTTAAAATTAACTTTTAAAAATATTTTGAGATAATATAATATTAAGTAAATATACTATTATTCATTCATTCATTATTTATTTATTCATCTATTGCTTTTAAAAATCTTATTTTTTATTACTAGTTTTATTAAACTCTTTTTAATTAAATAAGTTTATAATATTTAATTAAAATATTATATGTTAAAATTAAAATGAATTAAATTATTATAGCTTTCATTTAAATACTAGAAAACCAAAATATAGATTTTGAACCTGGTTTCTTAATCTTAAAATTAATACAAGCTTTCTAAATATTTAAATAGTTTAAATTAGCATTATTAACTCTAAAATGCATTATTTATCATATAAATTACCAGCTATTTAAAAATTTAAAGACTTTAGCATCTTAAACACTTATTTAGGCTTAAAATTATTATGATTTAAGCTGTGTAAAAATTATTTTACAGCAGTATAATCTAAAATACTGATAAAGTAATTTTTATATGTAAATATTATAGCATTATAAAATACTAGCAACTTTTTATTCATAACAAAATTAAACTATAAAATGATTGATTTTTAGAGGTCTTGGCACAAAATTTAATTTAATATTTAGCTTCTGCCAAAGCTAAAGATAATATGTTTATATTTACTAATGTTACATATATTTAAAAATTTACATATGCAAATTAATCATAAGCAATAATTATGAACAAAAAAATAAAATAAAGTATCCTATAGTATTTAAAATTAAAGAAAATAATTATAAGAATTCATTTACTCTTAACATTTCTAAAAGTTAGTACACAATATATTAAAATAAAAACAAAAATACACAATCAAAAACTAAGGTTTTCTGTGGACTACTTTTTCTTCATTTTCTTTTTCCTTTTCTTCTCCTCCTCCTTCTCTTCTTCTTTTTATTATTATTATCATCATCATTATCAACATCATCAAGTAATTATAAATCCAGTATACTTTTTTACTGTTAAGAATATAAGTAAACAAGTAAGTAGATAGAGTACTTAAACTTTATATGTTAAAGATGTTGAACATTCTTGTGTTCATTGTTGTTGCATAATTCTTAATTTAATGGGGAAAAAAATTATTGCAGCAGATCTCACTTTATTTACTACAACTTTTTATTATTTAATCAATCAGCTTTTATATTACAATTTCAAAACAAAGAAACATTGAAACATTATGTATGTAAAAATTGACAATTCAGATTTAATAACCCAATTGAGGTTTATATATATAAATTTTTACTATTGCTTTTATTAAGAATTATAAACTTCTAAAAAGATTTAACAATCTAATAAGTAAATCTTTATTAAGAAAGTTTATGGCCAAAAGTTATTTTTAAAAACAAAATGTACTCTTTCGATTTTATTTTTTATTTGACGATATTGGAACTTATTTAAAAAAAAAGTGTTTATATTTTTTATACTTGAGTCATTTATGTATAAATAATTATATATAAATAATGACCTATATTTTTATATTAAAATGATGTGATTATATGCATTTAGTTCCTTTTTTTGTTTGCAATTTTTTGCTATTTTTTACAAGCAAACATATACGAATGGGTTTGTGAATTAATGAAACAATTTTTTAAAACAATGAGAACGTAAATTTTGTGTTGTTTTTGCGAGTCAGTATGATTTTCCTTAAATATTAATTTATATATCAGTGGTGGATATATATGCCCTATAAGCAGTGGTAGTCATAGCCAAATGTTCAAGGAATATTTGATTGCTGCTTGGCTGCATCTTTTTGGTGATCAAGCATCATATGATTTTCTGAGTGATAAACCAATAGATATTTATCAATCATTTACTTTTCCTTTAAAAAATAAATATGCATAATATTTTATGAAGTAATGAATTAAAATTTTAAAAATGTGGATCAACTATAATTTATAATGAAGTCATTTTAAAAGAACATTTAATATTATTTTACTGTGATTTCAAAATTTGATACTAAAATTTTAGAAGGTTCAACATACAATGATATATTAGAAGTTTAATAGTTTCTCTATAAAATATTCAATTTTAATAATCTCATATTCACAATAAGCTAATAAAATTTTTAAATTCTACATATTATTAGTCTTTGACTAGTTTCCATATATTGCAATATAATATATGGAAATAGTCAAAAGACCAGAAATATGTAAGATTTAAAACTAATATATTTAAAAAATAGGTATAATTTTCTTATAATGATGAAATCTCTAATCATAGTGTTTGAAAATAACATTAGATTATTGATTGGTAGTTTAATTTATGTGATGTCAGTGTCATCTAGTGTTAGTTTTGCACATTATTTATTGGAGATTTTATTATTCTAAATAAATTATATATATATATATACCAGGTGCACCTGGCCTTGTAAAAGCCTGTGATTTTTTTTAATTGGTTGCTTTAACAACTTTTTAAAAAGATTTTAAATGTGAGAGCAAAAATTGTTTTTCTAATCTTTTAACTATTATTTTCATTCACCTTGTATTTTTCATCCACTATTTTTATAGATATTTTAAATAAGCTACAAAAAAGCTCTATACAATTCATAATGGAAAGAATTAAATTTCTTTATGATAAATTATATAAAATATGATAGATAAAATATGGTAATGTAAAGTATTAAAAAGAAAAAAAACTGGTTAACTGTTCAAAATTTCAGGTCTCATAAGTATATGGTATCCCAATATATAATACCAATACATTGAGCAAAAGTATTTGAACTTTTTTATATTGCAGAAGTTATAGAATCAAACAATTTATGAGTTCAATTGTATCATTTCCTGCGTTTTTAACACAAGCATGTCTAATCTAATTTTTCACAATGTTTATTGGCTTTTCTGTGGGAATATTATATTGTATAAATTATGAACTATATATAATTACAATTGACATTTTAAAAATAATAATAAGTTAATCTTATGCATACATGATTTGGATTCTAATTCTGTCTAAGTAAAACAGTTAGGATTAGTAAATGAGTATGTAGCCTAGATAGTCAAGAATGGTTTGTAATCCACATAAACCTTTTTTAATCTGGAAATTGGAAAACTAATGAATAGTGTCTACTTTGCCACTGTTTTTCAAAATTTCTTAATGATAGATTGAGCATTTAATACTTCAAATTAATGACAATTTTCATTTGATTTTGTCAAAAAAAAAATTCCCCCCAATATCTATAGTGTTTCTTTAAATTATTTTATTTGGGTGTCTGGATATGAAAAAATCAGTATATTCAGTCAGTATTATAATATTCTCATGAATAAACGATAATCTCATACTATTATCTTCAGGAGATTCCATGTAGTAAATAAAACAGTTAAATAGATAATGTATCACTACATTGACAAGTACTTTTTTTTAAAGATTTGTCTATCTCAAATCATAAGAATGTGTATGATATTTAAAATTGTAATTTTTTCTTTTTATTATTTTCTCCTCATATTCAAATTCTATATTTCATTCTCTAATAGCCTCCATTTACTTTTCATTTATATATATATATATATATATATATATATATCTTATTTTCCTTATCAGTCTATAAAGTTCTATGGCATCTTTTAATTCATTAATTGCCATGCCTTTCTGTTCATCCATAAATTTCCTTGACATTTTTTGTCTGTAACTTCTCTATTTATTTCTTTTTTCCATTTTCTTTTTTGGACACCTTTTTCTTTCGAGTGGGATAGAGTATTATATTTGTTTTGGTTATATATCTGAAATACCTTTTGCAAATCTTCATACCATTTCAATTGTTTTATTCTGATGTTATTTACTATATTTCCTTTATTTAATAACTATTGTATATATAAATGTTTTAAATGTAAAAATAAAATAAAAATTCTTAAACTTCAATTATATCCATCAAAGAGCCTTTTTTTCATGGCATAATTGTTTTTGCCACCATACATAATTAACTTTTTTAAAATACAAGAGGATCCCATTTTTTGATCAAATTGTAATGATTGCAGTAGGTTTTAATTGAGTACATTTATGAGTATCAACAAGATCTAATGATAAGCTATCAATCTGAAGTATTACAGACAACCTGTGAAAAAGGCAATTTCATTAGGAAATACTTTGTAAGTGACAAGGAATGGGTTAAGAGCTTTATTCATTTAGTTTGAATATAATGCTCCCTCCAAATCTACCATTTTATGAAGTCATGATTTTAAAACATCTTAAAATAAAAAATTATAAAATTTTGCATTCTTTTCTATATGAGCAAGACCTGTCTATCAACCATATTCTTATGTTTTACATTCCATCATGTGGTTATTTGTTAAAAAATATTTTCTTCATTTTACAATATGGTATTTGTTGCAAGTGTCATAGACTGTTATCTGAGAACCTTGGGATATCCTATTATCCCTAGTGCAAAAGGTTATTTTATTATTGTACTGTCTTTTTCATAACTATATTATTCTATTATTAGGATAACTATTACTTTTTGATATTTTAATGTGAATACTTTTTTAATAAATTTTATCATAAGTATGTATATTATTTAAAGTTTTTTATTTATAATTTCAAGAATTTGTGAAAAGGTTTGGGAATCAAATCTCAAGGAAATGTTAGGAAGTCTATAATAATAATGATGATAATAGTAAATATTGATAGGTGAATTTTAGTGCAGTGCTATAGTGCTAGTCTAAAGAGCTAGGTTTATGAATTAAAACTCAACATGACCATTTTGTTGCTGAAACACACATGATTTCATGGGCAGTAATGTGAATGGATTGAACCAGTTTTAGCTTTTGATTTCACAACTATTCCTCTGCTGTAAATCTTGTTTAATATGATTTTGCTGAAATCTTTAAATTTGAACATGTTCATTATCAAATTACTTTTCACTTGATAATAATATTTTTATTTGTTCATCCATCTATTGTGAGAGTAAGCTACCAATGGTTACCAGATAGCAGTGGAATTTAATTCTATCCCCATAACGAGGATTTGAAATGTACAGCTGAAATCAATGAAAGTTATGCATCTAGCAACCACCATTAATTTATAAGCATGCTTTTTTTTTCATGTATCAAAGCGTTGACCAGGAAGCGAACCCGGGTCCGCTGTTTGGAAGGCAACTACGCTAACCACAAGGCCAAAAAAATCTAAAGTTCTGAATGCAAGCCAACCAACTTATATAGTTAGTTATATAGACAAAGGAATTTGTTACCATTTTTTATTTGATGTAAATTATTAATAAATATTGTTTGTTAATTTTAGTTATTAAAAATAATTGTAATACTGTCAAGCATTGGTGGTCGAGAGGTCAGAGCTGCTTTCCAAGCAATTGTCCCGGGTTAGCGGGTTCGCTTCCCGGCTGATGCTGTGACACATGAGGAAAAAAAATTGTAATATATGTAAGCATATATACAATTTATACTTAAATCCGCATTGAGTAATGTTGAAAAATTTTCAGTAGTCTTGAGATTTTTCTTTTAAATAGTCAACTTATACTCCATTGTGCTAACCTCTCAATATTGATTGAAAAATGGGAAGCTAAGTATTTTTAGTTAAAGAGTAAATATGCAAATATTCAAACCTGATGAGAACTTCTGTTTTCTTCATTGGTATTCGGTGAGGAACGGTTAGGGAGATCTTTGCCTTTCAGTAATCTACATAAAGGCAGTTTAGCTTTCTTTTATCATACATATATACACATTAAACATAAAATGATTTGTATAAAAATATAAGTACATTTTTTTTAAAAAGTAATAATTTACTGTATATTCAATATATGTTGTATCCAATTAAAAAATATTTTCTCTTAAAAATGTTATGATTTTACAATCAATTAAACTATGTAAACTCGATATCGTACTTTCAGACTGAAATAGGAAAATAAGAATAGAGAGACAGAGAAAGAGCAGATAGACTTTTCAACATTATGAGTTTCAATTAAATTTTCAAATAGAAAAGTCACTCAACATTTTCATGGCACATTTGGCAATTTCTCTGCCATAATAATCATAATTTTAAACAAAATTGAGTGTAGATATTTTTAGTTCGTGCTGCCTTAAAAAAAATTTGTTTCCACAGTTGATTCTATCCATCCCTCCCCCCTCAAATTTTGCTCTTGAGAGGAGCATAAATCATTTTTCTATAATAGCTACATTAGCATTTTTCATTTGTCCTAATAAGCTAAAAATGGCCACAGTAGATATTAAGCTATTAGTTTATGAAAGAGAAAGTAGGAATAATTATGTAAAGTGAGAGATATCCCCTGGAAAGAGCAGCTTGAAGTTCTGAAACGCTTTGACTTTTCCTCTATGATAAATAGGCACTATTAATTAGCATAGCATAGACAAAGCTATCCTCTCATAAAATCAAACAATATTTGTTCTTATAAAATAAAATAGAACAATCGAATCAAATGAGACATAAGAATTTAAAATAAAAATATTTTATATGATATTGACAAATATATGTAAGTATGTGTGTGCATACATAAGAACTTCATACTAAAAATAGTAACTAATTCTTCAATATCTAGAACTTGAATTAAAATTGTAGGTGGGAAAAAAAATTGGAATTTATTTTCAAGTTCCATTTAAGTTGAATTTTTTTTTTCTATATAATTGCAAGAGTAATTCTTTTCATCAATTCTATAATCATTTATTTTGAGTGTGAGCAATAATTAGATATCAGATGCTATAATATTTCCATCCTTCTTTTGTCTTCATCAATGTAGACGAGGTTTCTCAGTAGGAATTAATGCATGTATGCAATTTTTAGCCACCTTTTATTTCTGTATATTATTTAAGCTAATGTATTGAAATTTTGTAAAGAAATCCAAAGGTTTTTAAAATTTAAGATATTTTTATTGCATAGCTGCATGGATATGAGACCATATCAGGTTTTATATATTTTGGAAACCTCACTAGTATGTCATTTTAAAGCCCTTTTATTCTTTGGCTAGGAATGTTAAACATTTACATGAGAATAATAAATTAACTACGTCAAGGTTAATTTTGCAAAATTTAGATATTCACACATGTGACCAAGAGCCAAATTTAAACTGTTTTTTTTTTTAAGGACAATTAAGTTTAAGCATAATTAAAATACCAAAAAATATTAAAGGCTAATTTTTCAAAATTTAGATATTCACACATGTGACCAAGAGCCAAATTTAAACTGTTTTTTTTTAAAGAACAATTAAGTTTAAGCATAATTAAAATACCAAAAAATATTAGAAGTAAAAAAAAATTATTTAAAGATTAAAAAAAATAGAATAAATTAATTTTTTTTATTTCCCTGAATGAAATATTAAAAACAATTTTGAAAATAATGAAAATAATCTTAAATGATTTGCCTTTATAGTTGCTGTAGAAATTTTTGGGGGCATTTGATAAAGTATAAACAAAAATTTTTGATATGGGCTAGAAATTATCGTTGCTGAATGTTATTTTCATTATTAGAAACATTAAGAATTATAACTTAAGGTTGTGACTGCCCCACAAAAAAAGCAATAAGTTATCTTAATCTTTCAGATCCAAAAAAAAACTGGTTAGTTGAATAACCATCATGTTGTCATGTGTATGTGTGTGAATAATATAAGCTTTTTAATGAGTGATAGTAAGCATGTAAAAAACAATGTTATATCCATCTCTGATTTTGAATTCGTCTAAGATTAGATATCTACTTTTAAGAAAAGAATTTGATATGCACAATTTCACATATATGCACACACACATATATATGTAATTTCACTGTTTTTATTTATATTTTTATTTAATTAATGCAATATGTAAAACAATTTTTTAATAGTGTAAAGAGATTATCCATCACTGATGAAAGCTGTTGATGCTTAATATGTGTTCTCTAGTGGATTAATCCTATTTTCAAGTTAGAAAGCTTTATCAGTCAGGGTAATTCATCTTTCTTGTGTCAGAATTTGATTTGTAGTCATGCCTACCATTTTCATAATTAACAATATCTCTTGTCAACTTTGACTCCGGAAAAGAGTTTTCTGTTCTCTTGAATGAGCAATAATTATCCTAAAGGAAATATAGTTGTTATGATTACTTCACCTGGACAGATCTGATGTTAAAAGATTAGGCTAAAATAATTGCTCATTTCATTTTATCATAAGATATGAACTTTTTATTGTTATCGGAAAAGGGTAAAAATGTTGAATATTTAAATAATGTAACAAAGAGTGAATTATTTCATATGTGCAGTTGGAGAAATATTTATTACATTTTCAATAAATGATACTCACCGTTGTACATGTTAATCTATCGTAATTAAAAAGATTAATCAACTAAATATAATCAAGGGTTGGTCAAAATAATGTGAATGACTGTCATATTGACTTTATATATTTTTGGCATCATCTACAACAGAGATGTAATGTAATATATACCTATACATCCTTTTTATTTATAAAAATACTTTTAAGACGTGATAGAATTGATAAAATCTTTATAAATTATTGACTAAATAATAAAGCTGATCTTGTCTGAGTTTAAAAACGAATTAGGCTATTCGTATTAAATTAATTTGAATCATTCATGTTCAAATCCTCTGAACTAGTTAATGTGTTGTTACTGGTATTAAAGATGAGGAAAGGATTCTTTTCTAGAGTTAATTATTGCTGATCTTTGGTTATTTTATTTAGAGACACTTATATCTATACAATGTTCTTTGATAAATTTATAAGAAACATGTTTACACTAAGATGTACAATTTAAAATCATTGTTTTCAGTTTTAAAATGGTAATAAAATAAGGCAAGCACTGAGCAATAGATAATTTCATCATGTTAAACAGTTAGACAAATTATCTATTTTACCTAGAGATGTGTATCCACTAAACTACCTTGCCACATTTCAAAAAGGTGATGGTGTATCGAAACTTTCATATACCACTTCATGATATTTTCCTTTAAATCAGTTGTTAGTGTGGATTCATTATTCTGACTGACTATTCAAGTTCATTTCTATGGATTATGTGTCTATCTTTTAATATGATAGTGATTCACATTTTACATTATTAGTTTGGGAGCAACTAAATGGGCTCCACAATTATCTAAATTGAATTACAATAATTCACTTTGGGTTTTTTTTAAAAATTTAAAATAAGAAGTTATCTTTTAGTGCTATCTGCCAGACATCTGAAGTCTTTTTTTTAATAAGAAATAGATTAATAATCTTTTACACACTGTTAGATTTCTGTATAATTCTATCTTGCATAAATCACAATCAGTTATTTGATGGTAATATAATTTTACATCACAATATTAATAGTATTTCTGTTAGTTTGTTCTAGTCATATATTTCTCTTTTTTTTCTTATGTATATATAAAATCAAAATTACACCAAATTCATAACTCAATCAGACTAGCCAAGAAAATAAACTCTAAAGCACTACCAATGGTTTCACTCATATATATTAAAAGCATAATGCATATACCATAGATAATAATATGTAATAAAATATATTCTACAAGAGTACGTAGACAGTTATCAACTGTTACAGTAATAATTTGCTGAGCCAGGCTTTTAATACAGTGTATCTTTGTCAGCATGACCATATGTGCTTTGACAATGATACACCATACTGAAAGCCTGGCTCAGCAATGTAACAAATATTGAAGTGTACCAAAAATTTATTGCCATAGTAGTTGATAATTGTCTATGTACTCCTGTAGAATATATTTTATTATATATATATAAAACAATAAATATTCTGACCATAACTATATATAATTGAAATGGAAGTAACTGGATCTTACACTGAGCTACATGAATGTCAATCAACTATCTTTAGCTTTGTTGGTGTTTAAGCTTAGTTAATTGATGTTGTTCTAAATGAAAGAGTGAATTTTTTTATTATTTTAATTTATGTATAGAATAAATGATATAAATTCACTATTTAAATATTCATAGGATCAAGGCAGAGCTGCAGTTTTAAGAACCTTCAAACATCTGATGAAAGATTGTTAAAATTGCGGTTCTGCCATGATTCTCTGAATATTTAAATAGTGATTTCAGATTATTTATTTTTTACATACATTAAATAATAGAAAAAAAAATATTTTTTCATTTAGAACAACTTCAATCAACTAAGCTTAAATATAATCAAAACCAAAGGATAGATTGATATTATCCTATCTTTTTATAGGTGATTGACATTTACAGAGCTCCATGAGAGAGTTAGTTACTTAGGTTCCAATTACACACACACATGTACACATACATATATAAAGTCATAAAAATATAAAATATTGGTATGAATTGAATTAATGGTCAGATATGTATAGTCAGAAAAATTAATTTTAAGAACAAGCACTGTTTACTAACTTGTATGTCTGTCTGTAACATTGATATAAACATTACTACAAACAGTACAAAGATGAACCTCATTACATATACCACCAGAACAATTTCTACATGACTACCACATTTGGTATTAGCATATATGTTTTTTTCTTATATTTCCTGATATTTATGAGATACACGAGACTCTGAAAACTAAAGAAAATGCTAATTGTGGTAAACAAGATACAAATATGAGATGTAATGTGTATATAAATAAATTTATTAGTAACAATAAAATAACAAAAATAAAATAGAATAAGGTTCATATGACTAGATTTAAGCTTACAATTATATTGTGTTTTTTACAGGTTAAAAAAAGGCTTAACAACTAAACATCATAATTATCAGTACTTACATCCAATAAAAGGATTACGTTGATAGCCGAGAGGTATCGCAGCCGCCATGCAAGCAAGTAGTTGGTTGCAGATGGTTGTGGGTTCACATCCCGGCCGATGCTATGACATATGGAAAAAAAAAGGATTATAAGCTTCATATATCCTAATAATCTGCAGTGGAGACATTCTATAATGGTTTAACTATTAGTTAATGAATAATCAAGCAGGGTTAAGATAGGAGTATTTACTTATATACATTAAACTTCCATTTATTAATAAATGACTGCAATGGACTTAGAATTATGACAGGCTGCAAGATTGTAATATCAGATATTCAAAATACATTTAAAAACACTGAATATGATGATAGTTTATGCCTAAATGGAATTATATCTGATGATGAAACAGAGATGGGTTATGCCCACTTGGTAAGACCAAATCCAGAAATTTCATCAGATTCTAAGAGTCATATAAAGCAGAATGTCTGATCCTATAACCAGTAATGAGTTTATCACTATCAAGTAGGAAATTTTTTGGCATCAATAATGATATTAATGACAGTAGCAAAGATTATCCAAGTATGTAAACATAAGAGATACATTCTACTTGTCATGACCATATCTAGAGAGACTCACCAATCCATTTTTACAAAGCAGGAATGATCATCTGATTGAGAAACAAAGTATGAATTAATCAAAATTTATAAATGCACCAGAAACACAATTTTATTAAAGAAAATAGCAATAAGTAATTTTTAATTATGAAAGCCTGAAAAAAAAGAAAAAGAAAATCAAGCAGGAGTAGCCACATTATAAGATTGAACAAGTGGTCGTATACTACTTTACTTGGCTAAATTAAGGTCTAACCAGTTCATCCAACATAAATACTTAAAATAATAAAATATTAATAATTGTTGCTTAATTGAAGGTTGATTCTAGAGATCATACTCATATATTAAGAAACATAATATCCATATGGTAGATCGAGAGATATGTGATTTAGATAGATAATTATAATGAAACATTTATGAGGCTAATGTAAATTAAATGACATGTTTTTGCCCCTTCAAAAAAAAATCTTATTTTTTAAACATTGTTTTTAAAACTAATTCAATTTATTTTTATATTTGTTTAAAAAAACCCTGGTTTTCTAATCTCAGTAATTGCAAGAGTAACATTCTAATTGAACCACATGACTTATTATTTTTAGAAAAAAAAACAAAATCTTTGAGCCAGATGAGAAAAGAGATTAAAGCATATTTGTGCTTTTGATTAATTAGCTTTTGTGAGGGAGGGGATGATTCTTGGAATTTAAGAAACAAAAATATATTTACAAAATAGCTTGCTGTCACTGGATTACTCAAATCTTAAATCTAGCACATAAGTATGACATAAGAATGATCGCATATAGCTATTTATACTTGTTCATTCTTTACAAATACTGGTTGCTTTAATGTATATCTATAATATTAGAGTAAAACATAATATTAAAGAAAAATATAACACAAAAAATAATACAAGTAAAAGGAAAACATCAAATGCATATGAATTGTTCAAGTTTTTACCTGTCTTTTGGGATTGTAGAGATATCATGGTGAGAGTTCAATATTTCTGTAATTACCTTCATGAATAATTTAAAAAAAACACAGCAAAATTTTCTTGGACAATAAATTTAATTCTGGAGATGTGCTGGTTTTTCAGAATAGCATATGACTGAGGGTAGCATAATTTACTAGGCAGTTTATTTCTTAAATGAAGGCATGGCAAGTCAGCAGGTTGAATTTATGTAGGATGGCAGGAACATTAGCACAGGTGCACTGGGTCATTAGATTTCAGATGATAGCAGTTCAACAACTCCATCAGAATTTTGACCTCACACTTCCTGAGATGGTGAAGTGGAAGCAGACAAAAGCTTTTACTCATTGTATGTGGCTTCTAATAGCCAAATAATTAATAAGCTTTTTAAAACTTTCTGGATGGATATCTTATGAACTATCTTGAATTTTTCATAAAATGCCCTGTTTTCACATTTATCTAGAGATTTATACTATTTTTCAACAAAAGGCATCCAGATTATTTTTAATTAAAAAAATATTTTTCCTGACAATAATTTTAATCAACTTGATTACAATTTAATCCTTTAATTATTTTTTTAATTAGTAAAATTTTTCAAAATTCTAAATACTTTTTGTCTGCTTACGTACCTTATGGTAATTAAGCACCAATCATCAATCGACACCTTTTTACCATAAGGCCAAATATTGTAAACATTATATTTTAAATAGATAATACCAAGACAAATATTCTACATTTCATTAATTAGTTTTAATAAGAAAACTACCAATACCTTGTAATTAATCTGCTTTTATAAATTTTATTAAAATCTAATGTTAAGGAATATTAAATAGCTTAAATTTTAATTAACTGGGGTTTTTTTTAACCAGAATTTTTTTAGAATCTGTTATGCATTTGAACATTACTAATTATTTTGCCAATCTCAACTAACCATTGCTGACCTTTTCTACACAAACTTACATGTACTTGCATTCAGTATTATAAGCCCTTCATAAATTTTTAATAAAGTGAAATTTAAAATTACTCTATAATGGAGTTTAAAAATATTTAGATACAAATTGGCATGAAGCATGTATATGTAAGCATATATATAACTTCATTATGTTTAAGAATATTAATATATTTCTGAAGTTATATGCGAGATGGCTGTGTATAATATTGACTTCTTATTCATTTTTAAAGAACTATATAGATGCAATGTTTAAATCAGATGATTTAAGAGACCATAAGGGATATATAACATAATCCTATTTTTCTAAACTATTTGGCTGTGAGGACAAGTATGAATTAGAAGATCGTCATCTTCCTTGGCATATATGCCTGGATTTTTCAGTTATGAAAAGAATTGCGAACATATTTTTAATCCATAGAGAGTTAAATTTGTTTGTGTTGAATGACATAACTAGAAACAATAAATAAAATACATATGGTACATTGCTAATTATAACAATTTTATAAGCAAAAGATTTAACCAATGTCTCATTATGTGATTATTGGAATATTTAAAATGTTTTTAAAGAAATATTGTTAGCTTTTACATTTTGACAGCAGTCTTTGTTTTTAAGTCATATTAACCAAGTTTATGAAATTCTGTATTAAAAATGTGTTAGGCTAAATTTAATTTTTATTGTATTTTATATTTACTGTATACTTCATAAATCACATGATCACCATATTACTGTACTTTATAAATCATATATAAATATGTATGCATATGTTTTGTTATATTTATGTTAATAAAGGATTTTCTGAATTATTATACATACACATTTATGTAATTAAAAGATTTTCACAGTCTTCTAGATGAAATATAGAAAAGTTTTCATTGGATATTCTGGGAATTTTTATTCTGAGTTTAGTTATGATGTAATTAACCACACAACCAATTAAAAACTATAATGTCAACCTGTTCACACATTAACCAGCAGTGCTATTTTATTTGTCTGATTCTCTGTAAACTAAGTGGAACCCTTTAGTTTATTCTTTATTTTTTAAGATCAGAAAGATAGATCTGATATCAATACTATATATATGGGCAAAGCTGAAATATCACAACTTTTCTAATCTTTTTTTCAAATAACCAAACTCTTCCATACTGACTATGTATAATAAATAAGATTTTCATAGATTTATAGATGTTAAACATTGAGAGTTGTTTAATGAGATATTTCTTGCATTTTTTTAAAATTCAACTGTGATATAATTAAGGAAATAACAAATCAAAAACTGCAATGATAATTAGAACACATTAACTAGCAACAGTAATTTTTTTATCTTATCACATGTAAACTAAAAATGGACTACTTGTAGTTTGTAGGAGATTAGATATTTATTTATTAACTTATATTTCAGTTTTTCTGGATTGATTGTAGACTATATTAGTTTTTTTTTTAAAGAAAGTCCTATCTGTTTGAAAAAATTTTAAATTTCAGCCAAGCTACTTTCAATCACCTTTCGATTAGTTGCATTAACCATTGTACCATGAGATTCTTAAGAAGTATATAGTGGCATTACATATATATGTATTATTTATGAATATATTTTATGCAATGCTTACATATATATTGCAACCAGATATATATTTATTTAAACTTAGCACACATATACATGTTTATTTCATAGATTGGTTTGATTATCATAATGAAATGTGAAACTATATTTTTAAAAATAAATAAATGATTAATTTTACGAAATTTCTAGACTCAAAAAATATAGTAAAAAATAAATTTGGAAGAAGTTTGAATGTTTGGTACACTAAAATAAGAAAAGAGAGTAAGAGGGAAATAATTTTTAATATTTTGAATTAATATATATATATATATATATATATATATATATATATATATATATATATATATATATATATATATATATATATATATATATATATATATATATAATTATGCCTCAAGTATAATATCTGCATGAGATTATTTATGTACTATTATTTAAACTTTACAACAATATTTTACACTTTTATCTGATTAGGACAATAATTCGAAGTGAAAAATAAAAAAAATATTGAACACAGAAAAATTTTAAGAACTCTCTACATCAGGGGTCCCCAACCTTTTTGCACTTAAGAGCACCTTCTATAATACCAGCTAGGTGGTGGGCACCATTTATTTTTTCAACCAGGTGGAAAGCACCATTTATTTTTCCAATGTAAATTTATAGTTGGATATTGTTAATAATACACATAATGTATAAAAAAATATTTATTTCAAAAATAAAATTTTAACATATAATTAACATATATTTTTACACTGTAAAAGTATAGTATGCCCTACAATTTGATTACAATATAATACAATAATTTATAAAAAAATTTAAAAATTAAATTTATTTGTATCAGATAAATAATTTTTGGATAGCGGTGGGCACACATAAAATGGTCTGCGGGCGCCATGGTGCCCGCAGGCATAGGGTTGGGGATCCCTGCTCTACATAATGTTTGCAAATATATGCAAAACCTAAACAAATCGAAATAAAATAATTAAATAAAATCTAAAAAAGAATTAATAAAGCCTTTATATTTTTAAATTTTATTATATTCATTTAACAGTATTTTACACTTACATATAGATGTATATATATATAGAATTACAACATGCAAAATATAGATGTATATATATATAGAATTACAACATGCAAAATCTCTGCACTCATATATTTGGCATCATATATCTTAACTAAATACTTTAATAATTATTACTAATTTAATTATATGTTAAACTATTTCCATCATCCAGTTTAATTGTTAAATGTTTTTAGACAAATTAAAACTTTATTTATACTTTTCCAAATATTTTCAACTATCAGGAATAATACATAGTATAGTATAGAGTATTTCAAGTGATTATCCTTGTCACTTCAGTTGCTGTTGGTTTTACCAGTGATCACTCTAAATATTGTGTTTTATATTAACCTGCAGGGTTATTATTTACAATTGAATGTAGTTGGAAAAATATAAAGATTGAATTTTTTTAAACAAATTTAGCAATTAAACTAATTGATTGATGTAATCCAACTTAAATTTATAACTAAAATACTATCATAAATTTTCAGATAAATATTATTAGATAAGAGATTATTAAATTTTTATAGAATGATGTAAAGGTATGAGAGGAGGAAATGTGACTCTTGTGGATCAAATTGTAATAAGATAATACTGTTAAATGCTGAACCAATAATTAAAATATGTGTAAGAGATTTTCACTTGAGCTAATTGAAGACTGCTTTTTTCAGAACAAAATGAATCTTGAAGGTCAATACCATTTTTCAAACATCTTTATATATTTTAGGAATTTAGTATATGTATATTAATTTCAAATTTTCTTTCTGATAAGATTTTTTATTCTTTTGTCTTTTAAATCTTTTTTAACAATGTTGTTTTGGTTTTCTTTTGTATCATAAATAATATTCATGTTATAATGAAATGAACTTCTCATTTAATATATAATTTTTAATATTTTAAGTCATTAACATTTATGTATTTTACTTTGGAGTGATTTTAGTAGTCATAAGTTGTTGTTTTTTTTTAATTATTAAAGGCTATTGCGATCTGGTCGTAACCAATTAGCAATTTATCTCTAACTGTATTAGTCATAAGTGAAAAAAATAATATACATTTGAATAATGATGTTTATATAGGTTATAAGGCATTAATACAATTCAAAAAAACATTGCAAGGATTTTGTAAATCAAAATAAGTGATGAAGTAGTTCAAAAAGAAAACGTGCTGATGAAATGTGACATGTGAATATTATTGAAAGCAAATGAAAGAATAAACAAACAAAAGTTAAGTTAAAAATAATCAGTTTTGCAGAATTTCATTGCAAACTTAACCCATAAAATAATAATTTAGTTGATTCTTATGAAAGCTTGCTAATTTGCAAGATTAACTATATATAGGTTTTCCATATGTCTCATATACCCAGGACTGTCATTGTATTTCACTACTCAGTCCCATATTATTATTTGACCCATTTTTGTCCTGTTTTCTCTGTAAACTCTGTGTGAGGCAGCTGTTACCACATATCTATCAATCAGTCTTGACTATCAGTCCACACTGAATGCTAATTTGTTTCATGCTTCTGTAGTAAAATAAATAATTGCTCACTCCCATATATCAAGTCTTTTTTTAGATAAAACTATTTTTATATCCTTAATAAAAGATGCCAAAGATGAAAAATGAATTTATCCAAAATTGGTTATTTATAAAGAATGGACAAACTGAATTTGAAGTGCTGTGTTTTATCTGTAATTCTCATATCTCCATTAACCATGGTGGAAAGTCTGACATCCAACTACTTATTGCTACAAATATTCATAGATTAAATATCAGGGGTGCTTCAACTTCTAAAGATATATCTAGTTTTATGATTAAAAAAAGATTCTGAAGAAGAAAATTTAATTGTGGCTGCTGAGCTGACTATGGTTTACAAAGTAGTATGTCACCATCAATCATTTAACTCGTTAGATTGTACTACTAAAATGAATGCATTGATGTATGCTGACTGATAAGTAGCCACCAAACAGACTACTGCCAGATCTAAGGCCATGACAATCATGAAAAATATACTCGCCCCTTACAGTGTACAACAATGCGTCAAAGATTTAAATGAGGTATCTTTTTTGGAATAGCTACAGATGCCAGTAACCATAATGTTGAAAATATGTTTCCTTTAGTAATTGAATTTTTCAATAAAAAAGATGGACAGCAATCCAATTTACTAAAATTGGCTTCTTTATGTAATGAATGTTCTGAAATAATCGATGAACATTGCAAAATATCTCTCAAAAATCTAAATATTTCCATGGATAAGCTTATCACTTTTTGCAGAGTTAATATGAGCACTAACTTCAGAGACCTAAACTGAGCTGGGAAAATGTGTTTTTTAGATTAAACTCTGAATTGGAAAAAGATATTGAAGGCATAGGATGTCCAGCACGTCTTTTGAACAACACTATCAATAGCAGCTAATGTTTTGACTGTAGATGTTGAATCAATATTCATCAAGATATTTAAGTACGTTAATATTTACATGGTAAGGACTGAAAAAAACTCAAAGAATTTTATGAATATATTGATGTTGCCAACAAAAAATTATTATCCTACATTGGAACCAGATGGTTATCACTTTTACCTGCAGTTGAAAGAATATTCAAACTATGGCAGCCATTAAAATATTTTTTTGCTAACGAAGACAGACCACCAAAAGCTATTAAATATTTTTTTGATGATCCAGTAAATGAAGTTTATTTTTACTTCCTGCATTCACAGCTCAATTCATTTGAAACTCAAATTAAAAAATTAGAAAAATCAAACATTCAGTTCTGGAAGTAAAATCTGTATTACAAGAGACAAAACAAAATATGATCGAAAGAAAAAAATCCAATTTTATTGGAATGGTGACAAAAGAAATCTTGAATTGCTTAAAGCTTGATTCTGGATGCAACACAAAAGTGAAAACTTTCGTAAAACAAACTATTGATTTCTTTAATATTGGTGTGGAATGAATATATTGAGAATTAGTGACAGTCATTTCAAAAATTCAGTGCATTCGACTGGATGACTCTCAACCAGGTTCCTGAATGGGAAGAAATAGAATATACTATTGCATATTTACAAGTTAAAAACATTAATATTGGCAACACTGAGATTTTATTCAACCAGTTTGTATATTTAAAAGATTTGGAGAAACATAATACCAACCAAAACTGTGAAGCAACTGTGGAATTGAGTATGGAAGAGAAATGGCCAAAGCTTTTTGCAGATACAAAGCATATTGATCAAAAAGTATGTCTAATAAAGCTATGCACACACATATTTGCTATTCCAGCCTACAACGCAAATGTGGAGAGAATATTTTCCCTAATGTTAACTCAGTGGTGGAATGAAAGAAACAGGTTATCAGTGAAGACAATTGAAGCAATTTTGAAATGACTTGCGACCAATTTTATAATTATGTGAAAGAAGAAGATGATATATTTAAGAAACTAAAACCAACTTTAAATTATGACTGGACTAAAAATGATTAGCCTTGCATCTTTTTTATTATTCTATGTATTCGTTTTATTAGATTGTTTAAAATATGAATTTTTTCTACAGTACAGGCTTTTTCGTACTTGCTTTTATATATAGGGGGTTTGAATTCAGACTTTCACACGACCCTCAACCATCCATACTATCTCATACCGCTGATACAGTTGATCACACACATGTTGAAAAGATAAATAATCGCCAATATATGTATTTCGTGTTAAACCAGCACTCGTCAGTTGGTCCAGATTATCATCTCCACACATAGATTGTTTAAACTTTATTAATTTTTTATCAGAATAAAATAAACCATTATCTACCCTTTTTTTCTTTTCATGTTTTATTTATTTAGCATTTAAACATATCAATACTTGGAAATCATGGTAACCCTAACTATATAAAATTTTACATATTGTTTTAAATTTTTGGCATTTTTTGTTATTAAAAATATATTAATTTATGTAATAAAAAGTTTTATTTCCATAGTATCTTTCTAATGCCATGCTTAGCCAGGTATATTTTTTAAATATTTTGACTGAGTCTTTTTAATTCTACTTGATTTATAATATAAAATTTTTTTATTCATATAACAAATTTTTATTCATAAGATACTAATTTAAAAAGAAAATTATATTATTCTATGCATTTGTAAGATAATTTAAAAGCATTCTGCTTTTTTTGCGAATAAGATTTAACAAAATTAAAAAAGATTTAATGTACTCATAATATTCGTGAATTAAAATAATCTTTAATTTTTCATTTCAAGACAAAAACCTCTCTAACAGTCTCTTATCAAACAATAGTGAGGGGAAAAATATTCATCAGACTTGTATATTTTTTAGTGAAAGGGTGTTAAAACAATTTCTTATGTTTATTTTATCTTTTTTTTTGTTGTTGTTGCTAAGCTAAAAATAGCAAGATACTTGTTTACCAACCATTATGGATTGTTAATTAAGTTGGCTTATGTGACTATTACTCGGGAAAAAATATTCTGAACCTCATTAAAGTTTGAAATAATTTACAAATTTTATTCCGATTGCTTCGAATCCAGGTCTTAGGTTTGGCAAGCGGTTGTACTTTCCCTGCATTATGACTCATCAGAAAAATTCTTTAATTTGAAAATTTATGCTGTCATTTTTTACCCCTAAATTTTTTTTGTCGATTAAAAGTTGGAGTTATTTTGAAATAAAGTTCTTTTTTAAAAAAAAGATATGTCAAGTTTAGTTAAATTTTGTATATTGTTTTTTTTTATATATATCTTAAATTCTGTTTATTCTTACAAGCGGTTGTTAGAATAGTTTGAAAGACGGATGTCTTTTGTATAATAAAACATTTAACTGCAAAAATAAATAACAACTTGGATGTAATGATTTGTTTGATTTTTTTTTTTTCTAAAAAAATAAGCATCACATTTAGAAGTTTGTAAGTTGGCTGATTTCTCAAGATTTGTCCCATCTGTTTCTAATGAATTCTGAGGATGGGGGAGTTTTAAAAAAACCCTAACTGCTAGGAAACAAATTATCAGCATTACGGAAAACCTCTCAGCATCCAGCAATACGATTATCAGAATAATTGACAAAGCAGTTCTCACTTCAAAATTAGATGCTATTTCAAGAGCTAGAAAATTTGAAAGCTACCATGTGGTTCTGCTTTTTTAAAACTAGATAAAAAGAGGTAGGAATAAACTCTAAAAAAAAAAAAAACAACAACACGAAAGCAGTAACAAATTTTAAAAATTAGTTTGTAGAAACATATACAGTATATTATAAAGGATGTTTAAAACAATCATTATTTTTAGTGATTTGTTTAAGAAAAGGCTTTTTTTTTGTTTACTTTTTATTATCTTTTGATATATTTTGCTTTACCATTTTCAAATTACTTTCGTAACTTATCTCATTACTTGAACAAAAAAGTGTGAATCGTCCCTTATCGAATTTAAATTAACATTGGCAATGTTTGAGAAATATTTCGTTGCAAACTCTTTCTCACTTCTTGTTCTCAATCTGCGTATACAGCTATATACTTTAAAATTATATAATAAAAGAGACCCTTATCCTAGTAATTAGTACATTTTTCTGTCAGCCCATAATCTGAGATGTTTAATTGGTAGATGAGATTTGCCAAACTCTCGAATCTCGAGGTTCATGCGTCACAGTTCCGTTCTGTTACTTTCTGTACTTGAACTTCTTATAAATCCCTGAGCAATCAACCAGGTAATAAAAAGGAAAATAAAATATTAAATCTTATCAATTGCTATTTGACGAAACTTATTTATATTGTCTTTTTTTTTTTGTTCTTCTATGAAAGTTTTTCTTTTGAAACCTTTGCTTAAGAATAGCTTATTTAAAATCTGCTTTATCCATGATATTCACCTAGCTTCCCACATATAATGAATCTTTGTATGATGATTCATTATACAAATCATCATCATTTCTTATGCACACCTTTGATCAAAAATAAAGTATTCGGCTCCAACAACCTTTAAAAAAAAATAATTTATTAAAAAATATTTCCTAATATTTTAAATTGTGCTTGCATTTTAAAAAAAATATTAATTCACAAATAACTAATTTTTGGTAAGCATTAAAAAAAAAAGTTTTATGGAAACAAATAAACAATAATCTGACTTTGCTAGAAAAATATAAAAAAAAACAACAAAAAAAAATATTTTTTTTAATGTGTAATTTTAGGTACATCAAAAATATAGTTTTAATGGGGATATTCTGCAAAGCTTGTTAAGAGCTTATTTGCGAGCTCTATGTATAAAATTTTATTATATATGAAATTAATAAAAATAAATTCAAAATTGAAAAAAACAGCTATAGAAAAATATTTTCTTTTTCTTGTAAAGTGGAAGTTAATTTTTAGTCTTTCTTTTTTAAAATTGTTCCTGCCATCTATGTATGTAAATAAAAACTTAAAATTTAAATGTATTACTATTCTATGGGAATCATTTAATGCAAAAATACGATTAAAGTACTATTAGACAGACTGCTACAAAAAACTTTATGACCATCAATTAATATCAGCAATGCCAAAAAAGAGTTACCAAATACTATTCAGATACATTTATCTTATGAAAAGACTCTGCACTAACAGAACATATTGTCTGTAAATATTTTTTTTTGTTATAAAATTTGACTAATTCCATCTATACATACTTGAAATAATAAATAGTTATATCAGTGTATATTAGTATTTATAGCCATATTTTACACTAATTAATATTACGATATCACACATCTTATTTTCATCTTAATCTTTTGTTATTTGGTTTCAGAATTTTGTAATCAATCTAGATATTGGATAATTTTAATGTTAAAATATATCTGCTATGACTTGCATTGTGAAAATCATTAAATACTATACATTATAAGAAAACAAAATTATATTCCTAGCCAAGAATGAACTTCACAATATTTGTTTTTGTCAGACCTATTTCGAGTTTCTCCCCCTCCATTGCATTACTTCTTATTTAAAATTTTCTAAATGTTCTGTTTCAAATATAATTTTAAATATTTCAACTATGCAATTAATGAGAAAATAAATTGTGGTGCATCTGTTTCAATGCTGAGAATACTTATATGTTCTCCACAAACCTAATATCTGCTTTGATGCATGTTTCACCAAACCTGTAAAAAATTGAGATCTCTATATTGTAATATTTATTTATACCCTAGAAATACTGTGTCTCTTCTAATCATTTTTGTATTAATAATGAAAAAAAATCAATACTTTCAATTTTAATGATGAAGGTTTATGTAATCTAAATGTCAAAAAAAGTAGATAATTTTTATTACAATTAATAAATGGAATTGATAGTCTGTTATTATATCATTTCTTACATTTTCTTCATCGGAAATTACTTAGTCTTATTGGAAGCAAAAATTAATAATGTTATAAATAAAAGTGTGAAGTATAATGGAAAAGAATGGAAGGAGAAGTGTGTTATAAAACAAATTATTGATAAAGCAAGAACTGAAAAATTAATAATTACAAGTGAGGATCAAGATATGGATAAACAAGGGTATAAAAAATTAAGCAAGGATCCTAGTAAAGGAATCAAAACAAGATATAAAGTGTTGTTAAACTATATGAAAATGAAAGGGTTAATTAGTGAGAAGGAATATAAGAATTTATATACATCACGATTTGAACATCCATGTATGTTTGGAAAAGTAAAGGCTCATAAAGAAAGTATGCCAGTAAGGGTAATTTTGGATTTTAGTAATTATATACTTAAAGATTTATGTGAAATAGTGTATAGGAAAATTGTAGAAACAATAGGATATGAAAAATATTATATTAAGAATTCTGAAGAAATTGTTAACAGGCTAAATAATATCAAGTTGAATAGAAATGGAATGATAGCATCATTTGATATTGAAAAGATGTATCAAAGGGTGCCTAGAAAGGATAGTATTGATATTGTTATAGAAAAATTAAAAATAAGTAATGTTTTATCAGAAGAATGGATGAATACTATTTATGAAGCATTATTAATAATAGATGAGGCATTATATTTTTAATATAAGGAAGAGTTTTGGAGTGTAGGCAAAGGATGGGTAATGGGATGTTCAGTTAGTGGAATTTTATCATCAGTGTTAGTAAGTAGTATTGAGGAGAGTATAATTGATAGAGTTATAAGTACTAATGAGATTAAAGAATATTGTAGATATGTGGATGATATTGTTATTGTAGGAAATAGTAGAAGGATTAGTAAAAATTTTAATGTGTTGAATGAGAACAAGTATAATATTAGATTTACAATGGAGAAAGAAGAAACTGAATTAAAGTATTTAGACATTTTTTTAAGAAGAGGGATAATGAATGAGATAGTTGTTGAACACTATATTAAAGATGAAAGGACCAGAGGGTTGATTGATCCAACTTCTTATCAGCCATGGCGCCAGAAAATGGGAGTTTTAAAGGGATTTAAACTGAAGAATGATAGATTAACATTAGCTAAAACAAAGGCATATAAACAGAAATTAAAAATGAAAAATAATTATGTGAAAATAGGGTACAAAGAGAAAGAAATCAGATGAATTTTTGATGGTAAGGTAGATAAAGTAAATGAGGATAATAGGAATAGGTATAGGGCTGGTAAATGGATGTCTATTCCATATTCAAAAAAAGTTTATAAAAGATTAATGAAAGACAAGTTGCCGAATAATGTAAAAATAGCTTGGAAGAATAATAAGTCCTTGGGTAAATGGTTAAATAATGCAAAAGAGTTAAATGATGTTAATAGTATAGGGGGGCTAGTGTATAAAATTAGCTGTGGAAAATGCAATAAAATATATATAGGACAGACTGGGAGAACAGCAAGTGAGAGGGGTAAGGAACACGATTGAGCAATTAATAGAAAAGATATGAGGTCAGGGCCATATTTGCATTATTTGGATACAGGGCATAAAATGAAGTGTCAGGAAAATATGTGTTATTAAATATGTGAAGAATTACCATAAAAGAATATATTATGAAACATTATATATTCAAGAAAACTTGGACAAATGTGTAAATATAGTAAAAGGTCCATCCAAATTGGGTGGGAAATGGGCTTTATTAAACAATTGGAAAGTGTAGGAAATGGTTGTAAATATGTAAATACCAATTTATTTATTTATTTATTTTATTATTTTTATTTTTAAAAGATGTAAAATATATATTTAATTATTATTTTTTTGGGGGAAATATTGTATAAAAATTTTTTTTTAGATGTATAATATATTAAATTTATTTATTTATTTAATTACAATATACTGATATATGCTCAGGGGAAATGTAATGTAAATAGTGTCCAGTAGATGGAGTGAATATTGTTAATTGGTTATGTGAATCATTACTATAATATCTTGAGAAGGTCTCAATGGAGATGAAAGCCGGTTTGATAAACATTTAATTATACTTATTAATAGTTGTTTATTTCAATCTTGTTTGATTGATTATTTATTTATTTATTTGGAATGTATTAGATTGTATTATGAAGGAATTATAAAAGAAGGCATTTATATTAATGAAATGAAACCCATAACAAATAGGTTGTTAATTAAAAAAAAGAGGATATGTTGATTTAATTAATTAATTATAGGGGATTATTTTAAGAAAGATATTTAAGAAACGAATGTGATGGAATTTAAAATTGTCTGTTAGAAGAGTTTTAAGGTAAGAGTTATTTGTATTTGTTATATATATATATTGAAGCACTCAAATCTGTTGCACACATTTGGCTTCACTTTCTGGTGATGTTTGAAACCTCCAAACATGGGTTCAAACCCAATCATTTAATCATAAACCACTAGGGAGTGAAGGTATACCAATGCATGTGATTGTTTATGGCTTTGTGAACTTTACATTCATCTAAAATTAATATACATATAAATTATATATTTCCATTACCATAGACAGTCATGCGTATGTGTGTGTAACAGATAAAACTTAATAATTAAGAGCGTTGTATTATGTATACTTTTATTCATATCTATTTTAATAGGGAGAAAGTTCAAGAGTGTACTGCAAATGTATAAAACAAAAGACTTACCGTATTCTAAATTCAGAAAGAATCTGTTTTTATTCTAATACGGGTTTATTTAAATTTCACGTTACTTAACATTTATTCCGCAGGTCTATTTTCAGCCTAAAATAGATTAAGACCAGCTCTCTCGAACTTAATCTCGCTCATCCTTCAGAATTTGCTGTATCATTGTAACCGTTAACATACATCCGGGGATTACCCAAAGGCAGTTACAAATGAGTATAAATACCACCGCATTTCCTAACTAAAGGAGCCCTACATGTTATTTTCTAACGCTGTTGCTGGGGGAAGTTACGTCACTCAGAAATGTAAAATGATGAGTGAGTAGAATTTAGATTTGCTTCCCCGATCTTTCCAAGATCCAACCAATGCCAAAGTACTAATAAGCCATCGTGTCCAAACTAGTGCCAAAATGAACTGTATATTACATAAGGAACGGACTGAAACTCCAATTTTGTCAAAATACTGCTAAATTAACTATATATCAAAACATGCAACCAACACGTGTGCAGACGGCCGTGAAGTCATCTGAAAGAAAGGTAATTCCCTGCTGCAAAATGAACTCTAATGCTTTCATCTTAATAATCCTCTTGATCATAAAAAGTAAACTTCAACCTTCGATAATGTTAATTCCAATCACCTAATGTATGTCTTTTTAAATATCTCTAGTTTTGTAATCCTTATAATTTCAAAATGTAATTGCTTATTTTTCCATCGGTAATGCTAAACCGATTAATTGCTTAAACATGACCTTCTTTTTGATTTCTTTTTGCTTTTATATTTAAATTGTATTTTACTTTCTAAACTCGAATGCTAGGTTTTCACTCTTATTGTATTTTTATTTTAAATGCAGCAAATTTTTTTATTTAATATTTGATATCATACCAATTTTAATATGCTAATAACTCAATCTGGCGAATCAATCTTTTTTTATTTTTGCTATTCCACCATTAGGGAATATTTAACTGTAAATGTAAGTTTTCTTACTACACTATAAAATTTTCCCGATTGAGAAGTACTCCTAAACTATGTTTTATTAATTAATATTATGCCATACAATGCTATTTAAACTAAATTATTTACTATTATTTCACGCTATTGATCAATATTATAGAAGTTCCATATTAAATAAATTAAATTCAGATCCTCATTTTAAGTGATGATTCATTATATAAGTAGCCTGCCACCTAACGATAATTTAAGTAGTTGATTTCCCGGGCATGTTAATATGTGTTTAGTGAAGGGATTCTTAATTCTTATATTCTATTAGTAATGTGTCAGATAAGTTCTTTAAGTAAATTGTATGCCCCCTTTTTGGGATTTCTTGCGCATAATTATTTCATTACGCTAGGCTTACTTACTATTTTAGGCCAGATAAATCAGGGTTAAGACAAACCTGAAAGCCTTCGCAACGTGTCCCGATGATAGCGTTCATAAATCAAAAGTTGTTTTATCATACTTTCTCCCGTTATTGGAATCCATAAAGCACATTTCTCGGCAGAGTGTGGAGGCCCCAATTCCCACAGATTGTGCTGGTTGTGTAAGCGCTGCTATGGGTTAACATTCAACAAATTGGAACCATGGTATCTTGCCGACCACCTCCTTGGATGCTATCTGTCACAAGTGCAGATAAGCCTATATTCTTTGTCCTCAAGTTGATGAAGCTTCTTGTCCTCTCAAACATTGTCATCCGGTCTGAACGCTATCGTTCATCCTTCCTCATATATTTTAGATGCCCGTAAGCCGTGATGATATGATTTTCCTAAGCTATCCCAAGTTCTCGTTATAATATAAATTTAATTTGCCTTATTATATATTATCGCTTATTAGCGCTGTCCACCCTTTGTTTAATCGCTATTAAGTACATTAATAATTAACTATTAATAAAAACTATAAAAGTCGAGTTTTGTTACAATGTCGAAATAGTTATGCTTTTCCTTATTCTTTTCATAAATCATAAGTGGTGAATCATCTCATAAGGTCCCAAAATAATTAATCTATTGTCAATATAACTCGAATGAAATCCAGGTGTAATCCAAGCTCACTAGTTCATTTATTATTTAAAATGTAATAGGTATAATAAAAGCTCACTTACAATTATTGAATTTTGTTATATTCTATGTAACTTGAAATCTTATAAATATTCATTCTAAAAGCCCATGTATGGCTATTGCAGCCTGTCATAGTTTTAATGATTTAAAAATGTCATAGCGTGAATAATAGAAACCCGTTAAATTGTATTAGCATATTAAGCCGCATCGGTTCAAATAATTAATTTCTTACCATGTATGTTTAGTAATGCATATCCATCAACCCTTAAGATATGTTATTAAGGTTAATATGGAATGCCTAAGGGACCATAAGTGAAACCTAGATCGAGTATTCTTTGTATAGTAAAGGTTCTAACTTATTGTAAATCTCTATATCCAGCTGTTCACATATTAATCGATTCTTATTATTAATATCATGCTAAATAAATTCATATTTAATAATCTATCTTTTGGAGATTTTATTGGTTCATGCGTGCACATCTGTTATTATGTTATGTTATCATTTAGTTAAGGATTAGGTCTCTTGTGTCTCTGCTGACCCTCTGGGCTGGAGATAATTGAAAGGTAGGCTGCTATCATCAGAATTGTTGTTTGTAATGGGATAGACTTGGGAAGTGGGCAATAGGGCGGAGTTCATGAGTATCCCTGACCTATGTATCTCGTATATGATTGAACTCTAGGTACTTTTGCTTAAATGCTAATTCTTGTTAGATGAACACACAATTCTGACTGGCACAATATTTGAATTATTGTGGAATATTTGTATTTATTTATTGTATTTATGTATTTTTTAGTTGTTCCTTGATAAAGACTATAAAAGAATATAGTCAAAACATTGGAATATTTTTTGTACTTTATAATAGTTCATATAATAAATCAAGATTTATAAAGAAGTTTGTATGTGGTTTGTTTTGTATATATATTAAATTAAAAATATGTAATTAAGAAATAATGGTTACATATGGAATATACTATTCTAGAAGTTAAAAAAAATGTACTTGCTTATACTAAATTATATTTTTAAAAATCTAATTATTTTAAAATTACTTTAAATTAAACCAAAATTTAAAGTAATAGTTAATTTATAAGTTAGAATATTTTTTAAATAAAAATAATGGTTGTGTATTGAATACTATATTATAAATATATTAAATAACCTCAATATTACTTTATATTCTTTCAAATTCATATAAATAAAGATACAATAAAAGACAAGTGATCTCCAAAATGCATTTCATGTTGAACCAGCACTCATCAGTTGGTCCAAGTCACCATCTCTTATATATATATATATATATATATATATTAAAACTCATAACATGAAATAGATGAGTTGAGTTAATTTTACACTTGTCATTAATTACATACTATTTAATTATGCTTCCATATTATTTAAATAATATAGTAGTTTTAAAAATATATTTACCTGATTATATTTAATTATATTAAAAAAATAATGTTTTATTAAAATATTTCATTATAATTGCTATCAAAAGAAAGCTATATTAAGGACTCATGTCGATTTATTTATTCTATATATTGACTACAATTATAGGTTATAAATAGTAACTACAACAACAATGCTAAGCACAGTTAAATATAGTGTGAACAAAATATAATGGTAGAGACATTATATACAAAAATTATTGAAAAAAGTTGAAACATGTCATATACATAGAATGAATGTCAAAAGGATTAAATGCACAGAAAGTAGGCTATACAATTATGAAATAATCTTGAATTCATTTTAATGAATTTTATTATTGGCTGCCATTTATTTAATATAATTATGTACTCATTGCCTTCTGAACAAAAATATATTCAATTTTGGATATGGCCATCAAATATAAAATAATTGGACTTTTGATGTTCAAAACATCTTTTCTGTGATTTATATTTCTTTACTAAAAGATATCATTTGGCAGAATCTTCACAGAGATTTAATTAAATTATTTTTCAGGTCTTTTTTTAATTTTTTTTTATATATCTATTTACTGGTGTACTAAACCACTCAAGACATTTTATAATTAAAATATATATTAGAGAATAAAATGACATTTTTATTGTAGAATCAGTGCTTGCTATATATTAATAATTTGAGGTTGATTTATATTATCATCATCATTATTATTTAGAAAATTATTGGTCATGTCACAATGAATGTTTCTCTAGTCTAGGGGTTGGAAACCTTGGTATCATGCCTAATCTATGTTACAACATTATTCTGCATGCCAACATGATTCTATCAATCTTATTATTTATATAGTATAAAAATTGGTCCAGTTTTAATGGGCTTTAAAATTATATATTATATACTTTTGAAGCCCATTATAACTGGATCTTATATTATTTGGTCATTAAATATTTTAAAATATATGGAATCATATGTGAAAAGTATATTTTGTTAAATTACATTGTATTTGAAAGACATGCTTAAAATTTCCCTTGGCATAGAGAAAATTCATCCTGTTGGTGTTTAGAATAATGTGTATTGTTTACAAAAATGCTGATTAATGTATAGTAATTCAGAATAGGTAAAGCACCTTTAACTTTCAATGGTTTAATTTAAAAAGTTGATTAATTAATTCTAACAAAATAAAACAAGTATATTTCTAGCATTTATCAACAAAAATGTTTCAAAAAAACCATTTTTTGTAATATAAAAAAATCAACTCAAAATTGGAAGTTTTTCATATATTTTTTTTCTTTTTTCTATGAGAAATTTGTTTTAATTACACAATAGACATTTAAAAGAAAAAAAGGTTTTAAAATTCTTTGAGATCTTACAATATTATCAAGTCTCATGTATTTGCAGACTTTATTCATGCATTAAGCTAACTATCACTAACTAGTCAAGCATTGGTGATCGAGAGGTTAGCTGCTTTACAAGTAGTTGTCCTGGGTTAGCAGGTTTGCTTCCCAGCTGATGCTATGACACATGAGGAAAAAAAAAACTATCACTAACTATAAACTTTTTTTTTTCAAGTAAATGTGCCAAAACTTAAAATGTTTTATAATTACAAATAGAATTTTTTTAAATGAATTATTTGATATAATATTCTGCCTGAATATAAATTTACTCTAAACATGCAATAGCGTACAAAAGTATCAATGGTTAATTGTCCATAAAAAACATCCAGGCAAAATTAATTTTCCCTGGGAAAAATATATATATATTTTCTTCCCACTTCTTTATTGAAAATATCAAAGATCGAGGTGAACGTTTATTGTATAAAATAATTAGTAAATTAAACTGAATCAATGTCATATATGCAAAATGTAGGTGATGGTGGAAATGCATGCATTGTAATTAAAAATATAATTTTTTTACTATTTCAATTCAATCAGAATGCTATTGATAGTTGTTCTGCATGCCATGTTTGGCATGTATGCCATGGGTTTCCATTTTCTGTTTTAGTCGATCATTGTCTTCTTTATGGCAGTTCAAGAAAGTTATGAATTTTATTCATTCATCCTATATTAGATTTTTTTATAGCCATTTAAAAATTGACATGCAATTTAGAACTTCATATATCTTTGTGGATTGCCTTTTTTAGTAAAATGTTTTATATAGTTTTATTTCAGTTTTGTGTTCATTTCAATACATCAGTGTTTGTTTTTTTATTGTTGATTTTGATATTTATTTCTTCTTATCACTCACAACATATATATTTCATTGTATGGTGTGCTTTTCTACTGTAGATTCATATTCTTAAGAAAGAACTAAATAGGACATTTTTAAATATATTTCTGTTTTATAAGAATCAATTACATGTTTTTTAAAAAAACCCACCAGTTTTGATCACGAGGAAGAGTCTAAGACAGATTACACATTAAGAAAAGTGGTTTTACATTATTGACTTTATAGAACATTATTTCATAAAAAAGGGTTTTAAAGTTTGTTAAGAAGGGAAAAAAATCCAAATCTTGAGATTTTATCATTGTCACATTCATTTTCAGAGGATGGTTTATCTTATGGTTTCAGATGTTGTTGCATTAGAGACCAAGTGTCTTCAAACATTGTGTGGTATGATAGTTTATTTTCACTTTCTTTAAAAGTTTCCAATTTATTCCAGAAGATGTATGGGGGTCTTCTGGAATTGCAATCATACATGAGTTTGAATCCGATACATCAGATAGCATATAACATGAATGTTTGCAAAAATTTCTTGTTTGAATGTCTGGAATAGTGTATTGATATTATATTCGGGGTCATTAAAAAGTTTTGGTATTGCTTTTTGTATGATCTCAACATTCTTACATTTGAAGAAAAGATGATATTGAGTTTCAGAATCTTTATGGGAAAGGCTGCATCGTTCATCAACATTCTTGTACTGTCTTCTATGTCTATAAAAGTGAAGTGTAGGTAGGGATTCTACATTTATTTTGATAATAAAATCCAAGTACTTAGGTTCAAGTGACCAGAATTTAATTTTTTTAATCAGTTGCATGAAAAGAAACCAATACTTAATTTAAATATATTTGTTTTAATTAAGGATATGTGTGTTTTCTTCCATTAGTAAGTCATTTCCATTAAAGCATTGTTGGTTGAGTGATTGCTCTCTGGTTTGATGTTAATGTTAAACAGTATAAAGTGCAATATTTACAGTGAATTTTGCATTGGTAATTATATATTTATATGTATAATTATTATATTTAAATGTCCTCATATATTTAAACTTTAAATGGGAAGAGATTTCCACATTTATATGGTATTTTTTTTTATGCCTCTCTTTACCTATCTTTCTTTTTCAATTTATAGTCATTTATGGTTATATTTTAGTACTGTATGAATGTCTATTTTTATTTTTATTTTTTGTGATCTTGAAGAAACATAATTAACATATTGTGTGAGTTGGTCACCAACTTGTCAATTCTTTGTTATAGTCTACTAATATTTTAATTATTGTATAGTATGAAGTGAACATGAGTTTTTCTCCTATTTAGATTCTAAAAACTGTCAAACATTTATAGGGTTTATTTTCTGATTCATTTTAAAACTTTTTTTTAATTGGACTATTATACATGTGTGTATAATAATGTTTTTCATATTTATCTTTGTTAATTATATTTTTATGAACATCATCTTTATTAACTTTTACGTAGTGCGGATTTTAAAAAATATTTTTTTTTTTAGAAAAATGCTTATTTAAATTTTTTGTCAAATCTATAATTTTTCACTTTTTGAAAATATTGTTTTTCAGACTTTTGATGAAAATTTGAGCTTTCCAAAAATGTATCATTTTATCAAATTCAATCTTGGAGAAAGAATCTGTATTTGAATAAAATATGAGTTTGAAAATTGACTGAAATTTGGGTGCCGAACTATAAATTTTATCATCTCCAATCCTGTAGGATTAAGTGTGTCAGCAACTCAAATAACAGCAGACTGTATTGAAGACGTATAAAGTTGTTTGATTTAGATATTACTTTTACAGACAAATGAAAGAGATGGATTACATTGTTGGTCACAGTACTCCATCTATTAAAGATATTGTCAGTATAAATACTGGCATAAACCAAGATGCTTACTTTCATTGCTTTATGGTTTTAATAGAATGTGTTAGGAGGAGGGAAAATAAATGTTGAATGAGATTGCGGAGGGAGGAGGGGAATAATTCAGTCCACATTAATCTTGTATTTTTTTTTTTTTATAAATCATGTTATAAGTTTCGTTGAGAGTTTTGTAAATCTGTAATATTTTTTTTCAGACTTGTTGACAGTTTAACTTGGCAGAAAACAGTTAAAGTTTATTCTATTTTTTCATGAAGGATTCTTTACTTTTTAAGTTTAAATACCTTTAAGTATCTTTCACACATTGTTTGTCGTTTAATTTTTTTAAATAGGTTACAAAACAAATTCCAATTTATTTTTCATTCTTTATGAAACTTTGAGTGACTGTCTGTGGGGAATTATGTTGTTTCAATGGTTAGTAGTGATAAAAAGGCTTTTTTTACTTTCTAGATATAACCTATGTGTGAGAAATATAGTAATATTATTGATCTTTTTAATAACTATTAATGAAATGAGTTTTAAAGCTGTATGCGGCTAGAAATAAAGATAAATTAATTATTATTTGTATTAGGTAAATGTAATAGAGAATTAACTTTTTGACTAAAAAAAATGATTGAAAGCGAGAACTAATTTAAAAGAGTGTTATAATGTAAAGTTTAAGCATCGGAAGTGATAAAACTGAAGCCACGATGCTTTGAGTTCCAGTCTCCACTATACTTAACCACACAGGACGTATTAATGATTTAGACCTTATTAAAGTTTATGATGTGTCTCTAAAGTTAAGATACTAGAAAAAAAATGGGTTAACAGGATGGCAAGCTAGGCAAAATACGATTGATTGTAATACCTATTATCAAAAACTCCTACTATTGAAGCATACTTTCACAGATTACCTTTAATATTTCACAATATATAAATTAATTTGTACATATAGTTATAAGAAAAAGCAATTAGTTAATAAATATCTGTAATTATAGTGATCGGCCTGTTGTTTTTTCTTATCTTAGCAGAGTTTGTGTTTAGCATGTAGAGATAAAAGATCTATTCTTAAAATCTAAAAAATTGAAAAAAGCCTTAAAATCTGGGATTTTAGATTAATAGTATTATTAAAAAAAATACTACTGGGTTTATTGCTGGGGATTTCATAAGAAGTTCGAGCGTCAGAACTGCTAGTGCCAGAAACATCTTGATCCCAAGTCGGGCTTTCTACCAACTATGTCAAACTGTTATACACATCAGCATTGATCAGGTATCATTGCTTGATCATTGTTTCCTACTTCCGGAAATAATTATGTAATGTATTCTTTAAAAGGACCACAGTCAATTAGTACATATTTTAGCTAAAGTTAACTGTCGTTATTTTTAAAAAAAAATCCCAAGAGATTTTAAAAGTTCTAGAAGATCATGTGTGAAGTGGATGAATGAGATGAAGAGGTTTGTAGAAGTGAGATCGGAGGGGGGGGGGGTTTAAATAGGAAATCATTAACCTCAAAGAACCCAATCCTGCAATGGATTGTAATGTTAAATGTGATAAATGTTGATTTAAAAAGGTGTTTATATTTATATTTTGTTAATATTCTTGATGCAGTATTTATTATTCTAGGATACCATGAATATGCATGATCTAGGCTTTCAGTTTAGCATGGAGTTATGATTTTTTTTTGGTAGCAAGACTACAACTAAAAACATCTAATCATTCAATAATGGTTGGGAAATCGATATTTAGCTATATTCTTCACTGAAAGATAAATTAAGTAAAGAATGCCACATACTTAAAATTAAAAATAATCAATAGTATGGACAAATTTTAACATTGAAATTTGATCATTTAAAATATATAAATACTTAAATACATTGTCAAGTGCATTTCAGAAACTTAAACTATGCAGTAAGCTATTTAAGTATATTACTTTATCAAAGTCTATACTTTGTCTAGAAAAAATTATAATCAGACCTTGTAACTTTTTTGCCACTTTTCGATTTTGCTTTGCTTTTTTATATTTGTTTTATTTATTTTTTAACACCTTATTACTAACATCTATTGTGTTCTGTATAGTTTGCTTTAGTGATAGAGCTTGGCTCTATCATTTTCAGTATCCAAACATTTTGTGAACTATCAAGAAATAAGTTATTCATATATCATTATTATTATTATTTACTGTATGCTTGGTTGTTTCAATATTGAATCATCAGGACAGGTCATTATATTTATATCAAAAGTTAAATCTCATTTCAAAGCATTTTGCTTCAGATTTGCTTATATAAATGAATTTAGGTAAAAAGGATAAGATAATACATTCTTATCTTTTCAAAAGTTTTATCTTTGTGCTTTGGATTGAATGTATTTCATATTCTCAATAAACCAGTGCCAGGTTGTTAATCTAGTTATTTTATAATATTAATCACTGGGAAAAGTTTATATATATATAACATTTGACATCAAGACTCATAACCCTGTACAATAAATATTTTAAAATGCTCTCTAACCTAGCATAAGTCAGTAATTAATCAGAATAAAGTGATCGTTTATCCATATGCTTCATTTATTAATATAGAAACTCGACTAAAACACTTTGGTTACAAAGAATGAATAATTAAATCAATCTTGCAATGTATGTAAATATGTTTCAAATTGATATATATATATAGTTAAAAAACAGTCAATACTTAATCTCAATGTTAATAACCATTAACAATTTCAAACTGTTATTAAGGCAACCTCTTTTTAACATAAAGGAGGTTGGCAGCAGTTTGAAATTGTTGATTGTATTTTGATATTGGGATTATCTAAGTGAAGACTGGTTTTTAATGATTACTTACAAATCCATTTAGTCTTGAATATTATTACACTTATATATATATATATATGTTTCAATATGATTTAAAATATCAAATTTCATAGTTGTGCTTTGGCTAACTTGATAATATATGTACTATATGATATTTATTAAGAACATATTTGTTTAATCTATTTTTGTTTTAATGCGTGCTTTAGATTATTGATTGTCTATAATGTAATTTTAATTGAAATATATTGTTCTTATGGTTGAATAATAATAGGAAATATTACCGATTTTTAATATAATATAAATACATTAAATAATTTATTTGCATTGTAAATCATTAAATTATCAAATTTTAGAATTTTAAATGAGGAATAAAAAAGTGAAGATAATTCGTTAATAAAAATATAACTACCAACAGTAATAATTAACTAGATTATCCTGCAAATGATTTATAACCGTGAGTTTTTATGCTATATGTTTTATGTATGTCACCCCCCCCCCCCAATTATTTCATAATCAACTAAATAATTTGTTTATCAGAAGATCATAGCATTTGAAGACTAGAAGTAATAGATACGTTTTGATTCAGGAATGTGCTAAAGTTACAAAGTATTGCTTAATTATGTTTGCATTATATTACATTTTTGGAGTAAGCAACAGTAAATCTAATAAAATTTATACAAACTTTATTATTTAATATTGTATGAAGAAAAAGAAGAAATTCAATGGGGAATAAAACAATTATGATGTTGCAAACATTAAATTTTGAATGTATAGAAATTATTTTTTTTATTGACAGTTGATATTAATTCCAAACGAATATAATAGTCTAAATGTTTTGTGGTTTAGTGCAGTGATGGACTCAAGAGTGGAAGATTTCTGGACCAATGTTCAACCATTCATATTTGGGGCTCAAATATCATATGATCTATTAAGTGACAAATCACTTGTTTATTTTTTTAATGTTTTAAAGGGTTATTACGTATATTATGTTTTGTTTACATGAACTTTTTTGGAAAAATGGAATGTTTATTTTATTTTATTTTTGTTACAGGCTCTTGGAAATCTTTACTTCATTCATGAATCAGTCAAGCTAGTTCAGATATGGGACTTTGTAGGTGAGTTTAGTAGAAATTTATATACGATTTTTTTAAAAAAGTGTATATTTGTCATTTTTAAATTTTTTTATCCTTGTATTGTAATAGTTAATATTATTACAATGTATACTGTAGTTGAACAAAATAAATTCATTCAATTTACTACTGTGGTATAGCACTACTACTTGTATGAAAATCTCCTTGTCATTTTTTTTAGCGCCATCTTGAGTTCATAAAATAGAAATAAATGAAAAAGAACAAAAAGGTAAATATGAGTTTTGCATGTACCAATCAACCAATGAAGCACACATATGTTCATGTATAATACATATTGATCTTAGCAAAACAGCCTTTTAACTTGTTTAATAAATCTTTTTTCCTGAAAAACTTTAATATCACATTTATTTACAGCTCTAAATTAGCATCTATCCATACAGCTTTCCAAGGAATGCAAACAATATTGTATCTCCTTAAAGGGTCTTTGAGACAATCTTTATAATAAACATAAAGTCTGTTTCTGCTGCAAAAAAAGAAAAAAAAGACATGCCCAGCCTTGGTAACCCAGCAGTTAGCATAGCTGCCTTCCAAGCAATTGGCCTGGGTTCGCCTCCTGGTCAACGCTTTGACATATATAAAAAAAGACATGCTCAAGTCAATCATAAAACACTTTTTAAGATATATGATCTTCTTTTTTTATATCATCAGAACAATCTTAATACTTTTACAAATATAGTTTTAATGTAAATAAATTCGTATGGCTAATTGCTTGAGAAATCACATGATAGTCAAGCCGTTCAATGATAGATTGAACATAATAATCTCATTCATTTAATTAAAATAGAAATTTTTATTTTAGTTGCATTGATATATAGATTATTAGATTTTATTTCTATTTTCTCTTTCTGCAGGAAATAATACATGTTAAAAATATTTTTATTAATTATATGGTTAGTTTGATTAGGTGGTTATAAGATGTTGAAGCATCTAAATGAAAATTAAGTTTAACACCTCCATTCAAGTGATTGATCACATTCCTCTGAGTATTAATCCAGAAACATTTAGCTTTTGGGCATCATTACATTTTGCAAACTATAGAGCATATAGGCATATAGAATATTATTATTAATTAGTTATCATATTCTACATAAAACACAATTACTTGACATTAGTGTAGAAGCTGGTTTTTATAGAAATACACCTCAATCATTATTCAATTTTCCAGAATGTTAAATTTTATGATAGTGTTATCTTGAAGTATTTAAATTTGAAAGGAATTTCATAATTATTAAGAATTTCTGCAACTTAATTAAATTAAAATTAAATGCTGTAGAAAGTTTACTATAATAACTATTATTGAATTGCTGTTCAATTTGCTATCATCAAAAGTATTCATATTATATTGACAGTACATTGAAAACCATTAATCAAATTATGTAATATATATTATCTACATGTTATAACTGATCCTGTATTATTGATAATAATTAAGTATTGATTATACTCTTTATGACCTATGCAATTTTGTGGGTATCAATACATCTATAAGAGAATTGATTTTGTTTTGTCATTAAGATTGGCAATCAAAGCTTTAAGCCAAGTTTGATAGAAATGGAAAGAGAATTTTTAAATCACAGTTTTCAATATATTTTTAATAGATTAAAGAAACTATATAATATTATTAAAGATTGATGTACACCTGGGTCTCATTTTACACGATAAATAGGTTCCTCAGAAAACATGCGCAAACGAAATCGCGCAAAAATAGACATAACTTACCTTGAAAAAGGGGGGATATGGACTGTGATTTTTCAAAAATCGTGTAAAAGCAAAGCACCAACGTAAAATTATTTTAAAATTCGCGCAAAAAAAAAAAAAATAAGGAAATAAAATATGACTAATAAAAAATTTCAAATTTGAAAAAAAATGATACAAGACAAACTTTTTTTAACTATAATATTTAATTTTATTCAAAACAATATATTTTTATGCATAATTTACAGTAATTTACATTTTTTATACACATTTTAATTACTATGGCTATTTGCCGATAAACAGGTTCGTTTGCAAACTGGTAAAAAATCAGATTCTTCACAAGAGGAAATACAACTAGCACCAATGTCACTCTCATGTTGTGTTAATGGTTTTCTGGTGACAACATAATTAGTAATTAATCTAACAACTAAAAATTAAATTCATATTTTTGTCTTTAATTTTTTAATTTTCAATTTTAATTGTGCCCACTGCTATCACTCACCTTTTAAAAATAAACTTGCAGTCACTAAATGATTAATAATTGATTACGTTCTTTTTTAAAAATCAAAAACAGAATGTGATTTAAAATGCAAAATTAACACACACAATGTTTGAACAAATTTACATTATAATCTTGTAAAATTTAATGTGTGTATACATAAAATGTGGAAATTATGATTTTAATTTCATTATTGCATAAAATCTTACTATTATAAAGCACTGAAAATATTGAAATTACTAAGATGAAAGTCGAATTCCAATAATGTGCTATTACTTTCAATATGGCGTAAGTGTGCAAAATTTATTATTTGAAGTGATAACACATTATCAGAATTCAACTTCTGGAGAAATGTGAATCGCGTAACTTCAAAATCGCGTTAAATAAATCCGCGTAAAAAGAGACCCAGGTGTACTCAGTTTTAACTAAATTAAATCACAAATTGCTTTAAAAGAACATCTTTCCAGAATTTGTTACAAAAAACAAACAAACGGCAACTTGTCACTTCTTCTTTGCTGTGTTCATGCTAACTTTGACTCAGTTCTGTTATATAAAAGAATCTTTATAAAAAGAGATGATTCATCCCTCAGTTTTAATAATGGAAGGGACTTAATTTTTTTTTTTTTTGTATAATTAGAAAAATAAGGTCATTTCCCCCCATAATTGATAAGGAGATTAAAAATTAATTAAAAGTAAAATAGAAATAAACACAAGAAATTATTGGTACATTTATTTTAAAACAAGATTGTCAACTAAATATATTACTGTGTAATACAAATTTTTAAAAAAAATTTAATTGTGTTCTTTTAATATTTTAATGCTTATAATATTTAAATTGTAAAAGTTTTTTGGATTATAGAACATTGGGAAAAAAAAATTCCCATGAATTTGGAAGTGTTTCTTATGCATTAATATATTTATTTTATTTGAATGTAATTTATATATGTAAAGTTCATGATTTGATTTTTTTTTTGTAAATAATAGTTGTAGAAATATGCGCATATACAATTATTTATACAAAGTATATATTATATTTGAAAAAGATAAGACCATATAACATGGAAAAAATGTTGGCAAGAATTGAAATTGTCATTGAAGTCAAAATTGATTCAAAAAATAAATAAAATCATTCAAATTTGAAAAAACAAACAATGTGTCATTTTGAATGTATAATTAAAATTGAACATCTATCACTGGATGCTAAAATATTTTCAGTTATTAAGTTCAGAAGCAATTAAAAAAATTCTGCATGAAAATATAACTATAGAAATCATAAAACCCAATAAACCAACATTGGCCAGAAACATTATTACCACATCATAGCATTTTGTGTTTGCTACAAGCTATTTATAATAATGATTTTAATGCAAATTGGACTATTGAATGAGTGTCTTTAATTTTTAAATCAGGCAATTTAGATTAGAATGAATTCACTATGAAAACATTCTGTCCTAACTTCATTAAAATAGAATTTCATTTAAATTAGGGACTACCATTACCTATATCAACCTAATCTCAACTTATGACTCCATTAATCCCCATTAAAAAGCTCTTATTTTAATAGACTAATTTTTTTTTAAATATAGGACTCATTAATTTACTTATCATGCATATTTTAGTGCAGTAGTAAACTAACAGTCTCACAAATGTATGAATTACAGTCCAGTTCTGTGCACACCCAGTGTTCAAACATTTTATGAACTCCTAAGCATTTACCTACAGTTACAGAATTCAAATAACTTTCAATAATTATCATTAAACATGTCTTACTGTTATTGCCTTTCATGGGGCTATTTTCTCACCTATCTTATTTAATATATTTACTATTCATCTTCCAGAAGGAGATAAAAAGAAAAAGTAAATAAAAAAGTCTTAATATAAGTAAAATATATTCTGCAGATGTAAATATTAGAATCTTTAAAGTAAAATGACTATTTCTATAAAAATTTTCACACCTATACAATCAGGAATGAATACATGGGAGAACAATACTCATATAACCACCTAAATTATATTTTAAAAAAATTTATAAAAAAAATCTAAGTTTCTGTTAGAATTATTACATCATAATAATAGAAAAGAAAATTACACAAATAAACTATAAATTCATGAAAATATATATTTAAATGATACATTCTAAATGAATTAAACAGTAGTAATTTGTTTATTCTGGTCCTAAACTGTTTAATATGTTTAGTCATGAGTGTTCATTAGATTTTAAAAAAAAATTATATGTGAATTTAAAAAAAATATACCATTGATTGTACAATAAATGTCAATATTGTTAAATTATACACATTCCATTTAGCAAAGTCAATTGGTTTTCCAAATCTCATCCTAAATTAAAAATATCATATAAAAAGTAGTTATAATGATTTTTTTATGGAAGGAAATCTGCCTAGTTATTCCAGATAAAAATTACATTATAAACTGTGAATATTATATTAACAAACAATTTAACCTAATATATATAGTGTAACAGAATAAATGTGTGGGCCATAAAAGAATGGTCTGGGTTTGATAATGCCTGTGAATTTCAGTACCATTTGTAATATAATAAATATAAGGGTATGCTCTTCTTTTAATGCTTCATGGATTTGGGAGTCATTTTTAACTGAATAACTATAATGACCATGGGAAATGAAAACATTAATATAATCTGAATTAAAATATTGCCGATTATTGGTCATCATTGGCAACTGAATAAAAATATACACTGAAGTTGAATTCCATTTATGACTGAATAAAATTATGGGTTATACTGTATCCCGAGTCATAGTCCAATTATTAGTCACCATTTGTAATGAATAAAAATAATCCTAATTTTATTAATGCCTGTGAATTGTAGCATCATTTGTAACAGAATGAAAATAATAAACTAAACTAAAATTAATATCAATCAATGAATAACAGTCTAACACTTAAATCAATAAAATAATGATAATATTTTTTATTATAATCTCATAGATTCAAATAACATTTAGAATGGATAGAAAACAAATAAAAGATTCAAGGTATCCTAAAATAACAAAGCATTATTTGCAATAATCAAAAGATAAAAGCAATAAAACTAAATAGCATTATTTTATAAATAACAGTATATGCCTATTATATAAATCCCCTTTAATAGAATGAAACTAATGTCAAAGAATTACACAGATAAACCTATTCCTCATAAAGCAACACACTTTATAATAATACAAACTTGTACCAAAAATCAAACATTTTTATTTATATTTCGATGAAATAATTGATGGATGGATGAAATAATAATCTTAATAAGTTCTAAAAGTTTACATTATCAAAGATATCTAACTAAATATATAACTCAATAATTAATAGATTTCTTATTACAACTAAATAGAACAAAAGTACTTCTAACTCAATTATATTATTCCACTAATAACAATATAATAAGATTAAATGCTTAATAATAATACAAATTCAAATAATCTAATCTATCTTTCTACTTTCATCCACTTAAAATATTTTAAAATCAAATCATTCTATTAAATAACTAAGATTTTTAATATCCAATCATCAATATATAAAATAAATGATAGATTCCTATTTGATACTTATTCAAATGCTATGGAGAGATCACATCCAATTATTCTTCAGTATAATAAAGCTGTATTATTAAAACTTTAGACTATAACCATCAAAGCATATGAAAGATTGCTATGTTTATTATAATAAAATGTTAATGTTAAAATTTAAAATTTAATCTGAATTTACAATTCACATTAACAAATTTTAAATATAATTAAAGCAAATCACTCTAATTTATAACAGAATAAAATATTTTAGTATTATCAGTTCTTTAACTGGAAAGGATTATAATCTTTATGGCTGTATCCTGACTTCATATAACATTCCTTTTAATTAATAATGACTTAAAATAAAATAGTGAACATTTCATTGCAACTACCTTTACTCATCTTCAATAATTATGATATTTGCACTTTTATCAATCATCAAATCAATTCGTATATAATTTCTATTTTAGCATACCTATTACTTGTTATTAACAAAACAATTAAAATAAGCTTCCAATTACTTATTAAATATTTGATAATGTCAAATCAGTTAACTTATTGCTGTATAAGATCTATATCTGATCAGATAACAAGCATTAAATTCAATTTTCTTACCCATCCTGTTGTTTTGATTTCTGAATTATTTTTATAACCGCTTCTAATAATTTACATGGTATGCTTATTTAGTGAATATCATCTCATAGAAATATAATTAACCAATAAATTTGCATTGTAAAATTTAATGACAATGAGTCAAATTTATTTGTTTAAATTAAAACAAATTGATATAAATTAAAATCAAATATATATATATATATATATATGACAAATAAACATTTATAATATATGCATATAATATGATTATACTTTATGTAATAAGTTTTCAATTGACATTAACTTCTTATTTAAATAGGTGATTGTACATCAATCTTGACTTATTGGATATTAAATACAAACATGCAACACAGACAGCATACCAATAGCTCAAACAAGCTCTTAATTAATAAGTGCGGTATGAGAAAACATTTAAAATCTCTATCCAGAACACTCTCATCTCCAGACCAACTGGTTTCAAGCTTATGGTTTTCGTCAGTGGAGAGCTAGAATATTCAGACACTAGATCTAAAATATCGACTCAAAACCCAGCACTTATTTCATATGTATATTTAAGTAGAAACTCTGAAATTTTCAGACATGAAAGTGTATTTAAATCCAGCTATCTAACTTAAATAACCATATTTGACTGAACTAAATTCAGATGTACCATATTTTAATAGCTTTAGTATAGCCAAAGCCTATTAAAATATGGTAGATCTGAATTTAGTTCAGTCCTGTGTAGCTATTTAAGTCAGATAGCTGGACTTAAAGATATTTTCATGTCCGAAAATTTCAGAGTTTCTACTTAAATATACATATAAAATAAGTGCTGGGTTTTGAGTTGATATTTTAGATCTAGTGTCTGAATATTCTATCTCTTTACTGATGGGAGCCATAAACTTGAAACCAGTTGGTCTGGAGATGAGAGTGTTCTGGATAGAGATTTTAAATGTTTTCTCATACCGCACTTATTAATTAAGAGCTTGTTTGAACTATTGGTATGCTCTCTGTATTACATTTTTGTAAATACAAGCTTATAAAAGTAATGTCATGTTATATATGACTTGCATTATAATTTTATCTTTAAGGCTTTGGCTATGCTGAGGCTATTAAAATATGGTAGATCTGAATTTAGTTCCATCCCATGTAGCTATTTAAGATAGATAATTGGATTTAAAGACATTTTCATTTCCAAAAATTTCAGAATTTCTACTTAAATATACATATAATAAATTGTTTTTCTCTTCACTAGTAAAATTGTAATTATAAATATGCTACTTTTTTTGCATGCGTTAGTGAAGCTATAATTATTTTAAGTATAATTATAGCTTCACTAACGCATGTGAAAAAAGTCGCATATTTATAATTAAATATACATATGAAATAAGTGCTGGGTTTTGAATTGATATTTTAGATCATGTGTCTGAATATTCTAGCTCTCCACTGATGTGAGCCATAAGCTTGAAACCAGTTGGTCTGGAAATGAAAGTGTTCTGGATAAAGATTTGAAATGTTTTCTCATACTGCACTTATTAATTAAGAGCTTGTTTGAGCTATTGGTATATTCTCTGTATTGCATTTTTGTAAATACAAGCTTATAAAAGTAATGTCACATTATATATGACTTGCTTTTTTATTATTATTATAATTTTACCTTTAAGGCTTTGGCTATGCTGAGGCTATTAAAATATGATAGATCTGAATTTAGTTCAGTCCCATATAGCTATTTAAGTTAGATAGCTGGATTTAAAAACATTTTCATGTCCGAATATTTCAGAGTTTCTACTTAAATATACATATGAAATAAGTGCTGGGTTTTGAATTGATATTTTAGATCTAGTGTCTGGATATTCTAGCTCTCCACTGATATGAGCCATAAGCTTGAAAACAGTTGGTCTGAAGATGAGAGTGTTATGGATAGCGATTTTAAATGTTTTCTCATATGCACTTATTAATAAAGAGCTTGTTTGAGCTATTGGTATGCTCTCTGTATTGCATTTTTGTAAATACAAGCTTATAAAAGTAATGTCATGTTATATATGACTTGCTTTTTTATTATTAAATACAAACATATATGTTTATGTAACACACAAAAATGTAGAATGTTTATACTTTTCAAAATATGAAAGTGTTCAAGATATACTTTTTATACTCTATATAAAAATATAATTAATCAAAATATAATATATATATTGAGACAGTTATGTGTCTCATGGCATACAACAATTTAGTAGTGTGTGTGCATATATATATATATATATATAAACAGGCAAAAAAATAAAGTTAAAGGAATGGAAATAAACAGGCAAAAAAATTTTGAAGATATTTTCTATATTACACTGGAATAACAGTTAAGGTTTAATTAATATTTTATTAATTCTGATATTGAACTTAAACCAAACATGTTTTTATATTACAATAGATATACTTGTAATTATAAAATTCCACTATCTATTTTGATTAGCATTTTTTAAAATTAATGCTTGTATAGCATATTTTGATAAAAATTCTGCGAAGTTGTTTTTGCAAGGATTAAGTTGAATTGAAAAGTGTCATTAACTTTTTTCAATCAAGATAAAGAAAAGTTAATTTTAATTATTGTGTTTTTTTATTCCATTCCAACTATAAAAATGTTGGAAAAAGATTACAGTAAGTTTTTAAAGTTTTACAGTACTAGAATGGCTTTGAAGATATAACTGAAGGCATGGTAGTGCAAGTCCAGCTGCTGATAATAGGTCAGAATGATAGAGTTTGGATTTGCATGGAAGCAAGGCCCAGATTTTATGGGATTTATAGACTGTATATATGTGTATATTAGGTAATATAGAGACTTAAGGGAGCTCACTACATGCCACCAGTTGTCAGATTATACCTTTTGTGAAGATGACAACAAGCCAGTCTATGGTTTTAAAAAGGAACAGCTAACCAAGACAGTTCATCAGCTTGCTGAAGAATTAGTTTGTACCACAGATAAAGGTACTATATCATATATATATATAAAGTACAGCTGGTGAGATATTTAAAATAATTTCTTGAAAATAATATTTGAAACTTTTAAATTACAATTTTTTTAAAAAAAAAAACTTTATTCAACAAAAAGTAAAATGCATTTCCAGTATATTTTATTTAAAAAGGGGAACTCATAAAATCTTTCTAGTTCAGAAAACAAAAGAACTTGCAGGAATATTTTAAAGATGTTTATAATTAATCAAGAGGAAATAACATTTTCAAACTGAATTGCATAATAATTTTATTTTTCTTAAAAAAAAAAAAAAACTTTTTTTACCATAAGAAATAATGAATGAATGAATAACTTTGATTCATGCTATTTTATATATATACATTTAAATTTTATGTATATTTTCAACATGGAATTAATTGTGAAAATATAATATTTTTAATAAGTTTATTATTTTGACAAATTAATATATCATATAATACAAACATCTGTGTGTGCACACAATTTCACGGGCATCTACATATGTAGATAAAAACAGTCATTATTTATGTTTCATGTAAATGTGATAGCTTAATTTTTATTATTATATGACAATTAAAATACACTCATTTTATATTATACAGACACATCTGTGTGATGATATATAGGTGTTTTGTGTAAACCTATTGGGACATACATGTAAATTACAATGTAATACTGGATTTCTTTTTGGTATTAATCAAAATCAGGTATAACATTTTGCGACTTTTTGTCGTGTACATTTATGTTTTTATTTTAACTTTTAAATCATCTGATGTCAAACATTATTCTTTCTTCTCGAGGGTGAATTTATACAGTGATGAGTGCCTTATTGATAGCCCTTCCCATACGAGGTTTTCCCATAAAATTGAGTCATTCACCCCTCATACAAAGTTTTCCTGAACTTTGGGTCATTCAAAGGAGTTAGAGAAGAAGCTGACCGCAAAACACATGTATATAAGGTAATTGTATTGAACCCTCCCAGCTTTAACTTAACCTCCAATTAGATCTCTACGTTTATGGACAACGTCTCTTTTTTTTTTGTTCGTTGCCAAGCGCCAATCTTGCTATTTAACAAGAATCATAGGGTCCATTAAATATTTGTTTGACTCAGCAATTTAATTTGATGCCCACCTTAATGCTCAGGGTGTGGTAGTGCATTGCTCCGAAGAAGAAACGAAGGGTGAACAAACTTTTAAATCGAATCCTTTCTATAAATTTCTATTTTTATTCACATTAAAGTCTAAAATAAACCTCTTAAAATTCCCCACGCACCTTTCTCTCTAACCTGTTTTGCTTTAACCTATTAGATGCACACCAGCATGCATGTGTATCAGATTTTGGAACATATAAATTATATAATGTGTATCGAAACAAATCAATAGTTTAATTTCAGATTCACTAATATTTATTCTAAGAAAAATAATAAATGGCACACTCATGTATATGATAAATATTTTTAATGAATTACAATTAAAAGAGAAAACAACAAAAAAAATAACACTAAACAATACATGTATATCAGTTAATAATCACACAGTTAAGTTGGATTAGATTTAAGGGTTAAAATGATATAATATGTGTATATTTACCGGTATTACAGAGTCTGTATAACTGCATATATGTTTCCGAGTGCACTTGTAATTTAATTCCAGGATTTAGCATAGGCATATATGGCGTCCATCTCTTCCACTTAATATTTCAATCCTTTAGTCCATCTAAATTGGCATATTCATTCTACTGTTCCTTTTTCCTTTTGGATAAATTACGGAATGGTGGATGATCTGCACCAGATTCAAATAGTTGTAGTTCTGAAGGGCAATTGGGGATGTTGACTGTGTTACATATTCATGGAGTCCAAACACTGACCCTGGCATGATGGTGATTTTTCCCCATGCAATCCATGAGGTCTCTTTTATATTTATTTCAATTCGCACAGTTTATTGCCCGTCTTTTTGCTTTGCGGCTAATTTATTAAAATCTTTTCTTACTAAGTTTTCTTCAATATATTTTACAACATCTGCTCTTCTTCCCTGTCAGAACAGCAAAAGTCAACTGCCCATTTTTTTAAAATTAATTCATAATCCCAGTTTCCTTTCTCCTTATCTCTGGTATTCCTTTGTTTTCAAAAATAGATTTTTTTATAAAATGCCAACAAAAGAAAAACCACTTAGCAATCTCGACTTTTACTTGTCTAATTCTTCTTTTTTAAATTCTTGAAACTTTTTAATTATAAATCTTTTCATCGACTTTAATTAAACAAAAGAAATTGAAAAGAGTTCAATAAATAATGGGCATTCCATATTCATTTCTCTTTAAAAAAATTATTTCCACAAAATCCGTTTAATTAAAAAAATGAGATATCCTCCAAATAGTTAGATCTGTTTTTTTTTCTTTTTTGAACAATGAGATACATTTGGCTTAATAATTCGGGAAATTATAATTGTAAAAGAAACTTTTCTTTTACACGCTTTAAAATCTTTTAACAATTTTTTTTTTTTTTGTTTTCAACAACAACATTTACCTATATACATGTATGCCACCTAAAATATATACCTATACCCCTCATTTCAGCAAATACACGTGTGTTTGTCTGTGCAACTTTTACAAAATAATTATAGCATAATAATATAAAAAATTGTCTAAAATCTACATTTTCTTTCCTTTTGTAACAGGGTTTGAACCCAGCTACTGTTACACAGGTGTATCATCATATTCTGCAGATCTTAATTTCATTTTAATTTAATGGTTTTTAATAAATTTATATTTCATTTTTAAAGTTATTATAGTAATTTGATTCAATTCGAAATAGCTTTAGAATATTATATGTTTGTATTACATCTCTTGATCACAGTAACTATTATAGAGCTGTTTTTCTCTGAGATGGATTCATGCATAATGGTCTGTTATATAAAGGATTTTATATTCAGTGTTTATGGACATCCAATTTATGATGAACCTGGATTGGCACAAAGGGGATATTCTTTAAAGTCTATGCATTACATTTATTTAGTTTGGTATTTATAAGAAATTAAGTTTATAATTAGTCAGTACATTAAAAGTACTAAGTAGCCAGAGCATTGATAATAATCAGCATGTTTAAGTATTCCATAATTACTGACTTATGGTTGTATTTTGTTGGAGTATTACCTAAGTTTATGCATTTCAAACTATTGCTTAATTAGTCTGCTTCAAGCAGGCAAAGGCTAAATAATTAGTCTGGTCTGTAGTAGATGCATTTCACCACAAGCTTAACTGTTGATTTATTTTTATTGTTGATCATTCATCATGATGAATGCTTATTGTTTTTGTGTAATGCTGCTGAATGTATAGTCATGTAGTTAGCTTTTGTCTTGCTAATCTCTCAGGCTCATTGCTCAAAGATATTCCTCATATGCATTTTATTTAATTTTACATTTAAATTTTGTGTTAACTAGGGTTAATGGTGATTTTCCATCACCCCAGGTTTACCCCCAAATTTTCTATACCATTATAATATATACATATATGAAAAACAAAAAAACAAGTTAAACTTGCCAACGCTTGTATTTATGATCAACAGATGGCGTTTTACCAAAAACACCATCAAAGCATGTTTGTTTACATAAACATCAGAGTAAGCATTCACTACCTCTTTCATTAGTTCCACCTTCAGATCATGATTTCAAGCTGATTTTGCTATCATCAGTGAAGGACAGGAAATAAGAAACTAGATCTAAACACTAAACTCTGAGTGTTTATGAAACAATTTCTATTCAGTTTGCAAGCGTGAATTTTTTAGACATGTAATGTCTTCAAAATCAGCATAGCAAGCCAGATAGCTATATGGGTCTGATATCAGTTCAGTATCTCCACATAATAGAAGTCTCTGCAATATATATCATTGCAAGAAAAAACTTCAAAGGTACATTTATGAAAAACAAAAAAGCAAGTTAAACTTGCTGATGCTTGTATTTATGATCAACAGATGGTGTTTTACCAAAAACACCATCAAAGCATGTTTGTTTATATAAACGTCAGAGTAAGCATTCACTACCTCTTTCATTAGTTCCACCTTCAGATCATGATTTCAAGATGATTTTGCTATCATCAGTGAAGGACAGGAAATCATTGCAAGAAAAAACTTCAAAGGTACATTTATGAAAAACAAAAAACGAAAGAGGTAGTGAATGCTTACTCTGACATTTATGTAAACAAACATGCTTTGATGGTGTTTTTGGTAAAACACCATCTGTTGATCATATATATATATGAACTACTTATTTATTAATATAAATATTTTAAAAAGGAATATTTTAAAGTAAAACAATAATTACTATTGTAAATTATAACTTAGGAAAACATAGCTCTCTCATATTTGGATATATAAATAGATTACTACTTCCCACTATTTACAATAAATAGTACATAAATGAAAAGAAAAAATATATACAATCATAATGATAAATATAAACAAATGACATGAGTAATAGTTTTTAAATACGGTTTTTCTAAAATAGTAGTATAGTTGTAGTATTTATTTTTTAAACTGTGACCTGATGATATTTTATTTCAGTGAAAGTAGAAATATCACAAAAAAGTATAAGATTTGAAGCACATTTTGTTAATTCTAACATTTTCCAAATATCCTAATTATCTTTTTGTTCAGAAGATATTTGATTTATACAATGATATAAATGTGTAAACACTAATTTATATTCATGATAATGAAATGTAGTTAACCTTTCATTTAGCAAGTAATGAATTCATAAGACAGTACAAATGAACAGATGCTAGTTTCATCCATAACAATGCTATAGAAATTGAACCAAATTTTATCTCATGTATAGATAATACAATAAGTTTATGAAATTGTATTAGTAGGTGACTATAATCTTTGTGTGTGTTTTTATGTTGTTAACATTCAGATGATTTATAGTGCAATGAATAATTTTTGATTACTTTTTGTTTTTAAAATAAATTGTCACTCCTCACAAATCTTTCCCACATTGTAAAGTTTCTGTGAAAATATTGTTGCTTTCACCCCATTATTTTGTACAGTTACTTATATACTTTTAAAATAAAAAATTCATGTAACGAAATTTATATATACTTCTATTGAAGCTAAAACAAGAGAAAGAGAGAGTTTTTTCCTATGCAGTTCTATTTATAACTTTTCCCATTGACATCAGAATAACTATAGTTATGTCTTTTTTAAACTCTTTAAAACCAATTCCAACCAGTATCTCACAAATAAAAATTTTATTATACAAAAATAACAAATAAAATAAAATAATTTAGAATTATTACATATGACAAACATTGACATTTAATAATACAAATATCATTCCTTCATTCTAACATAAACTAGACAATTAAGACAATATTCTTTTATATTACAATGGAAATAAACTTTTTATACATACCTTTCAAATATAGTGTTATACATATAAAACAACAAACATACTAGGGACATTAAACATTAAATGGTATGGCTGTAATTTATTATCATGAATGCTGTAATGAAAATAGTTATAATAACAAAAGAACAATAATTTTATCTAAACAATATGCTTTATTATTCACATATCCATTTTAAAATGAATAAAATCAATTCACAATCTTATACAATACTATAAATAATAATATATCAATATTATCATTCTCATAGCAACACAGTTCAGTGCTTCATAAATCAAACAAGAAAGAAAAAAAATTGTCTGACGTTTTACTACATACTGAAACTCATCTCAAACTTAATTAAAAAACATCTTAATTTTCATTATAAGCTTGTGTAAATTGTTCTATGTTTGGATTATGCAGAGATGCATGTAAAATATGTGTATATTTATGATAATGCATTTGAAATCTATATAAAAAGAAAAAAACCCACTTATCTTAAAGTTGTTCTTTCTCATGATCCATTCATGAACTATTGTTATCCAATTTCTGAGTCATTTTATCAGTTGTTCATTCTAAAGTCCATAATTATCTTTTAAATTTATGATCTTCATTTTTTTGGGGGGAGGTATACCAGATGTTGATGGCTCAGTATCTCTGGAGAATTGTTTAGAATGGATGGGTGACAGGCTTCTTTGATTTTTTGTAATATCTTATAAGATCTGATTATTTGACTTTAGACATTTTTGAATTTGATGTCACATTTTAAGTCAGGATCAACTTAATCTAAAATTTTGTTCATATTTTTATGATTTGAAGTAAAATTTCTTCACTTTCTTGTTGTCCAGATTTTTCTTTATAGGCTTGTTAATTATCTATTTTCATTGCTTTCTCTTTCTTCATCTTGTTGCATTAATTCTTCATTAGTTAATTCTTCCATGTGTGATTCCAAAAGCTCTTCATTGTTGTCATTAATTTTTGTAAATGCTACTTTCTTGGTTAGATCAAGTATGATTTTCATATGATTGAATCACTTATAATAAATTGTGGGAAGACTTTGTTCAACATAAAAATAAGAGTTGTTTTAGTGATCTTGGTCTCTGCATTGCGTATAATAAATCCTGCCAATATGTATTTAAATTTGATTCTAAAAATATAAAAATTATTCAAATTAAACATTGCGACAATAAATATAAAATAAAAGTGGCTATGTTGATTTCAAAAAAATCGTCAAATGTTAATGAATTGGCAATCATTAAATGTTAAAATAATAGAATAGTGGGAGAACTAAACTAAATTGAACTATGGGTATTGTGAAAGGGAGTTTCGTTTTGATTATTCAGTGTTATATAGTCGAAAGTACTTCTAATAAAATAACTATAATTTATGTGAATTTTACTGTATTTTAATATATATATATATTTTGGAAAGAGTACAGGCATCAAACTTAATTTATATATATATATATATATATATATATATATATATATATATATATATATATATATAAACACAACCAGATATGTATAATGCTATAGTATCAACATATAACAATTCCCAAGACAATCTAACATTTAAATTATCCAGAATTTCTATGTAGATCACAAAGTTTAAATTATATGCAGATGAAATCTAGAAACTTTTTTCATCTGCCATTAAGATTTTAAAAAGACAATAAAGTATATATTATAAGCAAATGAAGAATGGAAACGATTTTTCATCCTCCATTAAAATTTTAAGCAGATAGTATTAATACTGACCACTGCAAACAATAGAATCAAATCTAACAATTATTTGGCTGGTCACGTTATCATCTACTTAAAACCTTAATTGCAAATGACAAATGGTATTCATTTCCATCATATTTGAATTTGAATTTTATAATCTTGGTAGTGCTGCTACAGAAATTTAGATGCTAAATTATCATTATATGTATGTGGGTGTTTAATGCCTCACGGTGCAGTGAATAAATATCTATCTTATGTTCATGATCTGGAATTCAAAGGTGGATCAGATAAAATGGGGAAATTGAAAAATGGACTGGTAAATCCAAGAAATGAAAAACAGTTATAACTAGTATCATCCCTGTTTGGAAAACTTTATGAGAAATGTCATTACTTTCTCCAAAAGTAAGATGTTTATATATTATACCTACATATATTATTTAACATGATTATGCATGAACTATATCTTGTCTATTTTATGTAACTGTAATTATTGTTATTGTTATTATCACTATTTCTCTTGTTATTATCACTATTTCTCTTGTTATTAAAATTGTTTTTCTTTGTTTGTTTATTATTTACAAATGTTTATGTTGTATAATAGCTGAATCTCTAGCTTAATGTCCATGGATGATGATTCACCTCTATCACTCTTGGTGCTTCAACTTCATATGATCTTCTGATTTATAAACTCTTTATTATATTATATAATATTTCTATTGTTAAAAAAGTAAATTCATTTTTAATTATAAACTGTGTTCTCACTATGTTGCACTAACATATACTGGCACCCAAATTTTTAATTCTTGGCCATTCTTAAAATCTAAAGCAGTGCAGTATAAAAATATGACTTAATGCAAAACTATTCATGCTGAAGCTTTAAAGACACTCATGCAGAAGCTTTTTTTATTATCTGCACTCACAGTCATCTAATAATTCTAATGTTTTTTAATCAGGTTGCTTGAAATTAATTTTTAGAAATCTTTGAAAATGCCAAAGCAAAATAGAATTATAAGCAAATCATTTTGTGAACAAAAAAGGATTAATAAAGTTATATTTGAAACTATGATGCCACATGTTAATGGATGTAAGGATATTCACCTGAAAGAAAAATTGAAAATCATGAAACAATGACATAATAGTTTTAAAAGTATTTCCATCAGAAGACATTGGTAAGAATTACAAAGCAAGTGGAAAAAAAATAGTAAATAGTAAATAAATTATCTTAAGTATTATGTGTATCATAAATATCACTGGATTGAAGTAACATAACTTTACAATTGAAATCATCGTTTCTTCTGAATTTTTTATATGAAAACTCTGGAGATTAGAACACCAGAACTGATTATATGAATTGAGTTTGATTAAATATGAGGAGATCAAAATTTTAAATCATAACAGTTACTAGCAATTAAGTTGAATAAATCTGTGTCATCATGCATGAAATGTATGATCTCATGGAAAATCTTCTAAAACTCCTGCTGGCTTGAGAAGCAAAATCTATGTCATGGAATTCATTCTACTTTAGTGCTACCTTTTATAATTTTAAGTAATCAACATCTCCAGACCATTTATTACTTTTTGTCTTTATCACAAGGACTAGAATTCAAAGTTGGAAATATTGAATGTATGCATTTAGCTGCCATATTTATACAATTTAATTTAATAGCCTGAAATTAAAAAAAAAAAACATTGTTTACACAGTTATGTATATCTGACAACAAGTCATTTTTTACATATTTTAGAGATGAACTTTAAACCAACTACAGACGTTTTATGCTCTTTGGCTAAAAAAATTAATACAAACAATAATTTCACATGATTTTCTTATATGCTTCCAAAAGCAGTTTATCCAAATCCTATTCTAACTCTGTAAGTCGAGTAATTAATGGGTATTATATTGTTTACTACTATAAAATCTCATTTCCAGAGTAGATTTTGATTTCTGTTTTTGTTCATAAAACTTGATTTTCAAAATTTGCTAAATGCAATAGATTCTTTAAGAAAATTTTATAATAAAAATCATTTGACATGTATTTCTTATAAATATTTAAATGAATTTGTGCTTGCATTATACCCAGAAAGTATATTGATATTGCAGCATTTATGCATGAATAAATCCTCATGTATGCACATTTATATATCTCATTGAGAAGATAATGTATGAAAAATAATAATAAGAAGATCAGAACATCTTCAATAGATCTAATGTACAAAAATTAAAATTAGATGAAATTGCTAATACAATAAGTAATGTTTTATTTAGGTCCTTTACAAAGTAAGATGACTCTGTCAACACCTCATTGCAGTGTCTTGGTTTTGAATTATAAGATTTTAGTTGAATATCGCGAAGAAGAAATGATCCACTACACAAACATTGCTTTCAACAACGGAGCAAACCAGAATATAATATAGCAATCTTTATGTTTTACCTAACAATAGCTAGATAAAACTATTTACTGTTCAGTATTAGAGCTATAAATTAGCAATTTGTAAGAAAAATTCTAAAACTGATTGTGACCTGGAAACATTTCTGAGATTTACGTAAAATATGCGTGATAATCACGTATTCACGAGACCTTGCATGTATAATTAGATAAAATTCATTAAAATATTTCATACATCTTTTTAAAATGCAAATCAATTTCTATATTTTATTGTATATAGTGTGTGGATTCTTTGCTAACTTTTTTGTATGTAATTAAAATGTTTGATATTAATTTAGACACACAAAGTTTATCAATTTTTGCTTTATATTTTTAAGATTGCATATGAAGTCACTAAACGCTGTAGTCTTTTATTGTTAAAGTAATCTTGTATTATTTGTGCGGAATGTCAGCAGAGATATGCCGCCAGTCTTGAGAAACTCGAGTTTCTGAAGATTGATGACCCATCCAATGAATTATTTTTTTTATTCAATAGAAGGGATGGGGGTTAGTACATTTAAACTATCAGATTGACTTGAACAACATTCCGTTTTGTAAAAACAATTCTTTTTTAGGACATGTCAACTGCAAAGCTTAAAATCAATATACTCTGATAAGCAAAATATTTTAAATTGCTACAAGATGTAATCCTTCTTGTTCTAATGAACTAAGAAAAAAAAAGATGGCGAAATTAAAGTGAAAAAAATGAGCAGGTAATACTAAGTGCATAATATATATATACGCACAAATATAAATAAATGATAAAACAACCATCAAATGGTCCATTGCAGATCAAAAGCTGTTAAAACAGCACCCGTCTCCCCCAATGGCTGAAGAGCGAAAAAAAAAAAAATATTATTTTCAAATATTGTCTTTTTAAATGAAGATTTGAGGTTTTTTTTTCCCTTGTATTACTTTCTAGCTGGGAATAAAAAGATACTCTTTTGTGATAATTAATGGATGTTCAGCTGGGTGAACTGGCTAAAAGATAAATACTAATCCTTGTCAGAACTTGAATAAAAGTTTCAAATTTTACATGATACGAGTCCGAGTGTCACCATTGTCTTGGCAAGAAAATGCTTTCCCTCCATACTATTTTACCATGTGTGGGCAAATGCATTAATAGAGTGATGAGCATGAGAGCTAAATATCTTTCGTTCATAACTCAGCATCATATTTTTGATGCTCAAGGATAATGCAACCATCTCAGAGACAAACTGATGTTTTTAATAAATCTTGTAGATATATGTTATAATTAAATAATACTTTACAAATTCTTGTTCTTTCCTATTTTATGGATTGATCAGAAGTGACTTTTTGAGATTAGTGAGCTTTTTTTATAATGATCTTTTTTTTTTAATTGACAGTATTCTGTAAGTTGTTTTTACCTAAATGAGATTACTTGCATGAATTACTTAACTGTATAATTATTTGGCAGCTTATCTTATTTCAATATGTGTTTTATTATAAAGTTATAACAGCTTAATAAGAATAGAGAATTGTCTTTTTTTGACATTTATATTAATATTCTAATAAATAAGAAATTTCCACACAAGTATGTAGATAATAATTATGGCAACAAAATTAAGTATAAATGCAATATTTATTAACTGCTAAGCCAGGGAGTATCTTTATCAAAGCATGACTGGGATAGGAGATTATCAAGTAAGTATTGGCATTCTCAACTGTATATAATGATAAGTTAAAGTCATCATAGATTTTAATAAATTTGCATGCATAATACATATATTTGTAAATCAAGCAGTTGAAGTTGGAAATGCCAACACTTTTTTGCTAATCTCCGATGTCAGTGGTGCTTTAACAAAGATACACCATATCAAAAACCGGGCTTAGCAGTTAATAAATATTGTATTTATGCTTTAATTTTTTTTTTGTAATTACTATCTACATATCCATGTGGAAATTGCTTATTTATTACATATTGTCTATGGTATTCATTTCTTTTTTCTTTATATATTAATATTCTGTATATATATGCTGAAACAATTTCTGCACATAACATAAAGTAAAAGATTAAAATAATACAAATACAAACATTACTTTTAATTAGAAATTGCTAGCTTTTGTAAAATAAATTTTACCATTTTCAATTTTCCAATTTTCAAATATATCACAAGTTTAATTAATATACATAAATTGACTTAAAGAAAAATTATATGATACCCAAAGACTTTAGACCTTAGAATAAAATAACGGCTTATTAAATAAATGCTTATTCAAATTAATTAATATTGCTTTAAGACAAGTTCATTCTCTTAAATATTTTTTTTTTGTAATAAAGTGGAAGTGGTATCAAATAAAAGAAATACCCATGAAAATATGTACATTATCTTTACATACAATTGTTTATTTAAATTAGATTATATATTAATATTTTAGAATATATTTTATATGTGCATACTATAAAAACCCTTGCTATGTCAGAATTTTTGGAAATCATTTTAATAAAATTTAAATAATACCACTAAGTATAAATCTATTAATCTGATGAAAAAATAACCCATTTATATCTAAGAACTTATATGAGTACTAGATTACTTATTGATATTTCCAAGGGGTGAAATATAGCACTTTAAGTGAACATTATGTATATAATAAAAATGAAAATGGAATTAATTTTTCTAAAATTTATGTGCTAAAAATTAAAAAAGTCTATAGATAAATAATAGCTACAACTTATCTTATACCTTTTAAAATTTCCAATAGTGTTCAGTTAAGAATAAAAATTGTATTCTAATTAACATTTAAATTACAAAGTGTATATGTTTTAATGTGATTGACTAATTTTTATAATTAGAATATATTTACACAATTAAGTATTAAATTAAATATTTTCATGAATTAATTAAGATAGACATAAGCAAATGAATGTAAGAAAATCTTTTGTATAAATAGAGAAATATGTTCAGTGAAGAAATATTTAGATAACCACCAGTTGAAATTGAGAGCCATAAGTAAATTGTTTGCTTTCATATAAGATCTTGGATATTAAAATAAAACTGGATTATCCTTAGAGGATCATATTCAGATAAAAAGCTGTATTTTTTTTCCCCATATGTCATAGCATTGGCCGGGAAGTGAAGCCACAACAACTGTCTGCAAGCAACTGCTTGCTTGCAAGGCAGCTGTACTGACCTCTTGGCTAACAACGCTTGACAAAGAGCTGTAGTTATATATTAGAATAAGTGGTTTAGCAACATCTTTGTTGAACATATTTTTCTAGTTACAGAATGGAAAATTATCCCACATTCATTAGTTTACATTATCAAATTACACTGCTTATATATCCAATTATCATATATATCTATTAAATATGCCTCTTGATTTTTTTCATAACTCTTTTAAGTCTTTCACATTTAATTTTTTTTTCCACTCACACCTGAGAATTTGATTTTTTTTCCCCTCGTGTGTCATAGCATCAGCCGGGAAGCAAAACCGCTAACTCACTAATGCTTGACTTGAGAATTTGATTTTAGAGCTCAATATTTTAATCTTGATTAGTTACTATTATAAATCAATAAGTTGGGCTTGATTTGTAAAAAAAATTAAATTTACAAATTAAAAAAAGTATTAAAATGAAATGTATATTTGAACTTTCTATATATATATATATATATAAGTATGAAATATTTAATGGGAACAATAACTTTACACTTACAGGTTTTTTTATTATAATACTGCCCCAATGTGGTTTTGGTGTAGTTGGTAGTGCATCTGACTTGGGATTGGAAGATCCCATGATCGATTTTGGTGCTCACAGGTCTGGCACTCGAACTGCTTATGACTTCTGAGTAATAAAGACGTACATTTTTTTTTATCATAACACTAATGTAAAAAAGAAATGAAAGAAATATTTGTTGAATCAGTTGTAATTTTTAAACCTGAATGAAGTATTAATTATATAGTTATAACAAATTTATGAAATACTTGTTTTAAATTGAAAATTGCATTTATGTTTATTAAATTACAAAAATTCAGAATAACCATTGTTTGACAGTGTCTTCATTATAACTATCTGTGCTTCCACAGAAAAACTGGGTGAGCTCAATCATTATTTATAGACTGAAAATAAAATATCTTCAAAAATGGCATGTAAAGTATTTGCTTTTGAAGATTGCAGTATACACACATGCATGTTTATGTGGTAAATACAGATATAGGAAATTAATCATTATATGTAATTAAAGTAAATTATTATTTATCTTGTTAATGAGAAAGTAAGCATCTATTATCAGGAGATACAAAACCAAATACACCTGGGTCTCGTTTTACACGATAGATAGGTTCCTCAGAGAACACGTGCAAAAGAAATCGCACAAAAATAGACGTAACTTACCTCGAAAAAGATGGGATATGGACTGTGATTTTTCAAAAATCGCATAAAAGCAAAGCCCAAATGTAAAATTACTTTAAAATTCGTGCAAAAAGAAAATAAGGATATAAAATATGACTAATAAAAAATTTCAAATTTGAAAAAAATTGATACAAGACAAACTTTTTTTAACTATAATATTTAATTTTATTCAAAACAATATATTTTTATGCATAATTTACAGTTATTTACATTTTTTTATACACGTTTTAATTATTATCGCTATTTGCCGATAAACAGGTTCGTTTGCAAACTGGTAAAAAAATCAGATTCTTCACAAGAGAAAATACAACTAGCACCAACTTCACTCTCATGTTGTGTTAATGGTTTTCTGGTGACAATGTAATTAGTAATTAATCTAACAACTAAAAATTAAATTCTTATTTTTGTCTTTAATTTTTTAATTTTTCAATCCCGTTTAAAAATCAAATTTCATTTCACATCACATTAATTTCAGGTCGCCTTACATAATTTTTAAATTGTTAATTACAATTAAAAATCAGATTTTAATTTTTAATTGTCAAATTTAATTGTGCCCACTGCTATTACTCACCTTTTAAAAATAAACTTGGGGACACTAAATGATTAATAATTGATTACATTCTTTTTTAAAAAGCAAAAACAGAATGTGATTTAAAATGCAAAATTAACACACACAATGTTTGAACAAATTTACATTATAATCTGGTAAAATTTAATGTGGGTATACATAAAATATGGAAATCATGATTTTAATTTCATTATTGCATAAAATCTTACTGTTATAAAGCACTGGAAATATTGAAATTACTAAGCTGAAAGTCGAATTCCAATAATGTGATTACTTTCAATATGATGTAAGTGTGCAAAATTTATTATTTAAAATAATAGCACATTATCGGACTTCGACTTTCGAAGAAACATGAATTGTGTAACTTCAAAATCACGGTAAATAAATCCATGTAAAATGAGACCCAGGTGTACTGTTTTATTTTCAATTGCTGTCCAGTTCAAAGGGTTTATATAGTGTATTACAAGGAGTAATATGAATAATAATATAAATATATTTTATGTTTAATAAAGATATATTAATTATATAAAAATAGTCAATGCTCAACAGGCACATTTTATAATAGATAAGCACTGCCTACTAATTAATTAAATTTTATGTAATGTAAAGTCTATTTAACATTAACTGTTATTATATAATTAATATATATTTTATTAAACATAAAATATATTTCTATTACTATTAATTTTATTTCTATATATATATGTGAATGTGTTTTGAAAACAAACATAGCACCACCCATAATATATATATAGCACCACCCATAATATATATATGTGCGTGTGCGTGTGTTATACATTCATGCGTAGAATCAATCATAATAAATGTTTTAAACAATATGGTATTGCCTATCATTTTTTCAGAAAACTATATGATCATTTCAAATTATTTACCTACCTTATATAAGGGTTTTAAGAGCAGATTTCAGGATTTAAGAAATATCATGAATTGCCTTTTGCGTGTAAAAAATTTCTAGTACTTAGAACAGCAGTTATTATATAATTAGATGCATTCAGACATGATTATAGAAAACTATTTAATGCATTAATTGAGCTGAAAAATAATATGAATCTAGAAATTATTATTTTTAAAAAGAGGGAAGGAAAAATATGCTGAATTTTGGAAATTAGTATCTGAAAAATACAAGACTGTATAAAAGAAAGTCCAATTCCTACTTGCATTGTTTACATCAAATTATCTTTGTGAATCATTCTATTTTAAAATGAAATGTGTTAAGAATGTATTAAAGGTAGCATGTTGCAATTATAAATGCACAAAAGTTTGTCTCAACTTCAATATGGGCAAGGAAATCAGGTGCTGATATTTCTATAACACTGATGATATATTATTAATTGAGACTCACAGAATATATTTGAGCTAGTGATAATGTCTAGCTTAATAAATGATTTGTAATGTTATTAATATATTTCCATAAAATGGTTGGTATTCAACTTGCGAGTGCAGAAAATTTGAAACCCATCAATTAAATTATAGTAATTTGCTATTTACATAATATATATAATTAACAAAAGATGTGGATATGTATAATAGATTGTGATATGAGCCAACTGGTGAATGCACATTTTGGTGATCATTTGTCTTATTTCATATCTTTGATCATGTTTCAGTAAAGTGTAATGGATTGGAAGTTTAAAATATATGTATATGAAGCGATTGGGCATATGAAGTTAAATTGTAACACGCTGTAATACTTACTTGAAAAAAATGTATTCTTCCAATGTATCTATAGTGTGAGAAGTTGGTCTGACTTCTGGGGTGATGGATGGTTATGATGGGAGTGAGATAAAGGTCAGAGATGCACTGACAAAAGCAAAAACAAACTTGCAAATATATATTATAAGCCATTAAAAGTGTGTGAAGTGCTTGAAAGAGAAGCTATAAAGAGTGCAAAAATATTAAACGGTTAGCACTTTTAGAGGTGGGTTGCCTCATATTCATAGCAATACTGAGCAGTGCAGAACAGGGAGATAATGGCAATATGCAAAATATATGCAAATTATTTAGATAGTCCAGTGTTTGGAGATGTCAAAGCAGGCACTGCGTCTAGTTGGTAGATTTATTATTACCAGCAAGGAAATACGCCTCCCTAATTTTCTGTTTGATGTTGTTTTTCTCAATGCAAACTATCTTGCATATATTTTGCCTATCACCATTATCTCCCTGTTCTGCACTACTCAGTATTGCTATGAATATGAGGCAACCGGCCTCAAAAATGCTAAGCCTTTATATATTTTTGCACTCTTTATAGCTTCTCTTTCAAGCGCTTTACATGCTTTTAATTTTATTTATTATAATATTAAGAGAGAAGTTTAAAATTCTTAATAATTATAAGCCATTGTATATCTCACTACAATGTATTAAAAACAGATAGAAAACAGTTCATACCTGCATGAGACTGGTGTAGTGAAAGTTATGAAAACTGTCAACATGGGCAAGGAAATAAAGTGTTGATATTTCTATGACACTGCAGATGTTTTAGTAATGGTGAAAGATATATTGATAAAAACAAAAAAAATATATATATTATGTAGGCAAATAAAATAGTTTTGGGTTACACTGTGTGTTAGTTTTGATTAATTTCCAACATTTTGACAAAATAGTATCTGCCATTGCCAATGTTTTTTTGTTTTTTTGGAAAAGTTAACTTTGACAATGGCAGATGCTACTTCATCAAAATGTTGGGAATTAATCAAAAATAACACACAGTTTAATACAAAAATTATTTTTTTTTGCATCATATAACCATGAAAACATTAAATATATTATATAGGTATTTTGAACACATATTTAGTACCAACCATAATAAAAACTAAACAAGATGGTATTAACATTTCTCTACCGGCCTTATACAAGGTCTTTAAGTGCAGATTTCAGAAAAATTAAGAATCATCTCTTGTTTGTAGAAAATCCATAGTATTTAGGAATAATAATTATTATATAGTTGGCTGCATTGGGATATGATTATGCAAAACTATTTGATGCATTCTTTGAACTCAAAAATGGTATGAATTAGAAAATTATTTTTTAAAAATAATAGAAAGAAGGAAAAATATGCTGAATTTTGGAAAGTATATCTGAAAAATACAAGCCTGTATAAAAATATGTCCACCTGCTGCTTACATTGTTAGTATGAACTTATCTTTGTGAATTAGTCTATTCTATATGAAATATGTGATGAACGTATTAGAGTAGCATGTGCAATTATAAATAGTCAAAAATTTGTCTCAACATCAAACACCAGACAATTTTTAAATAAATTCTTGGACACATTTAGATTTATTATTTTTATATTACCATACTATGAGATATAGTGTATTATTTTGCAGCTCCCATTCATGCAACATGTAGAAAACATATGAATGTAGTCTGAAAAAAAAAAAGAATCGGTACGTTTTTCTTTATTTATTTGTAATATATGCAGGATTCGAATTCAGACTTTCACACGACCCACTACTCTCAGTGCCAATCCTGTACAATGTATTAATTTATTTATTTGAAAAATTGATAGGAGTGTATTTTTTTAAAAAAAATGTTTCTTGATAAGCTTTTAAAAAAAACAACTTAATAAGATAATTTTTATTTCATTTGAAATAAAACAGAAAAAATAAGAAAACCCAGAAATGTTTAAATTTAAGGTTTGTTGAATATATTAATTTTTAAGCAGAAAATGAAGTCAGCTGAAAAATTAGATGCTAAGCAGAACATACTACTGGCAGTAATTTTCTTCATTATTCTGTATTATATTTTTTGAAATTAAAAGTTGATTTAAAAATTTTAAAGAATATTTGTTGTTTCTTGAAATTATAGTTTATTTTAAATTGCCTTAAATATAGAAATTTAATACAAAATTTTTATATTGATGATGATATCTGTTCCTTCTGATGGTATGTCTGATATACATGAAAAAAGTGATCAGTATAAAATATTATATAAAAAATACATGATTCTAATGTTGTACAAGACAAAACTAAGGTCATTTTTGCAAAACATGCAGTTATTTACAGAGGGAAATTTTGTTTTGATAATATTTTTATTTTATCTGTAGAGAATGATTTTTAAAGAAAATCAATGAGACATATGTTATTAATATATAAAATAATTTGGTAAATTAATGATTTAATTATTTAAATATACACAAATTATTGAAGGTTGGACAATAACAGTAAAACATTGTCTTTGTAATTCAAACATTCGAGTTTAAATTTTATTTATAAATTGAGACTTCTTTCAGTTCTTTGTACACGCACACACACATGTCTATAGCGAAGTGCAATGGGATATTTTCATACATATATATGGTAATTTATTTTATAAATGAAACTCCATTTTTAAATGAAAATAAATCTACAGCCATAGTGTTTTAAATTGCAGCAACCAATTAGACTGTTTGTGCAGGCTGAGTGAAAACCAGAGTAAACTGACAAAGATATTTCTAATCAAAAATCACTCACTTTCATTTAGTACTCGAGCTGTTATATGTAACATTGTAGTTGAGTAGCATAATTATATGTATTGAGAGATAGTGTATAGCATATTTTTTAAACTCTCAACACTTCCCCAACAATGAATAATGTATTGTTATTTAAAATTTTTAATGGATTATTTTAGGTACTAACTTATTTTATAAATGGGGACATATTTTTATAATCTAGATTGCAAATACATAAGTTCTTCATTTTTTTCATATATTTTATCATGTTCTTTATTTTTGCATGTACCTGTTCATGGTTTATAGTATTATATCCATTTCTTGTCTAGCATATAGATAGGCTAACATAATATGAAATCTTTGGTTTTACTGCTTTATTGGATTAGTGAATTTCTCGAATGTTAACAGTAAACCTTTTTCCTGCAAAAATATTGCTGAAAATTTAAATAAATATTCATTTTACTATCTTTAATTTTGTGTGTATGGTGTACACACACACATATATATATATATAATCATAATAAAAATTAAGAATAATGATGATTTAATGACTGCTTCAGTTTTCTTTGATCATGAAAAAACATGTAAATATAAATTTAAATTTGATATTGAAAGAGTGAAATTTCTTCATGAAGAGAGAAACCATAATAAAAGAAAAATTAAGGAGGCAATTTTTATAAATAGGAATAAAATGCATTTAATAAATAGGCTATCTGCTAACATTAAAATACGGGATTCATGGGAATTTGAGTTGATGACCTTCTGCTTTGTTTTTTGAATCTAATGCCAGTTGAGGCAGGTTTAAGAAATTAACCTAAAGTACTTCTTCTGATTGAAAGACGTTTATAATAGTTTATTATTGTTATATTTATTATTTTTATTATGATTACAATATTGTTCTAATTAACAGACATTTTATTTATATTATTTATATATTGATAATTTTTTAACAGAGGTAATTGGTTAAATAATTTTAAATTTTCATATATTTAAAAATATTTAAATATTCAAGATGGAAACAAAAAATAACTGGAATTTTATAATAAAAAATTGTATATTTATTTTTAGGTGTTGCACATTGAATTGCTTTAAAAAGTAGTCTATTTAATGCAATACACCAGTCTAAATCTGTTTGTCACTTTTTGAAGTAGTTCATAAATATTTAAAAAATGATACATTTTAATGTCTCCATCATTTTCCCAGTTCTTTGTCTACAAAAAAAAAATTAAGACATTTTTTTTTATTTGAGAGATTTAAAAAAATCATATGAACCAAGATCAAGTGAATATGGCTGATATGTAATTTGGCTCATTATGAATTTAATTAAAAAATGTTTCCCACTGAAAGCTTTGAGAGATGAAACTTTGTTGAGATAGATCTTGCACTGCTTTCTTTGCTGCAAAATGGGATGTTTACATTTTAGTACATCATGTAAATGTTTCAAAACTTACAGATAAAATGCCTGACCATTATGAACTACATTTGAGAGGAAAATGCCATTTACATTTTAAAAAATTAGCATTGTTTGACTTTGAACTTCACTTGCGTTGCTTTTTAGAAACATGGCGAATTTAACATTTTAATCAAACCACTCATAAACTTGTATTTTTATGAGATTAGCTTGGTTATAATCTGTTTCAAGCATTACAACATTTTTCCTTGCCATTTTCTGTAAATGAAAAGTGAATTTCTCATTGTTCAAGCATTTCAACTATTATAATATATATATATAAAACACACTTTACAAAAAAATTGCTACAGGGTTCCACAATTTAGTCATTTGGAAGATTGATGCAGAAGGCTTCCTGCAAGAAGTATCAAACAGCAAAAGTATATACTACAACAGACACACAAATCAGATAATTATTTCCATTATTTTGGGGTATCTCCTTATATATATATATATATATATATATATATATATATATATATATATATATATATATATATATATATATGGTAATATTATATTTAATAAACATTTAAATGAAAATATATGGTGTGTTTTATTTATAATTATTTAATTATAAAAGTTTTGATTAGACAGTAGCCATTCAAGAATATCTGAGAACGTGGAACTATGAGCACTAATATTATCAAAAGGGATTTTTTTTTAGCACTTCTTTTGGTTTAATATAGACACAAAGCAATACAATATACATAGATAAGTGTAAGAAATCAAAGTTTTACAAAACTTTAACCACTCCAGTGATAGGTCAAGTATTATAATATAATATTTAACAAATGTTTAGAGAGTAGTATTTTAACAGGTGAAGTTTTCCATTTATAATTATTTAATTAGAAGGCTCTTGTTTGGATAATAGCCTAGCAAGGTTAACTTCCCAAAGCAAAGAAATATATTCTTGATTTAATGTAGAGCCAAATTACTACAATTAACACATACTGATATAAGAAACCAAAAGATCACAGGAACTTTACAATTTTTCTAACTTTTGTAATATAACTTCTCCACTGATGGGTTAAACTTATAATATTTAGTGCATGTTTAGATGGAAATATTTTAATATATGAAGTTTTCTTAATATTTTATTTTAATATAGGAATGTTTTAATCATTACAATTCCTTTTGCTATATATGTGGAGAATTAATCTTTAATCTTAAATAGCTTTACAATATAATTATTTATAGAGTATTAATAATGTGAGGTAATTGGAATAGTAAAACTTTCTAAACACTAGTTTTAATAATGTTTTATCTTTTAATATCAAATTAATACACATTGCAGATGAAAAATGAATCCACATTTACCTACCATCCATGATCCTATATGAATAGTAGATGGAAGTCAAAGGCTTATTTATTTAAAAATTGGCAGCAGAGATAACTTTGACACTAGAGGGCATTGTATTAATATAGTTATGATTTGGAAATTTTGTTTGTTTTAATATTTACAATATTATTACAAAAACTTAGGTGAATTTTATATCTTTCAGCTGACTAATTTTTTTGAGGAAACAATGAACTAATTTTATTGGTTAATTACATAGAAGTTTGAGAAATGTTATTCATCAATTATGTTATGACTATATTTTTATTTATAAAAATATTAATCTTCAATAAAAAGAACTGTTCTAATTTTGCTTCTAAAATTGAATTATTTCACATTCAAATTGGTTAAATGTAACGAAAAATTTAAAATAATGTTAATAACTGAAGAAAAGTATAAGAAAAACATTTGAAAAAGAACTTCCAGTAAAATAAAAGAATTATATTTCGACCAATCATTACATGATATCGCTGGTGATTTTTTTTGTCTTAGAAATTATGAATCTGATTAGTCATTTTTGTTGTTTTTTCTTCATCTAATATTCAATATTGTAAATAAAAATCTAAATCTAGACACATTATTTCTCAATATATTCACATTATTAGTCAATACAGTGTAAAATGTAGTCATGAAATACTAAAATATTTATGACAAATAGTTGCATTTTTCTAGAACATTGAATGTCATTGATATGCAAATAGCAGTCACTTGTCTTGAATAGCAATCAAAAGCTATTCTTTTTCCCTTGATTATTTTTTTTCTAAAATTTAAAAATTATCAAATCAAAGTTTATATTAGCTATGAAGATGAGAGCAAGAAGTTTCTCAAAAGTGCTCAGCTAATATAGCATTTTACATTGGCTTTAAATATATACTAACTTCATTATCTGTGCATACAGAACACATATATAGTAGTTTATATTTAAGTAAATTAATGTAAAACTTAATTATCAATGTAAAAAATTACAAAAAATATATTTATTTAGATGCAAAATCTATTATGAAGGCATAAAACATTCATAAAACATTTTGGTTTGATTTCTGACTTTGACAGTTAGAAACACCTAGTGGACAATGTCTGAAAGCACATGGAAATTGCTTACTGGCTCCTTATAAGGGGAAAAAGATGTACTATATAACAATAGACAGCAATGAAAAATCTTTTTTTTTTCAAAAATTACTGCCAAATGTGGATTTTTTTGGAACTAAAATTTTAAATATACAATTTATTATAAAATAAGCATAAAATGATGAATTTGGGACCAAAACTGGCTGAGAGATGGTATAATGATGGTTCTTAAATATATTAAAGTAAGTTATTAAAACATTTTTCAAGCTGTAAGCATCAGACTACATTTGCAATATTAGTTGAATAATCTACTTTTATTTTAAAACTGATGATATTAGTGAAATAGTGTAATTGTTATCAATAATTATACCATGTTTCACATTGATGTATTTCCAGTAATTAAATTTTTTTAAAACATTCAGCATTAGGTGATGACGAATCAACTGAAGCAAGGAAAAATATACTTTTGACTTCATGCAATCTTTTCCCCAGTGAATACATATAATATCACAATAATATCTGATCAGTTTTGTTCATGATTTGGATGCTGCAGTAATCATTCATAGTTATATTTGCAGTAACCAATCTATCACAAGGGAGGCAAGAATAAAGTTGTGAATTATATAATTGTTTCATTTAATAATAATGTAAATTGATTCAATTTGATATGTTAAAAAATATAGTTTTTTTTTTTAATTTTCAGAATGTCGATTTGTTCCTGTTATTGGAAGAGAAGTAAGTATTTGTAATTTATTATATGTTTTATTATCATGTGTTTGATAGTAATCTTAATATGGGTTCATGTAATAATATTAAAATGTTTTTCTTTCCATTTTGAATTTTTTTAATTCTATATATAATTGTTCATATTTTTTTAAATATTTAATATACAATCATAACTTCATTTTTTTTAAGTAACCTTGGGATTTAGAAAATATTTATATATATGTATGTGTATTTACCTAGGTCTCGTTTTATGTGGATTATTTTAATGCAATTTTGAAGTTATGTGATTCATGTTTCTTCTTAATATTTTTCATATTTCACTATATTTATTAGATATCAAGAAATTTAAATTATTAATAACCTATTTTGACTTGAAATACTTTTTTTTTAAAAAAATATAATGTTATATTAGCAGCTAATGTGAATATGGCCTGAAGCTCTATTTAGAATCTTAGCCTCTATGTAAATAACCTACTCATACTAATGAGTAAATAATAATAATAGATTTATACTTACATATAAAAATATCACAATAAATATTCAAAAATTTTAAACTTTTAAAACATATTTTGTTTGATGTAACAGAAATAAATAATCTTTTAGATTTTTAAAATAAATAAGGAAGATATTATTGATTTTGTAAACTGAAAATAATCTTTCTAATGATAATGTCTAATCTTTTTGTTTTGATTGCAATCTCATTTTTTTAATATAGAAACAAAATGTAAAAATTTTATTTTAGTAATAAACAAAAAAAAGACAAATTTATTATTTTTTGATAAGTAAAAAAACTCTTAAATTCCAATGAGAGCTAAATAGTTATATGTCTGGATATCGCAAGCTTTATAAACAATTAGTAAAATCATCTTCTCAAAGTTTAATCACTGATTACATTGTTGACAGAAAACCATTAACACAGCACAAGATTGAAAGTGGTACTAGTTGTACTTGCTCTTGTGACGAATCTGATTTTTTACCAGTTGACAAATGAATGCATATTGTCAAATAGTGGTAATGATTAAAATATGTATGAAAAAATATAAAATTAAATACTGTAGTTAATAAAAAAGGTAAAAAAAGTTTGTCTTGTATTAATTTTTTTCAAATGTTTGACATTTTTTATTAATCATATTTTATTTCCTTATTTTTTTAATGCGAATTTTACAGTAATTTTTTCTTGTTGCTTTGCTTTTATGTGATTTCTGAAAATTACAGAACTTATCCCCCATTTTTCAAGGTAAGTTAAGTCTATTTTTGTGCGATTTTTTTTAATGCAGGTTTTCTACAGAACCTATCTACTGCATAAAATGAGACCCAGGTATATATAATTAGCTTTTACCATTATTATACTTATTATTTAAGTAATACTTTGGGTGCAGTTTTCAAATTATACTTGCAGTTTGTAATGTTATAATTGACTTTATTTGTCTGCGTTCAGAATAGGTTAAAGTTACCTGTTTAAGGAGGTTTATTTAAACTTCTTTGTATCAATAATTTCAATATTTGTGGTCAACTTGCAATCTTTATTGTCTATATAAATACATTGGACTATAAATAAAGATGGGATTCCACTGTTGTTCTTAAAAGGAAATTGCCTTGATAATGGATTGAGATTGTTGATTGTTATTGATATTAGGATTGTCTAAGTGTTGATGAGTGATCTACTAAAACACAAACTGTTGATCCCAAAAAGTTCATTTGATGAAATATATATTAAATAAACATTGAACTTCATAATTAGTTATTTATAATAATATTGCATTTAATTACATGGTGAAAGCTGAAACAGCCTTTTAATTGTTCACTGAAAGACAAACACCTTTTTCATGGAAAAAAACCCTGAAGACTTTACTCACCATGCTTGCCATATGCCAAGTGGATATGGTTTGGGTGGTTTATCAGCCTAATTTTATTTTTTAAATGAGAATGAGTAGAATTATTTTTAAACAAATATTTGATATTTAACTGGACTATTAGAACATGAAAATTATTTCATGTGTATATAGCCTAGATTCAAACCCAATTTATAGGACATGATATGAAGAATCGCTACCATTGCACCATGAGGTCCTTTTGATCTATTATATTTATATCACTCTATTTTAAAATTCTTTTCACTGACACAATCTTATCTGAACTTTGTTTTAGTATCAGTTTTTCTTTACTATGGGATGTTAATTTATTAATAATTGTCATATAGTTAGTTCTTAACTTAAACATCAGTTGAATTTTTTAAAGGAGATGAAAGTGTAAATATGCCTTGAATCTCTTTTCTCTCTCTCTCTCTCTCTCTATATATATATATATATATATATATATATATATATAGAGAGAGAGATGGATATATATACCGAGACAAAGTCGGTATATGTAAACACACACACACTCAAGCAGTGTAAAATACTCTATTTCATTTTCTTACAACTTATGATAAAAAATAGAGATAGTTTTCTTTCCATACTTTCTAAAATACACTTGTAAAATAAAATATTAATATGTCTAATTAAATAGTTTAAGGCTTTAACATTACTAAAATAATATTCTCTAAAAAATGAAAAATAATATGCCATTATAAATATCAATAAATAATTTATACTTGTATATGCCACGGGGGTAATTAAAAAGGGATATTTTAAATTATAATTGTAGTAAAAGTACAAGCTTATAGAAATGATTTTGAGAAAGATTAAATGCTCGACTTTTAGCTAATGTAAATAACATTGTTCTCGTAAGACACGCACACACGTATGCATTCAAGGTGTGAATGAATATAAGTTTGTTAACTGAGATTGCAATATGAGATAGTCTAAACATAAGATTGCCTTAAGCACATGGATTGAGTAGGACACGGACCCCAACGACAACTCTAAGAACATGGAACTCTGGGGGGAGATTCGATCCTCAGATAAGATCCAACCCATATAAATATCAAGCAAAAAAATGTTAAAAGGATAGATATAAAATATAAAATGTTATGTTAAGAGAAGCTAAGTCAAATTATCAAAATTTTGTTCAACTTTCTCAAAATTCAATTTAATTCAAAATACTTCGTTTGTGCTATCCGTTTTCAAGATGATCGATATGAAATTAATATTTAGAGCGTCGACTGTCATGAGGGGCTAGGAAACCCTTCAGTGATTGATCGACGCTCCGCCACCAGAACATCTCCATCGCTATGAATACTTAATAATATTACCATCTAAAATTAGTGCTCCAACCAGTTCAATAATGTTCCGTGAAATACATGAATCATCCTGATTTATTACGCTCACTTTAAAAGAAATGAACAACCTCCTTATGGAAAACATCATCTCCCATGTTCAAACCTCCACTTAATTAGAAGCAGCGGAAGAATAAGCCAAAATCCTAGGTAAACAATTTATTTTTTTTATGCTTGCATTCATTCCATACGTAAACTTAAAAAAAAAAAGGCAATCTCATAATTAACTAACTGTGATTTCGTAAAGTAAACTATAAAATATTCCGTAATTCATTATATTTAAAAAAACTTATTATTGTAACTTATTATTGTAATCTCAACCTTCGTAAAATCAAACACTATGAAATTCCTAAAATTTAACTCTCAGGACTTTTCAAATATGAACTTTGACCCTAATTATTATCTTATAATTTATAACACTTATCTTCAAAAAAAAAAATGTAAAAAAAAAGGAAATTTATATTCTATCATCCATATTTTATGATATATAATATGTTCTTTTCTGTGCGAGTGCGTAAATGCGTGTGTGTGCGTGTAAATAAAACTTTTAACCAATGTGCTTTTTTTTTATATTCAATAAATTTGTCCAGTATTTAAACAAGTCGAGCATTTCTCAAATCATTTCCTATAATTAATCTTTATTCTATTTTTCGTCTTGATTATTAATAAAGTTAGCATTTATTCATATAGTTTATTATAGTGTGTTAGATTAATCTTTCTTAAACCTTGTTGTTTTTTTTATGTCTCTTACAAACATCGTGCTGTAAGTCACGATGTTTATTTATTTATTTATTCCGTAGTTAAGATAGATTTAATAGTTGGGAGGGCCTATTATAAAATATAAATAAATGTCGATAAGTTGTAAATATAGCTGGAGTAAATAATTCTACCGGACGGTATGATATGGGGGGATGATCTTATAAGCTTCTAATTGTTTAGAGATATAAACGAATAATCGTATTGGTCCCAAATAACCAATGACCCGATCCAATGCTTGGATCGATCAGTTAATTAATCAAGCGTCTTCTCCATTGGTTATCATAGCGTCCTTTACCAGAATAGTAATGGTGAAAACAATCACATCGCGACCCTGAGCGACCCTATTGGTCCATGCTGGGAGTTTGAGCTTGTGGGCGGGATTAGACTTCGAAATCGTTTTGATATGACGTAAGGTGATGCGAGAAGTTAAATTATAATTAAATCATCGTATCTGGCGCCCCCTTGTATTGATAGTGAACAGTTATTGATAGAAGAAAATAAATAAAGCTTTACGCTATGTCATGTTAATTTCGGAGCTCACAATCCCTATATGATCGGAGGGCAGTGGCCGGTTACAATATATATATATATAATCACTAGATGGAGCTTTACTAATAGTTCATAACAAGCTTTGTTTACATAAACACTGAGAGAGTTACAATTCAATGTCTTTCGTTGTCTCCCACCTCCAGACCATGGTTTTGAGCTAGTTGGCTCATGTCAGTGAAGGGTTGGAAGACTAGAAACTAGATTTTGAGCTAGTTGGCTCACATCAATGAAGGGTTGGAAGACTAGAAACTAGATCTAGTTTCTAGTCTTCCAACCCTTCACTGACATGAGCCAACTAGCTTGAAACCATGGTCTGGAGGTGGGAGACAGTGAAAGAGATATTGAATTTCTATCTCTCTCAGCGTTTATGTAAACAAAGCTTCTTAGAAGCTCTTGGTAAAGCTCCATCTAGTGATCATAAATGCAAGATAAAAGCAAGTATATATATATATATATATATATATATATATATATATATATATATATATAATAGTTTAGAGATGGTGAGATGGAAAACACATCATCAACCCCATTAAATGTGATTAAATAAATATAAAAGAAATAAGTGAATAAGAGCAGAGAACCAGCATAGATTATGAAATATGTAATTAGTAGCTATACTAATCATAAATTATAAACTTCAGATTACCCAGCATTAGATAATAATATTAATAATTATTGACTCATTAACAGTCAAGCAATAATTATCAGCAATCAACAGTCAACCTTGTGACTGGGTATAAAAAGGTACATTATAAACCACGCTATTTATTTAGCCACTGCTAAACTCAGCAAAGTATATAACAATATTCTGGATGCACATACCCAAGTACTAATCCATCACTTATAACGATAAAAACATTATTCTGATATACAGAAACATGCTAATCCTCATCAATTCCCTGATCACATGGTACTATCAATGTTCTGGCCAATTATAAACTTAATTTCTAATAAACAAAACAAAAATCATTGAACAGACTTTAAAGATGATACCTTTGCACTATCTAGAGCTATCATTTGGATGTTCAAACACAAACATAAAACCCTATGTCTATACAACAACTGTTATGCTCTCTCTAATCTAGCTTAGGAAGCAAGAACTCTATGAATTGTTGGTATGAACAAAAGATAAATATAACAGATTATTCTAATTTAATTTAAATAACTTTATTGAGATAATTTGAAAACAACCACTCATATGTAAGCTGTATTGAAATCAAGTCATACACACTGCCAATTCATGGAACAGATAGTTGGAAGAATATCCATTAACACTCAAACATTTTTAAAATAATTTAATAAATTCACTGATTAATAATTAAAAAATTAACACAATGACTTGATAATATGGTAATTTAAATGTATACATTTTAATCAAAAGTATAGTTTCATATTTAAAAAAAAAAAACCAGCTGATTTTATTCTTTAAATGAATTAACTTCTTCTTTCATTAAATTATTTTCTTTTAAATAATAACAGTTGAAAACAACTTTCCAATCAGAAATAAGGCCATTTTACATTAGCTTAATCCTTTGTATACTATTAGAGGGGGGAGGAGCAAATAATATAAAACAAAGAAAAACAACATGTCAAATGTTATAAATTATTAAGTTACTTAAAACAACTCTATAATTTTGAAAGATAAAAAATCACATGAATAAAAAAAAGTTTTACAAGAAATCATTGGCCTATTAGAATTATTCATTCTTATCAATTACTGTCTTATAATTTTTTTATCTTAAAATGAAAGTATAATGTGCACATAAAGGAAAATAAACTTTCTACCATGCTTTTAATTGGGGGGGGGGTCCTTCTTTGGCACCTGCATTTTATTTATTCTCATTTTATTTCTTTCATAATTATGTGATTGAGATATATTTTCTATACCTTTATTCCATTTCTTATGTAAATATATGAAAATAAAGTGTCTATCTATTACTTTTGCATATTGTAAGATCTTTCTTGTCAAAGTGTTTATTGCTCTCTCCAGGTAATCAAATTGTACACTAATTTTATTAATCTAGTCTTTCTTATTCATATATTACAATCTTTGTAACATTTTAAATTTACTTTTAATTTTCCTCATTAAAAAAGAAGTCCATTCCATTTTGTTTTGAATAGTTTTATATTATGCACAATTCACTACCCAATGCATATCTATTTACTTTTTTTTTGTATTTTAGCTAAAAATGTTTGAGATCCTTGGCCAATATAAAGAATATTTTTTTAAATATTAAAACAGGCACTCACAGTAGTCATGGGAATTTTTGAGTATGCCATCTAGTGTCAGTAGTTAGCAGCTAATGAAGTTAAATAAGTATTTATGAAAGTTATCCAAACCTCATTCATTATTGATATTACTTTTTTAAAAATAAAAGTACCATTTATTTCAATAATAAATAGTTCTAATGATTTTATAACTTTACTTCTGTTTTCTAAGTTAAAGACTTTTGTCATTTTAATTGGCAGTATGATGTTTTACATTGTGTTTTCAGTAATTGGTTTTTATCATGTTTGATTTTTCTATTGAATGTCAGTGGAAGTTTTAAATGAGGACCTCTTATTCACTGCTTGAAGTGATGTCAGATTTTATGTCCCCTCAAGCTGCTTATAAAAATTGCCAGACATATTTAAAAATCAATAATTTTAGATTGATTTTGATCACTATCAAAAGAAATGTTGAAAAAGAAATAACTTTTTTTTTGAAGAATAAAAATGTCAATAATAAAGAAAAATGGTAGTAACTTCATTTATAGATTACAATTAATCTTTAAGGAAAATAAAAATGGTATTGCACTTTAAAATAGAAAAATAAAATTTTATTTCTTAAAGGAAATATACATGCTTACAAATATTTAAGTAATCAATCTTTTGGAATAGCTATTTAGTAGCGGATTTCTAAAAATATTAGCCTGTGTAATTTTGTTATTTATATAGATATTAGCATACTATAACCAAGCAATAACACTTGATTGTCAATATACCATTTCAAAAATAAGTGAATTTATTCGTTTAAATTTTAACAGACCGTATTGGATTTTAAATAATGATCAGCTGTCTTATTAAACATTTGATCTAGATTTATAAATACATTACTGATTATCTGAAGATTGAGATGATGATGACGGTATTTGAATTGTAATTATATCTTCAATGAATTTTACCATTCAAGTTGAAATGTTCAATGTTTTTAGAAAAATTCATACTATATATTTTTTCTCAATACCTTTAATGTTAGTAATAACCTAATAATAACACAATGTTAGTATGAGCATGATATTTCCAATGTTCTTATTTTCCTCTCCAGTTATTGCTATTATAATCTATGAAAGTTAGCGTGGGAATTAAATGAGTAAATTTATGAATACTGCATTTAAAGTGATGCTTTAACTGGCTAAGCTATTCTCTCAAAGGCAAAAACCTATAAAAAAATTTATATACTTATCTATTAGGATCCTTTTAATTTCTCTTTTTTTTTGTTTCACAGAACAAATTAAATGAATGTTTTCCAAACCTTATGGATTATCACACTGACTTACCTTAAAATTATTCATTATTATCATTTAAACACTTTTTTAATGCTTATTTTTTGCTCTCTGTCCAATATTACTTTTTTCTCCAATCAAAAATATATTTATTCATATTTGCAATAACTGCTGTTTTAATCATATCTCTCTATTTCTATATAACCTTTGTTTTATGTTGTTATAATCATTACTTTGATGATGTGACTAGTTTTAGTAATATAAATCTTTCTATATGTATATAGTATTTAATTGATATAATTCGTTTTTAGCAGTTCAAATTTAGGTTTTATAGAAGTTAGGACTTCTCATATTGTGGGATAGTTTTTTGAAAGCCTAACACTATACATGCATATAATTATATCTGTATTTGCATGCTTTATTACTTATTTACATTTTTGTATGGAATATATGTATATATATAATAAAAGTATAAATATAATGATAACTAATTATTATATAGAATCAATCTTCAGAAGTACTTTTGATTAATTCCTCAATATTCCTCAACTACCATTAAATGCAAAAAAAAAAAAACATAATGGAAGCAAACATCATCACCTCAAATCCCATGAATCCTGAATTTTAATATTGATAAAAATAATAATTATAATGGTAATTGACATTAAACTTCAGGATTCATAGGATTTGAATTGATTACATTTGATTCTTCAAATTTTTTGAATTTAACAGCAGTTGAAGAGAGTTAAAGAATCAACCAAAAGTACTTATGCAGATTGAAAGACTATATAATAGTTAATTGCCATTATATTTATTATTTTTATTGTTATTACAATAGTTTTTAATTAATGGACATTTTATTTGTTTCATATATATTTATATAATATATATTTAAATACTATATAGGAATCTATAATCTTAATTTTTAAAATAGCAGTGTAGTTAATAATAAATTATTACTTAATATTATTCTCCAAATAACTTAACATCCATCTATTAGAACTATATCTGAACTTTATAAAATTAAACAATTAAAAATTTTACTTGTGCAAAACATTGTTATCTCATCATCTAATAAATGTAATATACAACACAAAATTTACAACAATGAGTGTATGTCCTCTGTAAAAATAGAAATCTGATTGAAATTTTGATTGTTATTACTCACTTTTATTTTCATTCTATCTCTCACTATGGAAATCCAAGATTTAAATGTCTGCAGCTTATCTGATGAGCAAAGGTTATTTGTGGAATATATCTATATTGAGAGAGAGAGAGAGAGGGAAGGAGGGAGGGAGAGGGAAGGAGGGAGGGAGGGAGGGGGAGAGGGAGGGAGGGATTAATACTATGATTGTAGAAATGTCTGGTTAAAAAAAAGTAAATAGTTCGCATAAGAGCTGTGGTATAAATGTTAAATCTTTTTTTAAATATTTGATTTTAATTGTATAACTATCCAATAAATATGCAAAGTGTCTTTATGCTGTATTGATTTTTTAATTTCTTTCTGAAAATAAGCAACATTATCTCCATGTTTCAATTTTTTTGCATTATTCCCAAGTGGCAGTTTGAATTAATAGTTCAACATATTTTATTTTAGTATTTAAATCTTTATTTTAATTAGAAGTTAATAAATTGAACTTTATTTGTTAGAAATATAAGTTTACAAATGATAAAGATTCTAAAATTTACATTTGAATTTTGCAAATAGATAAAAAATAATAAGAAAGGGAAATACATAATTAGAACAATAACTTTTTCTTATAAAATTATTGCTGATAATAAAAAAAATACATTTAACTAAATAAATCTTTGTTAATTGAGGTTTAATTGTAAGACTTGAAAAAAATTATTAAGTCATGATAAAGCTATAAAATTCTATTTTATATTTTAACTTTTTAATTGTCAAATATTTCAGTTGGCCGAGTGAGGTAAAACTCTAAATTTTTGATTGGTCAATTACAGAATCAGCAGTAAAAATATATTCATCTTTTAATATACTCATTTTAATAATAATTTGTCAGATTATGAAAGTGAATGAAAGTTTTTTCAAAAATAAATTTCTATTTATAATTATAAAAATATTCAATAGCAGAATATCTAAACAGTACATTCATAACAAATTAGAAAGTGCTGCAGATGTCATTGATTTCTTTCTCAATTTACATTAGTGTAAAAGTAAAGAATTTTTTACTAAATTCTTACTATTTTTTCTAAAATAATTATATTTTCAGCATATTTTTCCCAAAGTACATTATAATATGTAAATAAATGCCAGAAAAATATTCTAAATTATTCATTTTTGTTTGAAAATGAAATAAAGAGCTTGGGGTGATGAAAATTGTTGACAGGTGTCAAAATTGTTGTTAGTGCTAGTTTCTTTTTTAATTTACATTTGTGTAAAAGTAAAGAATTTTTTCACTAAAATCTTACTATTTTTCTAAAATAATTATATTTTTAGCATATTTTATAAAAATACATTATAATAATTTATCAAAATAATTTATAATATGTAAAATAATGATTAAAAAATGTTCTAAAACATTTATTTTCAAAATTAAAACAAAGAAGTTGGAGTGGTGAAAATTATTGACAGGCACTCTTTTTTTGTTTGTGATGAGAACCAACCAATCAGCATCTAGGAAAGCCTGCCTTCTCCCTAGTTGTAACTTTGAGTGCCGATATTATTGATTTTATTTACTTTAAAATAATTCAAGAGAGGGCAGCATTTTATGGTATTTTTTAAGTTTTAAAATGAGCCTAAATATGCTACGGTAATGTGAAGTCTGTCTGATTTAGAGTGAGTTAAATTCATGTACAAGTAAACAGTCTGGAAAAGGGTTAAAATTTTATTTATAATATTCAAAATATAAAAATTCTCTATTGCAGTGTTTGGGCAGCATAATAGATAGTAACGTTCTTTTTTTCTATTACTATGAATATTTGAATTTATATTTTTAAAAATTAAACATATTTGAATAAAATCTAATTATAATGCGAAATTTTTTTTAATCATTATTATACAAATATTTTGTAAAAATGATCATAAATATTTAAATAAACTATGGAAAGTATACATTTTTTATCAGTTTGGAAAAGCAGTTTGTACATTTGTTACATGCCAAAGATCCAAATAATCAATCTATCAGTGATATTCTAGACTTCTGTTGGCTTGTTTGTTAGTATTTCTCATTGGATTTGTGATATATTCAGATTTATTTAAAATTAATAAATCAATATTTATTTTAGTTTCTGTTTTTATTATCATACAAATATATAATTAGTAAAATAGCACTAATGATAGTTACAAGAACATGATTCAAAGTCAGCTCATGTAAGCACAATCACATTATTCTATAACATCATAAAGCTGAGAATTGTTTAGTTAATATTTTATGATATATTATTTTATCACTATTAATTTACTCAAGAATTTTATCATTTATATAGAATGTGTATAATATGAAACTGTTATCAGAAAAAAGCATGTTTGTATGTGATATTAATACATTGCTTTTGCTACAATAAATTATGAATTTAAGAATACGTTTTTTTAAAATGATTAATAATGTGTATTGTTGCAATTTTCTAGATGTGATAAAAAATAGTTTTGTTTCTATTATTTAATGAATAATTAAAGTTTTTAATGGTTAAAAGTGTAACACATTATTGTATTTGAGTCAATTTTAATAAAATAAGATATATACAAATACTCTCAGGTACAAAAAAGATTCTGAAACTAATTCTGATAGCATGCTCTGTTCAAATATATTGATTGTAATTAATGCAGACATTATTAATAATCATCATGATATATCTGAGAAATAATTTTTCTTTTTAGCTAAGATTCAAAGTGGAGTAAGAACTATCAGTTAGAAAGAAAATTTGAAATATTATATTTACTTTTATTTATATTGCAAACTCATGTGAATATTGTTATGAATAAAATCTTACTTGCTATGACTAGCAATAAACAAATAAACAATCAAATTATTTATTGCTCAAATCCATAAGAATTTCTAGCATCACGCATGACAAATGTAGATTGTATTTATTGGATCTTGAGATTCAGAGCCCATCATGCTACTATTATATCAAACTTTAGAAATATATTTTTAGAAATTAAGGTATTGCTATTGGAAAAGCCATCAGACTTCTTATTATTAATATAACTTTTTTTATATAGTCAGACAAAGATTATGTGTTATGTGACCCAGGAGAGCAAACTTTATATGTTATTATGCACCACCATTATACATAAAAAAGTTATTGAAGACAAACATTATATATATATATTGAAACAGTAAGGTCTGCTTTGCAGATCTTCGTTTCACCTTTTCTCACCTACTTCCTACCCTCATACCTTAGTTTGAACCCCAATCTATCGTAGTGTGTCTGCAATACACTTATATACCGAAAATCCCGCCTAATTTTAAACCACGAGCACAATGCTCGTATTATATATATAACTTATTCCCAAATAAAATAAAATATTATGAATTATGTATTTGTTCTCATAATTTACATTTATTAAAAAGTAAGTTATATAAGTCGTAATTGCGCACACACTATGATATCCATTTTAAAACATATCAAAATTATAAATTGTTAGTTATTTTGTTTGGATCTATTTACAAATATATTACCGTCGTAATATAATTTGATTTAAAATAAAATTCATTTAATAAATATTAGTTTAGTGGATAGATTCAAATATTACAATTTAAAATAAAATAATTTTCGTTTTATTTAATAAAAATCATCCCAAATATTTCTGTTAAAATAAATGAGGGACAATAGTTTAATTATATAAGTTTATCTAAAAACAGCAGCTGTCCACTTAAGTTTTCTTTAATTAGTAGCAGTAATTTTAATTAAATCTAGTTTGTAATTCGAATGTCGACGGGGAAGTTAACAAAAGAAATTAATTAATGTTGAATTCCTTTAGACATTCGGATAGATTTAATTACAGCAGATAAGTCCAATAATTTTGTACACTCCAGGACAAGTCTATTGTTAAATTTTACTATAAAAAGGATGTTTTTCTTTTGTTCTCCATTCTAAGCTTCTAAAGAATTCTGAGTTGTAAAAAGGTTTCTGAGTTATTCTAAGCTTTTAAAGAATTCTGAGTTGTCTAAAGGTTTCTGAGTTGTTCTAAAATTCTAATAATTTGCTAACCTTGACATGTCCAAGTAGAGGCGTTTAAGATGGCTATGTCCCCTCGGAATAGCCAGCCACTGCTCCATACCATCAGAAATTATCACACGGATCCCGGAACTGCTGCTGCCACTGCCAAAATATGAACATTCCAGATTTTGCTGCTAAATTATAAAACCTGCCGAACATCTACCTGCAAATGCTTCTCCAGAGGTAACCTAAATTAACCCAAGAGCTCTTGTGATCACTAACTAACATGCTATAGCTATTTAACATTGTTTTCTTATATTTCACAACTTCATTATGTATTTCTTTCATGTGTTTAAATATGCTCAACATTTTGCTCTCTATCCTTGGGTTAATATTTTCTATTTATAAATCTTTCTTTTATTTTATTATGATAATGTGTCAGAATCGTCTTTGACCGAGTGAACTATTCCCTCTATTGAAAGTAAGACGCCGCTATTAAGGCATATTTTAAATTTATAATTTTCCAATTTTATTGTCTTGCAAATCACTCGTTCGAGGGCGATTCTTTTCTTTAATGTAATATAATCACATAGTTTAAAATCTACATGCTATTGATTTTAATCTAATATAAGAGTATGTGCGAAGTCAATGATTAAATGTGTCCCTTAATGCATGATTGCATATATAAATCTATACTTACTTTTCAAACCCGCAAGCATGCATTTTCTTATTTTAATTACCGTGTTCTACTTTAATTATAAAGTTCATCATTGATGTCGAGAATGTGCGGACCCTTTTAAATGAATTTCAGGGAATTTGATTGGGCATTTCTCTTAATCCAAGTAAAACCCATTTAGTATGTTTTTATATACACTAGTCTCTTATTGCTGGTACATGAATTGGTTGTTGAGACCGCTTTGTTTTATTTTTCCAAGGATTCTTTACACGGCAAAGTCCGTTCTTTTCGCTTATTGCAAGTTTCCAGGCAGAGGGTGTTCACAAATGACACCCCTGGGAATTAAACGCAATCGTCACACAGTCGCTAAGTTTCGGCTGTTCGTCAAAATACTTTCCGGACGGGTTAGCGGTGAGATGCCCTCCGTAATTATTCCGGATCTTCAATATTGTTTCATTTTATATTTATTTTACAAAGCATCCGTGACTTAAGCGAGTCACACACTCCAACTTTATAAATTCACTATCAGCAATACTGACCTCCCAATACAAATCTATTATTATTCTCAAATAAATGCTTTGATCCCATTCCCACGTTTGCTTAGTAAGCTTTGGTCCGTACTATTCTCAAAATCAATAAATATTTTAGAACATTTAATTTCAAATATTGTCTTAAACTTGTCTATTTACTCAAAGCACCTCGCACATGTTCCTATCTTGTCAAGCACATTATCGTAATGCTATTAGCCCGAGGAATAGAATATATCACTCTGTTTTAAAACCCTTTGTCATTACTGAAATATAAATGCCAACAATTCTTTAATACGCATCCCTGTCTCATATAAGCAGACAGTGGCATTATATATATATTTATATAAATAAATTGTGTGAAATTATTTAAAACTAAATGTGATCTCTTATTTTATTTGATTCCTATCACTGTCTCGGTCTATATATATATATTTTCTGCATTTCTTTTGTAAATCCATAGACGTTAATTAGCCACCCAAACTTATCTTAGTATAGAGTCTTTTGTTTCTCCCTGACCACCAGGCACCGGTAAAAGGTTATACTAGTTGTAGCATCAGATGCGTTATCACGCAGGTGGCGCTGTGAAATTTGGACTTTAGATTCGAACTTAGTATATCTAGAAGGCAACCCCTCCTAGAATGTTCAGTTTAGTGTCTGGGGTTTGAATTATGCAGTGTGTTAGCGAGATAGACGATTCTGACCGTTACAATATATTGTCAGGGCAACTTACAAGCTTGACCAAACCAACTTATGGCTACTCATATCATCAATTGTGCCTAAGTGTTATTTGGTATACATATATTGTATCAAATTATTTTACTATCTCAAACCATAACTATATGTGTTTATGTGATATGTATTTATTAACTATATATATGTTCTGTGATATGTATTTATTAACTATATATGGTTATGTGATATTTTTATGCTTCAACAAATAATAAAAAGATTAAATCATGAGAAACTTTTTATTTGTCGTTTCACATATATAAATAATGAGGGAAATCCCAATTAATGATAACATACAAAATTAAACACTTAAAAAAATACAAACATATATATCAACCAATAATAACCTTGTCTTTGTCTTGTACATCACTAGTTTGAACTGTACAATGACATGGACTGACATTTATTAACTATGATAATGAACTAAGGTCAAAACAGTCATTATGTAAACAAGTATGAGACTGAAATGATATTTTTATTTTGTGACTTTTGAATTGACTATCTAGATATAACATGCACAACAATGAACAACTACAGCAATAAAAAAGGAAATGAAAATTTTAATACACTAGGCAACAGAAACTATACTGGATATAAAAATGAAATCAATTTTTATACATTGTCTTTGTGAATTACAAATGCTACAGAAAACCAACATCTTCAGAAAAAATGTTTGGAATGTTATAGAAAATGGACATGCCATTCCAGAGAACTGATGTTTTATATATAATTTTAATATAAGACCACAACAAGTCAAAGAAATAATTGAAGTGAATGAGAATGGAGAATTTCATGTGACTGAATAAAATAGGGGAATTGTTTTGAACTGATATTAAACAAAATAATTATAACAATTCTATTCGAACACAAACTGAACAATAAGAAGGATCTTCAGTATTCTAAGTAGAACTATGAAATTGTCTTTTATTGCATGTAAAATCGATGAAATGCAAACTATAGCTGATTTAAAAATGTTATATAAAATTAATCACCATGCAATACTTTCTGGTAAATTGCTGATGTCATAGGTGGGTTGTTGTTTTCCCCTGCTATGGAAGCATGAGAATTTCCTTTACTTACTCTTGAAATGCCAAAGAAATCTCTTTTGTCCCATATGAAATGCTTACCTATGGATCTGCAGAAAGACTGAGTGAGGGCCAATGCAGAATTGTTCTAAGTGTGCAATAGACAGTTGGCCATGAGTTACCTGCACTTTGCTTAAGAACCATTTGTAATGCATGAACTATATGTATATGAAGGACATTTTCCAGCTCATCAACTTTAATTAAATCAATTTAAAGAAATTTTAATTTTTAATTATGTGTTCTAATTTTATGACTACTCCTGTAAATATATATATTTTTTACATTTCATTTTCTTTTGATACTTGGAAATGTAAAACTTTTGTGATATAGTTTTTGGGAGTGTTCATTTTTAAATAGAAGTCAAAAGTAGAGGGGGGATGGTTAATTTTAGTTGAAAGTTTCTTTTTTAAATAAAGTTTAGATTAGCCTTTCTCCACTTATAGCAATGTGACATTTGATCATTAACCACATGGTAATAAGGTAAAATTTTATTATGATACAACATTAAATACACACACTATAACAGGACAATGTTTATGTTGCTTGTTACATGTTAATTAACAGTCATTATATTTGTTCTTCTATGTAAATGACTATTCTCCTTGGGTGAATGATTTTTACTATCATGTTAGGGATTGTACATAGATTTTGGGAGGGGAGGTCCCAAGGAAAGCAACCCAGTCAATTGAATTTGGACTATGATGCAAAAGTAGATAAACCAATAGAAAAATTTAACTTAGCTACTTAGGTCCACGTTTATGCTAAATCAAAATTATTTTGTTTTTATTCTTGAATGAACTTTGTAAATAATTGATGTCATTAGCATGAATTTCTATCAAGGAGATTATGTATATGGAAACATTAACTTGTTAAATTACTGATGTGATTGTAGTCCATTGCTGACAACCATAATTATATATATATATATATATATATTGTGAAAACATTTTCAAGCTTATTTTATTCTTTGTTTTCTAATAAATGTTAATGAATTTGTTAATCTCAGTTTGGTCTCTAGTTTATTAAATCAACTTTGTATTCACTCCTTAGTCTACAATCTCAAACATACACACATGCGCCATACTTGTATAATAGAATTGAAAATTGGTTGGATGATTACTAGGTACATCATACTAATTGTAACCTATATAGAGGTATGGTAGTTTTCAGATGGCATTAGTGCATCTCTGTTAAAAGAGTCAAAAGTGAATTCTCCCTGAGTTCAAATATTGTGGATAATGGAACTAGAAAGGGGTGAGAGGTGGATGAACTAACCTAAATTGTATCTAAATGCAGTAAATAGGTTTAGAGCTACTCAATTGAAAGAGGATACAATCATTGATCCAGAACTTCATCACATCATCGCCAGCATCCTATCTGAAGACCCAAAGTCTGACCATAGACAGATGCAACCCCCTTTTTTTTTCAGACAATTGTCATCCAATATTTGGACGTGGACTCAGATGGTTGTCATATCATACCTGGTAAAATCAATATAATGATCAGTTGCAAATTCAAAACATAAGTCATTGAGAATCTGATTATATACATAAACCCTACATTCCGTTACTATATATATATATATATATATATATATTGTTAAAAGAATGTTGCCTTGACAACAATTTGAAATTGTTGATTGTTATTGATATTGGGATTGTTTACGTGTTGGCTGCTTTTTAATGATATATATATATATATTTGAAACTAGCAATAAGCATGTGTTATTTTACAAATGGATACTATTTGTTGATTACTTGCAAGCACTAATAAAAAATGCATATGGAGAATATACAAATATGGAAACTTGAAATAATACATAACCATTGATTCTATTTGTAGAAATATTCTTTTTTGTTTATTTTATACAGCTGAGTAAAAAATTTAAAAAGAAATGTTTATTCCTTAAAACATATAAATCTATTGTTTTAATTTATATATTATAATGATTAGTTATAATCTCAATCATTTTCAGCACAGAACATCCTTATCACAATTAACCATTATTTTCAATAAAAATACAATGGAATTGCAAAATTATACAGTTAAGTGATATGTTTAAAAATTCATTCAACCAAACACTATTTGATTATTTATTTATTACTGAGTCACGAATGAACCATACTTCTTAGTTTTACATTGCTGCCATTATTAAGTGCAAATTATCTGTAATATTTTAGGTTTAAAAACATGACTAAATATCATCGGAATAAACCACAAAAAATTATTTTATCATATATTTAATCATAAAATAATGCAAATGCCTATTGTTGAACATCAAAACAGAAAATATGAAATTAAAAAGGTAAGTTTCAGTGATAATGTAGACTAAGTAATGAATAATGTTCAACTGAGGCAGTGTAGACCATATTTATGTAAATATATAATTTCATATTGTTATTTGTTGAATACAATTAATTACCGTTGACTAGGATATTTAGCACTAGAAATACATTAAGATTGTATTTATTGTTATTAATATTTCTCCAATAATAGCAGCCTTTAATGTTAAAGGAAGTTGTTTTTTGAAATGAATGATGGGAAGGCTATTTTGTTTTTTTTGTGTGTGTGTATATATATATATATATGTTGTATGGATCTTGTTGAATTTTACTTGAAAATGTCTATTTGTTAATAAATGAAACCATGGTTGTTGAAGAATTTTAATAAAATTTAGTTTTTTTTTGGATAGTGTATTTGAAGAGGTATTAATTATGCTTTTAATTTATTAATTATTCTTTTTAATATGAAAAACAGTTTTACTTGAATTTGTTCAGAGTAAATATCATTCTGAAATACTTGAACTATTATTTTTAGTTATTTTACTTATTAAAAATAAATTAATTTGTTTAAGCTATAACTAAATAAGCATCTTATAATTCTGAGATTTGATCAATTTCTGCAGGGGAAGATAAAAATACTAATAGATCATCCGAATGTCTTTATGTACAGTTTTTGGCACTAATACTGAGCAAAAGAGCTTAATGTGTGGTTAGCTATAAATAGAGTGAAAAAACACTCCCAACAATGTGGGAATGATGTTGAATATATTTAATCACACTATGATTCATACTTATATTACTCTACATAGCTTAGCTCAGTAATAGACTGTCCAATTCAAGTGCTAAAAATCCAATTCATCTTGATATTTTTGGCGATTAAATGTTATATGATTTCCCAAGTGATAAATCATTTAATTACTTTTAGTATACTCATTGAAAAAGACTATATATATATATGCAAAACCATAAAACAATACAATACTAGATTAAATTTTAAAAATTTTACCAAAATCCTTACACAACCATGGTTTCATCTACTACAAATAGACCTTCTCAAGTGAAAATCAATCTAAAGGAAAACATATATATATATATACAAACAAACCTTCCCATAATTCACTACAAATCCCACCTTCCCTTTATATCAAAAGAAAAAACTCCTTGATTCCTTGATTCTGAGGCTATCAATCTTATGAAGACTTCTTTTGATATTAAGGGAAGGTGGAATTTGTAGTGAATTATGGGAAGGTTTGTTTGTATATATATATATATATATATATATATATATATATATATATATATATATATATATATATGTTTTCCTTTAGATTGATTTTCACTTGAGAAGGTCTATTTGTAGTAGATGAAACCATGGTTGTGTAAGGATTTTGGTAAAATTTTTAAAATTTAATCTAGTATTATATTGTTTTATGGTTTTGCATTTTTATTTTTGCTAGTATAGTGTTAGACAGTTTTGGTTTTATATATATATATATATATATATAATAACCAAAACTTTATATATATATATATATATATATATAAATTATTAATCAATGTCTGTATTCCAATTTTAATAAAATATATATAATTATTCAAAACAATACAATAATTAATACAGTAACAATATTTTAAACAAATATATACCAATTTAATAGAAGTACTTTCAACTATCTATGTAGTCGTTGTCAACTAGACTCAAATTGTATTAGAAAAAACCGTTACAAATGTAAACAAAAGTAATATGTCATACATCAATTTTCCCACAATTCATTAATTTTTATATTGGCTGCCTGTCTATTTAGTTTACATTTGTAACGGTTTTTTCTAATACAATTTGAGTCTAGTTGACAATGACTACATAGATAGTTGAAAGTACTTCTATTAAATTGGTATATATTTGTTTAAAATATTGTTACTGTATTAATTATTGTATTGTTTTGAATAATTATATATATATATATATATATATATATATATTGATAATGTCAGTACTTAGTATTATATATATATATATATATATATATATAATACTAAGTACTGACATTACAAAATAATTCTCAGGAAAAAAAAAACATTTTGGAGCATAATGCACTCTATTTTACATAATATCTGATATCAAAGAGAGGACACTCTTGATAAGGGAAATATATTAAGTGAAAAATAAACTAACAATCTTAAATATTATATTGCAGGTTTGAGTTTTGCTGCAACAAAATAAAAATGTGTGGTAATCTTATTGTCACTTGATCAAAATATTATGGGAATGACCAAATAGAAAGTTATGTAGAACAAACTCTTATGAAAAATAGTTATCCATCAGCTGTTATTAAGAAAATCTTAAATAGACAACAAACAGAATTATCAAAGAAAAAAAAAACAATTACTGATACTGTAGTGTACCCATACATACCAAAAATAGAAGACAAATTGAAGAAAATATGCAATCAGCATAACATCAGAACAGCTTTCCAGAGCCACACCATACTATGAGTAATTCTAACATCTACAAAGCCTCAACTTGAAATGCTGAAAAGAAAAAAACTGCATCTATGCAATATCATGTGATTGTGAGAATGTATATTGCTGAGACCAGTCATCCCATTTTAAAGCACTTGCAAAAACACAAACTGATGATTAGAAGAGAGAAAATAGATATGTCTAAGGGAGCAGATCATGTATATATCAATGAACATATGTTCAATTGAGAAAATACAAAAATATTGAATAGAGAGGAGAAGATACAAAGAAGAAAATTTAAAGAAGCTGCTCACATGACAATGGCAAACAATCCCATAAGTCAATCTAGTGAGACTATACATAATGTATGGAAACCACTAATCATCTTTGCTCATAGGAAAAAGTGGAAAAATCAGAAGGAACCTCATAGAGAAGTATATGACTTTTCTACTGACTGTTGCCTTTGGCAGGATATTTCAGTTGATTTAGAGTGTTATTTTAAAAATTCAATACACAAGAATCTAAGAGTCCAGGTTTGATTCCCATACTAGTGCTGTCATTGGTAAGGCCAGCAATATCTGAAGATGAGGGGAGAATAATATCTCTCGAAATGTTGTGCATATTTTAACTTGTTTGATGTGCCATTAATAGTTGAAGGTATTTGGCAAATTTAAATAAAGTTAAATTTTTCTAAAAACATTCAATACTCATATTAGATGATCGAAATAGTCCAACATATAAATATAACTCAGTTTTTTTTTATTTGCCTTAAATAGGAATTAATTCTGGTAGCTTTAGTTTTAGAGTTTAAAATCTCTGTGCTAAATCACAATGCTCTTCAGCTAGTGATCATTATATATTTTTTTAAGAATTAATATTTGATTTTGGCTGGGTTGCTAAATCTCTATGTGCATAATTGATGCATTATAAATTGAGTTCTAAAAGTCATGACCTAGGTATGCTAATAATATTATACTTATAGCTGGAAGTAAAAAAGACATCTGGATTCATATTAAAAAATTTAAAATATAGAGTAAAAAAAAAAAAAAAGGTCCATGATTAAATATGAAGAAAATAAAGAATATAATAACAATTTTAGCAGCTGATTTCAAAATTGAATGTGGAAGTTGAAAGTCATTGACTGCTTTTTCTTTGTTAGATTATTTGTTAACAAAAGATAAAGTAATCATGTGATTCATAATAGATTAATATTTGGAAAAGCTGCAAGATAAAACCTTTTTAAGATTTTTAGGTGGTAAGAATGTAGTGAGAAATCAAAATTATTCAAGTTCTGGTGTTTTTTTTGTAACTTTCAGTGCATGTTAAAATTCAACACTGAAGAAGAGTGTTCAGAGAACTATTGATTATTTGAGAATTTGTACTTTTGAGAATTTCACAACCAATGAAAATAACTAAGCAAACATGGTGGTGGAAAAAAGAAAAACAGTATAAGAATTGAGGTAGCTGGATTTCATTCTCATAATAATGGAGATAATTTTATTCAACTTAATTTGGCATCATTTATTGTAAACTTGAATAATTAGTGAACACCATATGCTATAATGACTATAAATTAAATTGTTTGCAGACATGTTTCTGAATTTTGCCTTAGGAAAAACAAAAGTCAAAAACATGTCTACAGACGGAGATTTTATGGCACTGTAATTGATTATTCAAACTTACAGTAGATGGCTCTAGGGTAAGGTAAAAATGACTGTTCTTGGATCTATATGACTAAGGATATGAAATAATCGTGTGTTATGGTTGGTATTAAAAATATAATATTAGATAAATCAAAATATGTCATTTTGGAGAAATATTATTTATATAATCGAGAATCAATATTATTTACTACTACTGTTATTAATAATAATAATTTGAAAATGCATTAGGAACTAAATGTTTTAAAGATTATAATTTTTTTTTTTTTTAATGCTTGTAGGAGTTTTCTTTTTTTATTGTAAAAGTTTATTATTTTTATATGTATGCAGGATATAAAATAACAGCATTTATTTAAATGTATCTTAATAGTGAAAATATATATATATTTAAACAGTCCTCTAAAATCAAGCAGTAAAAGAGAAAGCATTACTCACTAGGCTAGTTAATTCCTGGATGATGACAGTTGTAGAAATTTACTTCCTTGTTTATTCTTTAGTTAAGTTTAATCTCATACCTGTTTATCTAGCAATAACTACTTGGATAACTAGGCTTACAATGCGCTAGTTATTTAAAATATTCCAAGTATGATAGGAACTTGGAAAAAAAATCATATTTCATCCGGATTCAAACTGCAGATTGTACATGTAGAGTAGGATGCATTGCCAAATACTATGTCAAAAGGACGTTTTCATTTATGAATATTTTTACTATTATAATTTAATTAAATTTTAATCCTTTTGTTTTCGATTTTTATATACAGTAATTATTATATATATTCATTCTATAATTAATTTATGTCAAAATAAAATTGACCACATTTATATAATCAACTTTATAAAGCCATTAAAAGAAAACTGTCTGGGCTTTTATCTTGGAATTACTATGTTTGTAGATAAACTGATTTCTATTTTATTTTTGTTCTGTTTAAAGAAAAAAGAAAGAAAAATAAAATCAATCTCCTTTGCTCTTTCTTTTATAGATATAAAAGCTTAAATTATATTTATCAATATCTGTATTAAATTGCTTATAAAACTTGATTTTGTAAGTGATCCTTCATGATTGCGATAGCTTATTATATTAAGTGGTTTCTAATGGTTGGCAAACGATATTGATATTTTTTTCTTTTTAAATTTCATCTTAGTGATAATAGAAAAAAAAAAAAACATTAAAGAAAGGATTATTAAATAATAAAACTAGTTGAGTATATTGTGTTCGAGATAAAGGTTAAAAAAGCAGACATTTATCTTACATCGAATTAAAATAATAATAATGCTACTACAATTTTAAATATTAATCATGTGACTTGTTTGCATGTTTTAAGATAAATTGTTATTGTTACTGTTTTTTTTTTTTTTTGCTAATAAAATTTATTTCTGTCCACATTTTTATATAAATGTAAATATAACTTTTTAATAGCCCAAAATAGATGAAATAATGTGGAAACAATGAAAATCTCCAGCGAGCTATATATACATTAACTGCCAGTAAATGTAGAATAAGCCCACCTATATTTTAGTTCTGATTGTATATAAGCATACTATTTACTGACATACACATAAGAGCGTAATTTATATATACTAACGTAATTTCAAGACAATTATAAGCTATTCTGAAATCACCATAAATCACACTATATGCAAGTAAATGTTATGCTTATATAGTATAAAAGCTAAAATATAGGTGGATTCATTCTGCATTTACTGACATTTAGTGTACATATAGTGTATTTTCAGGTTTGCAGTGCTTTCGCATTATTTTTATATAAATGTAAATTACTACAATTTGATCCACATGCGTCGAACTTCCTACCTTCATGTTTTTGACTCTATTCAATTTAAACAAATACATTTATGATTATTTCAAATTATTTATTAGGCTAGGTATTATCCTTTCACTTTTAGCAGAGGTATAAACTTTAAACCCAGGAAAAGATTAATATATCTGGGGGTTTTTTCTGAGATTTCAACCATTGATGATTACTACTTCAGTATGAAATGCATTTTGTGGTAATTATTGTTTCAGTGAGTTTATTCATATATTTTAAGAATATTTGGTGGAATAGAAATTTTATATATGATTGAAAGTAAAAATATCTATTGTATATCAAATAATATTTGTTGTTAATTGATAGACTAGAGCAAAAATTAGATGTTGACTATCAGAGACATTTACGAATATGTACCGAGAAATACTTATACATATAGTAGGATTATAAAAGTTAAATTTGCCATTTTTTTTAATAGTTAAAGGACCATCAATTTAATAGCCCTTCAAAAATTATAAATATAACTACAGATAAATATATAATCACAAACATGATCAATAAAATTATAATGGTGCCTGGGGAAGACAAAATGAAGAGAAAAGTTCAAAGTGTTCGGCAAAAAAAAAAATGAAATTTTGCAACTTTATGTATACTTTTTAATCACTAGATTCTCAAAATAAAATAAAATTAATATAGCCAGATGAGGATAAGAGTATTAATTAAAGGGCATGAATCAGATTGTATCAAATTTGATTCTAAATTAAATTGAATAAATTAGATGCAGATATATTTATTAATGTATTGTATATCAGTGATATTAGTGAAAGGTATTCAGTTTAAAAATAAAAAAAAGATTCCAAAAAATTAAGAAAAGAAAAGTCAAGGTAAATTTATGAATGAGATATGAATTTTAATGAAAAAAAATCATAAAATGAAAGATGAACATCATTTGTCCATATATGTGTAATAAAAATTAATTAGAAAGAAAAAAAATCTACCAATATGACTATGCTTTATCTTCTGAAAGTCTGAGTTTAAATTCCCTATATTTACAATTAAGTTCCAAGTATAAGAATATACCTGTATTTCAAATCTTACACATTAAGCCTCCATTCTGCCCATCCCTGTCCTATACGTGAGGGGTCAGAGTGACTTGAGGTCAACATGGGCATAAGAACACTATTGGCATCAGCATGGTATTTGGGCATTCTATCATCAGATTTTCAATGATATGGATGGTTGAAGAGTTGGGGTTGGAGAAGATTGAAGCCTGTCCATTAAAGTATAAAGATTTGCTATCTTAATGTAAACTGAGCACTGATTATATATATATGGGAGATGATAGTCTGGACCAACTGATGAGGGCTGGTTCAGCATGAAATATGTATATGGGTGATTATTTATCTGTTCTACATGTGTGTGGTCATGTGTATTCGTAGTATGGGATAGTGTGGATAGTGGAAGGTTACTTGAAAGTCTAAGTTCATATTCCCTATATTTATTACTATTATTCTAGAATTATCATAACACTTATAGTCTATTTATAAACTTTAAGTTCAATTACATTTTAATATATTTATTCATATTAAATACAGCCACATATTATCATTAATTCAACATCCACTGTTTTTTTGGTTCCCATGTCTAATGTATTAGCCATATTTAAAGAATTGTATCTTTTTGTACATACTTTTATATATAAAGACAATTTGAAATGATAGCAAGAAGTCTTTTTAACTGAACTATCATTTTTCTTGTGAAAAGTAATGGCATGGGCTGACCGGTGAATGCTAGCTTAGCCAGAATGGCATTTTGCAGAGTCAGTTGCCTTTATCATATGTCTTTATTTATATATTTGAAGAAAATGGAGTTATTAGGGTATAAAAACGTAAAGCCCTAATTTTTGTTAATACGCAAAGCACTAATAAAACAAAAGTCTGATAAAGGTTGGATTTGTTGGTTGTGTTCAAACAGTGCTTTTTGTAACTTATATTCTTTAAAGATAATCAGCAGTGAAATATTACATGGTGCAGTAAATATGGAGAGAGGTACAAATTATATTATGGTCACTTGGAATGTTTGTTTAGAACCAAAATTGATCTGGATAATGTCTTCTGTAATTTTTTTAATCAGTGATACATACATTTTTAGGAAAACATTCAAATATTGTATATTATAAACTTATATCATACACAGCTCATTGTAATGAATTCAAATGCTAAAAATTCCTGTATAAAAGTTTAACCTGCCTGTTGTGATACTATAATGTCATGTGACCTGACATATCTGTAATGATTTGTTTGTTTATATTTTTAGAATTTGTTCATGAAAACTTGCATCACACAAATGAAACCACTACAAAATTATTTACACGTTGTGTTGATATAAACAAAAAAGATTTGAAAATATTCCCCCCATTCAATAAGTATTCACTCTTAGATAGAAAACATTCTCTATTATGTATAAGAGTTGTGTAATGCAAAAATATGAAATTGTCTATATGAGCATGGACAATCAGTTGTTTTGACACCAATTAAAACAGGCAAAAATCTCCACGTAGCAGTACCACTCTGTGCATATCTGAGTAATCAATAAATGTCAGAAGGCTTGTGCATAAAATCCCTATCTAGTGCCTACTCATCCAATATCCCATGACTAGTTTCTAGCTTGTGGCTTTTATCAGTGAGGAGCCTTGGATCTGAGAGCACTGCATATATATCTTAGAATCTAATCTGGGGATATTGGATGAGTAGGCACTAGATAGGGATTTTATGCACAAGCTTTCTAGCATCCATTGATTATTCTGGCTTGCACTGAGTGGCACTGCTGTATAGAGAGTTTTGCCTGTTTTAATAACAGTTATGGGCAAGCATAAGAAATGCATAGATGTTGTTTGATACTACTAAGTCATATGACAAGTGAGAGCAGTTTATAAAAAGAATGTGTAGGGAAAGATGATAGTCTGAGTTTTTTTTTGTTTATGGATGATTATGATATATGGCAGTAAGATGAGAGATGTATTAATAAATGACAAAAAAAAATCTTGAGAATACATTGTGATTTAAACATATTTATTATATATATTATATAATGCCCATTACTCCCCTAACACTATGTTTTTCTAGAAAATGCTATTTTGTGAATAAAAATAAAGTTTGGTAAAACATAGCATTGGGGGGAATGATGGACATTTTATATTTGTATTTTTAGCTAGTGATATGCACTGGTTCTATGGTTGTGCACCAATTTATGATATGAATTATGTGCTGATCACAACATCTTAAATCAATTTAAACATAGATGAAATAGCATTTACAATTTAATAATCAAAATAAGTTTTTTTAAATAAAAAACTCCATTGATATATTTTGAGAAATAATTTACTTGCCATTAATGCATTTTAAAATAAAATACACATAACTTATTATGGTTTAATAATGTGGAAAGGCACTTAAGACACAACTCCAATAAAAACAGGATTTAAGCTTTGATAAATAAAGAGAGATTTCTAGAAAGCTATAGTTCTGTTTTTGTTTTTTTTTTTCAGTAAGAAGATTTAAAACACTAAACATCACATGATCACTATCTCATACTAGCACAATAATTGTTATTAAACAATTCAAAATACAGCAAAACTCTCCATATAGTAGTGCCATCTTATGCTAACAAGAGCAATCAATGGATGCCAGAAGGCTTGTGCATAAAATCCCTATCTAGTGCCTACTCATCCAATATCCCCAGACTAGTTTCTGGCTTGTGGCCTTCATCAGTGAGGAGCCTTGGATCTGTGAAAATGTATGGGTACTGAATTGAGTTCAGACCCATATGACTATATAAGCTATTGAGCTTGGGTTGAAAATATTAATAGTGTTTTCAATTTCAATCTCATAGTTTTGTAGTTAAATAGAGTTAAAAGGTGGGTTCTGGAGGGTTGCATTAGATCCTAAGATCTAGGTGCAGTGCTCTCAGATCCAAGGCTCCTCACTGATGAAGGCCACAAGCCAGAAACTAGTTTGGGGATATTGGATGAGTAGGCACTAGATAGGGATTTTATGCACAAGCCTTCTGGAATCCATTGATTGTTCTTGTTAGCACAAGATGGCACTACTATATGGAGAGTTTTGCTGTATTTTGAATTGTTTAATAAGATTTAAAACAGTTACATATATCAATAAAAAGTATGAATTTTATTTGTTTGTTTTTGCTATTATGAATGTAGTGCTAAATATATGCATGTTATTTATTATTAATTCTCCTGAAATATTGTCATTTACTTTTGATCACTGAGAAACTGATACCTACATATTTATTTCTATTGCCTCATCAGATATATTTTGAAAAAGCTAACAAATGCTTTTCATAACATCTGTAATAACAGTGAATTAATGTAACTTAGATTGTAATAACTTAGCTCAGTCATCTTTATTTATATTGTATCTAAATACTGCAAAGGGTTTATTATTTGCAAGGTATTTATAATTATTAAGAAGTTAAAATAAATAGAAATCAATGGCAAACTATTTCTGATTAAAGACCATATGTTATTTTTTTGTTCTTAGTTTCGCTAGTCTACCATTACACATAACATACATATGCAAATGTAGAGGTGATTTTAAAAATAAATTACAATAGCCTTTCATTTTCCCATATTTTTCATTTCCATGGGTTTCACTTAATTATAATTACAAATAAAGTACTGTGAATTTTTGATCTATCATATTTAGATATGTTTTTGCATCCATCAACTACCAATTTTCATCCAAAAATCAATGCTATATAAAAACCTATTCTTTTACAAATTCACATTTTGAACTTCTTTTTTTTTTTGCATCTTCTATTAACAAATTACAATCTTGATGCAGTATTTTCTGTATTGATATGTTTTTTTTATAATATAAAAGTACATTATTATTATTTTATTTAAAAATATAATATTTTTTGTTATAATTCAGAGATGTTTTATTTATTTATTTTCCAATCTTTTTTTATTTTTTCACTATTTTCACTGCATTCTGGTTAATTAATTCATACAGAATTAGGACTTTCTGATGCATTGTGAGACTATCTATTGGAATATTCTTTCAATTCATTACTTCCATTTACAAATTTATACCTTTTTAAATTTAAACCAAAAATTGTTGGGAAATTAATATTTTTCAATTAATTTATCATTACATTTATTTGTTTGTTTCACTCTTTTGAATTTGAGCAATAATTTTCTGCTTTATATATATCCTAGAGTTTATACTATTAATATTATATGTTTGTGTTAACAGACTAGTTAGTTATACTATTTTCTATATTATATTTTTATGTACTTTTAACATTAATGTAAGATTTTATAAACTATATATCCAAATATGCAATTTAATTTTTTTTATTTTTTAATCATAAATTTTATGTTTTCATTTATTTTATTTAAAATTTCTTCAATAAAATAATCTCTTTGCCTTTAACTGTTATTGAAAATTATACATGTAAATGACTATTGCTCAAATTCAAAAAAATACAAAAACAAATTATTTTAATAATAAATGAATTTTAAAAATACTAATTTCCAAACAAAAATTATACAAGATAAAATAAAATTAATAAAAAACACCATAATTGATAGAAAAATATAAGAAAAAGCTAACAATAGTATCACAGTATGAAATATCAATAATATTTATAAGTTGAACAGAAAATTTAATAAAATAATGAAATTTAAAGTAATAAATAAAAAGTATATATTTGATATTTTATATAATAAATATATAAAAAGTAATAATGAAAAATTAAACACTGCATTAGTGGAGTTTATGAAAAATAAAAATGAAAGAAAAGTAATATTAAAAACAATTATATAGGTGAAACAAAAAAATTTATTATAAGATTAAAATAACATAAATGGATGACAAATGAGGCCAGAAATTATGAAAAAGATAGTATAAAACTGATGAAATAGAAAGACATACAACATTTAGATTCAACACTCCCTCCCAAAGAAAAACCAACAAAAGGGTGAAATTTTATTAAAATTCTTTCACACTCATGGTTTTGTATAGTAACAAATAAACCTTTTCAAGTGAAATTCAGTAAGATACATACAACAAATATATATATAATAAAATAGCCTTCACACCATTTATTTCAAAAAAACAACTTTTTTTAAAACTTTTTAGATGCCAACATCAACTTCTAAAACCTTTGTCTAATTTTTGTATTGGTCCATTACTTAAATCTGAAAACAATTATTCGTCACTTTCATTTTGAGTCAGTTTCTATTGATAAAATATTAATCTAAAATACACATAATTGTTTTGATTCCACTTTTATAAATTGAATAATTTTAGATTCAAATTGGTTAAATGTAATGAAAAATTAAAAATAATCTTAATAACTGAAAAAAATATAAGAATAATGTTTTAAAAATAGCCAGCAGTAAAACAAAAGAATTCACTGGTGTCTCATTATTCAGTTTTGTTGCAATCAAAGATATTCACTTTTCTTGAAGAGCAGTCACTTTCCCACACTTATTTTTTTTGTAAAATTTAAATTTTTTTGAATTAAACTTTATATTTTGATAAAGTAGTGTAAAATCTTAATTATGAAAGTAATAAAATTAAAATAAATATATTTATTTATGAACATGTAAAACATTTTGTTTTGATTTCTGAGTGTGTCATTTAGAAATGCCTGATATGCAAATTACAGTCAGTAGCTGTCAACCATATTCATTTGCCTTGAAGAGCAGTCACTTTTCCACACTTATTTTTCTTGTAAAATTTAAAATTTTTTGAATCAAACTTTATATTTCAATGAAGTAATGTAAAATTTTAATTATGAATGCAAAAAATTAAGATAAATATATTTATTTATGTTCAAAAACAATTAAAAACATGTAAAACATTTTGTTTTGACTTCTGACTTTGTCATTTAGAAATGTGTGATATGCTAATTACAGTAAGTAGAATGGTCAACCATTTGTCTTGAAGAGTGGTCACTTTCCCAAACTTATTTTTTTTATAAAATTTAAATTTTTTTGAATCAAACTTTATATTTCAAATTATGATAAATATATTTATTTATGTTCAAAATCAATTACAAATGTGTAAAACATTTTGCTTTGATTTCTGACTTTGTCATTTAAAAACACCTGCCGCATAATTTCCAGAGTTAGCAGCCATCCAATCAGAGAAATGAGGCTGACCTACACAGCAATGTGCAGCAATGAAAATTGATCTTTTTTCTTCAAAATATATCACCATATGCAGACTTTCTTAGAACTAAAATTTTAAATTTTGAATTTCCTGTAAAGTAAGCCTAAAATGAAGAAAATGTGACCAAAATTGATCAAGAGATGGCACAAACTACTTCCACAAACTGAAAATGAACATAAATGGTAATTAAAATGGGGCAATATGTAACTGAATTTAACAACAGACTGGTTAAAATCAAAAGTTGGATTTCATTAGATTGATGATCTCAGATTCAAGAAAATTTATCATCAGAGTTTCTTTTACTCTTTCTTTTATTTCACTTGCATTGCCAAATAATATTTTATGACCTGTATTTAGTTCATGAATATTCAAAACTGGGTTACAATATCTATTTTAACTCTATTCTTATGAACTTGAAGATTTTCATTAAGATAATTTACTTTGATCTTTATAAATTTTATGACAACTGCAAGGAATCTTATAAACTGCACCAGGTATAGATTTGTTATCAATGGTCTGTTTTGAACTATTTAACAATGAATTCAAATCAATACCTTTCTTCTAGGCCAGTGTCATACCTCTCAATAAAAATCTATTCTTATAAATCAAATTATAAGATGATAACTTAAATGATAAAGAAGTTCTTTATTTCCACTATCAAACACAAAATGTATATATTATAGATCATTTATCTTTTTTACATGTGTGTGGTGGATGGCTGAAGGGAGCTTGAAAGTCTGTGATTCAAATCCCCTATATTGCATCCAGACTCCATGTATATAAAATATACTTGTATTTAAAAATATTAAGACAAATATTTTTATTAAATATAATATTGCTAAAAAAATCATGATTATAACCTAAACCAATATAGTCAGAAGCAAATTAACTTCTCTGAATGTAACTGTTATTTTCAGAATTATTAAGCCTTCTTTTCATATAACACAAATTCAGTAAACTATTTTATGAATAAAAGATTGATATCTATTTTGCCTTATATTTTTTTAATTTTTTGTTTAATAAAATGACTGCAAAATAAAACACTATCAATGTTATCAACACTTAAATCCAGAAATTTTAACTTAAGAAATTCAAAAGTACCCTTCTCAATAGTAAAATTAATATTTGAATCAAACACATTCATTCCATCAAAAATATTCCTGAATAACAACCAAACCATCATCAGACATCTCTAGCAAATAATTTTAAAGAAATAGAAAAATTATTAATAACACTACTCTCTAAAAAAATCTATATAGGCAGAGTGTATAAAAGTAAAAATAACATAAGCAATAACTTGATAAATCACATCTTTATGCACAAAATACATAGCAGCCTCTAATAACAATAACAAATCATGATCAACCTTAATTTTATATGCAGAAAAATATTTACATTTCGTTAAAACAGAAAGAAACACAGATTTGATAAAATTAATGAATTTGTTTTAGAAAATGATCGTGTTTTTTTATAGTTTAGATATTGAAAACATGTATCAATCAGTAGATAGGATTAAAAGTATTAATGTGTTTCTTTTTTAAAGAAACATGAATATACAGGTAAGATTAAGATTATTCATCATTTGCTATTGTTATTAGAGAATTCTATATATTTTATGTGTAATGATGTGTTTTATAAAATGGGTGTGACAAGAATCTAAGCCTCAGGGTGGCCTTTGAGCGTTCCATCTTCAGATTTTCAATTGGATGGACGGTTGAAGAGTTGGAGTGTGGAGTGGATTGAAGGCTGTCTATTTAAAGTATGAAGATTGGCTATCTTAATATATATCTGAGCACTTATTGCATATATGTGTAGAGATGATAATCTGGACCAACTAATGATTGCCGGTTTAGCATGAAATATGTATATTGGTGATTATTTATCTTTTTGACATATATGTGTTCAAATGTATCAGTGTTATGAGATAGAGTGGAGAGTAGTGTGAAAGTCTGTGCTCATATACCCTATATATTTATAAGAATAAAGAGGAATGCGTAATTGGTTATGTTATTTATCTTTTAATGTATTCTTTCTATTGATTTTTTAGAGAGTTATATTATTAATCATTTTTTCTGTTTTTTTTTAAAATTATTTGATAGGTATGTCGATGGTTCATTGAATTTTTTTAATGGATTGAAGGCATTTGATTTTAATATTAAATTTACTATTGAAGCTGGAAATCTGTTCTGCAGATTTGCACTTTACCTAGTGCCGATTATATAAACCCTAGAACCAGTTTGAACCCAAATTATATATAATTTTAATAGGCAATATGATATATATATATAGAAATGTATGGATACATGGAGGATTTAGTTCATCTGCCCATTCAACTTGCATATATGTATTGGCTTATGAAAATTGATTTTTGTAAGTTATAAAATTTTGTAATTTTATTTCAATAACTTTCTAATCAATATATATATATTTGTAATATTTATGCTTTGTAATTTTGTGATTAATAATTTGTATAAAAGTAAAATTGTCATTTAAGAGACAAACAATAGTTTTTTGGAAATTTATTACTGATAATTTGTATACAAGTAAAATTGTCGTATTGTGGGAATTTATTACTAATAGTTTGTATAAAAGTAAACTAATATTTAAGAGTGAAACAATACAATTGATGGATCTTAAAATTTTGCGGGCCATTGTGTCATTCTAAAAAGATGTATGGAATCATATAAGTGCCAGAGATTCTTTAATTAAATTTTATTTGACCATTGTTCTGGTTTTTTTTCATTACCATATATGGAAATAGAGATCAACTTTGAATCTCAAACAAGTGTCTGAGTTTGAAGCAATGGCCAGCATTTTTTAAATATTTGCTTGTGTGTAAATAAATAGCTAATTTTTATTTTATTTTTTTCATTCCCGTTCTTTTTGATATTGTATACTTCACGCCCATGTTGGGGTAAAGGAAAAGACTGTTTGCTTCCCGATACCTCTTTGAGGTTCATCTAGTTCACTATTGCAAAGTCTGGAACATCTAGACCATATAGGTGGACTGTTGAGTAATATGATTGCCTGACAGTGAATCTTGGAATCTCTACTGATGTCTGTTTCTAACCCAAGCTAACTTATGATCATGATCCATTGAGTATCTATGTCGTCACATCCTCAAGCCCAAGGTAACATCTTTATTGCCATCAGCTAATGAACTCTTAGTTGATAAATTATTCTAATCCTAAAATATATTGTACACCTTTCTTTCCTTTTACTTAATTTTAAAGCTGTTATATAAATGTTAGTAATGTATGTGCAATTTATTCGAATGCTATATAAATTCTTATGTTTTGGGTATGGCAACTTAGAATTAATTTTATTTTCTCTTAGTTTTTTATTTTAATCTATTTTGATATGCCAAGAAGGTATACAATCTAGCGAGTGAATTTAAACTCACCACCAATAGTTTCCTCCGATTAAATTATGGAGATGTAAATTTCCTTTAAGGTTCATTGTTATAGACTCACTCAGTTTTATACCAATTATTTTATAATAATTTTACTCTTTAAATGATCAGAAGATCGTAAAGTTTATATTTAATTGTTCTTTCTAACTGAAAATTAACCCTCGTCTAATCATTAAAGTTGTTTTATCATTTTGTCTAATTAAATCTCACCAGAAGTGAATTTAATATGTAATCTATGATTTTGTTTTGTAAGTAATGTATCTGTGCAATGATCACTTGTAGAAATGTGGGGAGAGCAATTTATTCCCTTTTAGTTTTAAACTCTTACCCCTTATGTACATTTTATTAATCATTGCTTAAGTGTCTGGGATGGTTTGTGTTTAAGCATTCCATTACATAGGGGAGCATCTTATTATAATCAAGTGTTTTTTAAGTTACCATGGTCATTAGTGACATGAACTATTTATATGTTTTAGGCATTATGGGGTATCGTTGCAATTGTTATTTATAATTTTCTTACTTTGTCACATATTTTGGGATCTTCAGAATGACCAATCTCACTCTTCATTATCACTCTCAAAGTAGATGCATTTCCTACTCGGGATCTTCTCCAGGCACCTCTAATGAATAAGTGTATGGTAAGCATATGAATGAACCATCCCAACATGCAACTTGTATGACTGCTCTTCAGAGATGTGATCTTGGCCATTGTGCAGACATACTTCTTTCATACAAATATGACAAAGCCACTCAAGAGCATCTTAAGTGACCGCCTTTCTGTATGTGATTGTCAGCAATAACATAATATTGCCTTTATTATTTATTATTGAGTTGTCTATCAACCTGCAATGCTCTCTGTCAGTCGTAATTGCATGTTATTCACCATTCCTTTGATTTACCTTTCTAGGTCAGATTATGAATTACAGCTTCTTTTAAGCTAAGTCATTTTGCTCCCACACATCTGAGTGATCTCCCAACTTTTGCGTGCTTTTCCAAATCATACATCTTGAATTCTTACTTAGATATATGTGATTAATGAAACTCATTAGTGTGAATATGTAATATATTAAATGAGGGTTAAGCTATCGTGTATTGTTGATTACCTACTTAATTCATGTTATTCTTGGCATATTAACCGCACCATCACATATGAGCAACCACACAGACTACTCTTGTTTTATATATGTAGTAACTGCACTAACTAACTTTATGTAATAATGCAAAGATTTTATGTATTTGTATAAATTCAATGATATATTGACCTAATCCATAAGGTACATGACTGCAAATTAAACCATAATCAAATTTGCAACTACCATTGTACAGACATTTTACACATCTGTTTTGTTTATTACTGTATTTAATTGTTTAATAAATCTAGATATCATTTTTCTGTATTTTCACATTTGTCATTCATTGCCCGAATCTCTAGTATTAACTACTTAATTAAGTTAAATTATTTCAATTTGAATGAAATATTTTATTATTATTATTAATTAAACTTGCTTTGTTTAATGTTTCCTTGAACAACCTTATGGATCTGACTATTAATATATTAAGCAAAAGTCTGTACCCCTCCTTAAGTATTTTTTTGTAATAATTATTAGCTAATTGTTTGAATATTATTGTTTCCCAAGTCTTTTTGCTCACCCTGTTCTCTTTACCGGGTCTGGAGTGAATGAAAGCTTGTTAGTATTCTCAAAAGCACTGTCCATATACTCAGAGACCCTGGAGTACAGGAAACTAGGTTAGCATTTATTATTGTTACAGACCTGTGAAGCTCACACATGCTAGATTGCTATAGTTTGCTTGGATTCTAGGGCTTGTTGAATGAACACATGATTTTGACTGGTACATTATTGAGATGAGTACTTTTGAATTTGTTAAGTTAAAAATGTTGGGTTTAAGGGTTTATTAAGTTGATAATGTTTTATTTTACTATCACTTTATTGAGTAAATAAAAAAGCAATATAATAAGGACAGATAGTTATCAACTTTTTATTTATAAAAAACTTTATTGAATTTTTATTATAGGAGCAGAAGGCTTAATAAATTTGAAAATTATACTTATATCCAGAGGAGTCAGTTTGCTTCTGACTATATTAATTTAGGTTATAATCATGAATTTATTAGAAATATATTTAACAAAAATATTTATAAGTCTGTTAATAATAAAGATTTAATTGTTAATGGGAATAAAGAGTTTATTTCTTTACCATTAAAATCATCAGTTCATAAGTTGATTAATGAGAATAGTTTTTTATTCCATAGTATAAAGTGGTCTGAAAGAAAAGCTTTGGTTTAAATTAATTGTAAATAGTTCAAAACAGTTAATTGATACTAAATCTATTCCCCAGATGTAGTTTATAAAATACCTTGCAGTTGTCATAAAATTTATTTAGGTCAAAGTAAATTAAGTCTTAATGAAAGAATTAAAGTTCAGAGTTAAAAACAGATATTAGAACTCTGCTTTGCATATTCATGAACTAAGTACAAATGATAAAATATTATTTGACAATGCAGAGGTTCTTTTTTATTACGAAAGTGAAATAAAAAGAAGAAAAGAACCTGGTGATAAATTTTCTTGAATTTTAGGCTATCAATCTAGTGAAGACATCCTCTGGTGTTAAAAGAAGTCAGTTTTGAAGTGAATGATGGGAATGCTATTTTGTTTTATATATATATATATATATATATATATATATATATATATATGTGTGTGTGTGTGTGTGTGTGTGTGTGTTGTATGTATTTTGCTGAATTTCACTTGAAAAGGTTTATTTGCTAATAGGTAAAACCATGGTTGTGGAATAATTTTAATAAAACTTGTTTTTTTTTCCCCCACTGGTATTGTAATGTTATATGATTTTTTACTTTTTTCATAACTATTAATATAGCAGTAGGCAGACTTAATTTTTTTATAAAAATGATTTACCTACTAATAAAAGAGAAAAAATTTTAAAGAAGCAATATTAATTAGAAAAAAAAAAATCCATGTCTAAATAAAGATTAATTATATAAACTTTACTAATATAATAAAATAATGATTAAAACATAGAAATTAATAATACTACTAATAAAAATTAACTAAGCATATTTCTTACAAAAAGTAAATGTAGAGGGAGTATTTAAAAGCTTTTGATAACTGGAAGACAAACTAATGGAATGTAGATAATTTAAGACATAATGAATAACAAAAGTAAGAAATATACAATTTAATAAGAAATATATGATTTAAGTATATACATTTTTATTAAATTAATAATAACTTTAATTAAATTATAATAACTAATCGTTAAAAAAAAATTAAAAGAAGTATAAAATTGGTCATTGAATATTGTTCGCATCATCATCACGCAAATCCATCCATATCTCCAATCCATTTTTTTCATTATACAGATCTTCAATTCTACATATCTTTTTCCATTTCTTCTATCATCCAGAAAGGGTCAATGTTTTTAATTTTTTCTTGTTTTCATTTACATTTTCTCCAAAACATCTTTCATTAAACTATTCTTTCTTCTTAATATATGCTCAGTACAATTTCTCTTTGTATCTCTAATTTCTTTAATCAAACTTTTTTTTTTCATTTACTCTTTTCAAAACTTCATTTGTCATTTTATTCATTTTTATTATTATTTTTTCATTCTTCCTCCATAACTACCTGTCAAAGGCTTCCAATCTGTTTCTAATTTTTTACTCATTGTCTGTATTTCACAGCCATACAATAGCATACTCCAAAGACTCATAAAATATTTTCTTTTTTTTAGTAAATGCCTTCTTTGCCAATGCTATTCCTCTTTCATCTTCACTCAACCAACTATCAAAATATCTAAATCCATTTACTTGTAGAACTATATTATCATAAATTTTAACTTGTAGTCTTTTAGCATTTCTCGCTATCTATAAAATCTTGGTTTTCTCAACATTAATCTTCATTACATATTCCATCTCCAATTTACTCAACACATTCTGAAGACTTCTTTCATCCTTAGCTATAAGAACCATATCATCTGCATACTTTATACATTTTATTATTCTATCTTCAATACTAGCTCTTTTACACTCCAAATATTTATCCAGCATGTTTTTTAAATAAATATTAAAAAGCACGGGTGACATATGACATCCTTGTCCATTCCTTTTTCTATATTCACTTTTTCAGTCTCATTATTCTTCAGCTTGATTCTTATTCTTTGCCCAATATACATATTCAAATCAATTTTCTTCCTTTTCAAAATACTCATTTATTCTCTAAGATGGTCATAAGTTTATTTCAGATTACTCTATCATATGCTTTTTCTAAATTCACAAAACATATACCAATTCTTTTAACTTTTTCAATATATCTCTTCACAATTGTTCTAACAACACTAATAGCATTATTTGGACTATTTCTCTTTGAAAATTAAATTTTTTTTTTTTTTCCAATATAATATTCTACTTTCCCATAAATTCTTTGAGTTAAAATCCTCATTAATATTTTTGAAGTATGAGATAAAAAACTTATTGTTCTATACTTTTCACATCTAATAACTTTCCTCTTTTTAATAATTGAAATCATTATACTCCTCAAAAAATCTTCAGGTTAAATTCCATTATTAAATAATAAATTGCATAGTCCAACTGTTTTCTCATAGTAGTTTCTCCCCTTTTAAAAAACAACTACTGTGACAGCCTTACTATTTTTCATTGCATTAATTAACTTTATTTCTTCATCTGTCAATATATACATACCTTCATCATCTATTTCAATATCTTCAAGTTCATAATTAATTGCATCCCTTTTTTAAAAAAAATAGATATTGAAGATATTGAAGATATTGTTTCCATCATTATTTCTTTTCATTCTTATCATCTATTTCATTCAATAAACATTTTTCACAATTGACATTTATAATTCTATCACATACCTGATCATATTTTTTCACCCACTGAAGAACTTCTATCTCTCTATATTATTGTTCCAATCACTTTTTCTTTTGCTAAGCTGTTTCTCTTCTTAAGTTATTATTAGTTTTTTTTTATGTGATCTTAGTTTTTTTTTTTGAGTGTTAATATTACTTACTCCATTGCCTCCATTCTCCCACATTTTCAATATACCTTCTGTTATCCAAATTTTTTAACTCTCTTTAACTTCTGTTTTTAATATTATCTACTTAATCTTACACCACTGTTTATCAGAATTATTAATATATTTCTGATCTTTAACAATTTATTATATTTTTCACATACAAAACTAAATCTTCCTACCCTTGAAGTTCAAAAAACTATATCTTCCTTTCTCCATTTCTCTCAATTTATCTAAATTTCATCTTACATATTTCACTCCCTTTCCCATAACCATATTATGATCTTAGTTTATATCAGCACTAGGAAAAGCATGCAAACCTTTAATAACATTCTTATATTTCTTCTGTATAGTTCTCTGTTATCTGAGCCATTCCATGTTGGGTGATTTTTAAACCAACTGTTTGTAAACCCAAATTTATTCTTCTTAAAAATTTCTAAAGCTGACTGCCTCAACTCATTTCATTTTCAAATACAATAGTTCACAACAGTTTTTCCTTCTTTATGTTTTTCCACAACTGCATTCCAATCATCCAGTATATCTTTTCATATTGTTTATCAATTTCAATATCATTATGACTGGAAGTTGGCATATAAACTTACATTAATACTAAATATCAATGACTTACAGTTATGCTCCTTATCATATGCTTATCATCAATACAATCTACCTTTACTACATTAGTCCAATTTTTTTTCAACACCAATACCAACTTCATTTACTGCTATATCACCACCAGAGGAAAATAAATTTAACATCTACATTATTTACTTTTCCACATCCCTCCCATTTCATTTTAGTTTCAAATTTTCCAATTTCCCAACTTTTCTCAATGATTTTACTTTACACCAACTCTCAATGTGTTTTATAAAGATTTGAAAATTTATGACAGAGTAGCTTCATGTCACCCAAAATCTTTCTTAGCTAACATCAGTCTTACTTAATCCTATGAATGTATTCATAATAAAAAAAAAACAAAGAAATTATAATGCAAAGTGGTTTCCCATTATATTTCTTGCCCAACAAAAACCTTCATTATGGGCTTAATATGCTAGTTATTTCAGGATTATTTGTTTACCACTTTTCTTTTCACTGTTGTTAGTTATAGTGATCTTCCATTGATTTGGAAGAATGCTGTTGCTAACCTAGTGTTGACTTATTCAAAGATGGTCAACACTCACCACTACACATTCATGATCTTATAAAGGTAGACATGCCACTATCTCCCTTCATCATTTTTTGAGAATGAATGTTGTTTCATTGTCAGTAACTAGTTATTTATATTTACTTTGCTTATTCACAGTTAAATGTATATTCCTGAAGGCTATTCATCTATTTAATCTAACCAATATAAAAGATTAGAAGATAAAATAATATATTACAGTTATTAAGGAAAACAAAGAAAAGCTGCATAAAGGTAAAATTTAAACTAATTATAAAGATACATGCAATATTAAACATGAATTATGTATGCTTTTAGATATACTTACAGTATAATATTTTGTTTCTATGTAATCATGTACATTTAAATACTTTTGTTGCTCTGATAAAGACTGTTGGACAGTCAAAACTATAATAGACAAAAATAAACAAATTGCCAAAAACAATAAGTTGCATAAATGAAAGGAGTTGTTAATTATATTTTTGACCTATTTTGTTAAAACCTTCTAATCGTTTTTTTCAATATTTTAATATTCTTTCAAAATCTTTAAAACATCAACTTTTTATGCACTTGAATATTTTGAACTCGTCTTCAATTTAAGTAAAATTAAATATACAGCTCTGGGAAGATTTCAGATCAGTCAAAACTTTGGATCATTTATTATATTTGTAATTGTTTATTTAAATATTAAATACAAAAGCATATTATGCTATTTTATGTAAATCTAAAATATTGTTAAATGTCTAAATGTTAATGTAAAATTTATCTCACTATTTCATGGAAATCTAAAGCTGTGTGGTTTTATTTTTTGGATATTTTTTCATGATGTATAATAAACATGTATTCTTATATTTTTTCTCTTCTAATTTGCTATTAAAGTGATGCCTCTTTGATTTTTTTGGCCAATATCATATTAGCCTTAGTTTCTGGATAATAATGTTACTATCTATTATTGTGAGGAGGGGATAATTATTCACTTCATGTCAAGATTAATAATAGAAAAATTCCCATTAAATGTGGTGCACATAGAACTTCACTTATCTGCATAAATCTTTTATTATTATTATTAATATTATTAAGAATATATGAAATTATAAGATATTTAGTTTTTAAGCCAAAACATAGGCACTGAATGAAACCAATATAATCATTAAAAAATGTATAGGAAATGCAGCAATTAAACAAATAAGCAAGTTTTTTATATTTTCCTACTGTCATATAAAATATATAAAATGCATAATGAGGGTTTTTATGCCATAATTTTTTTTAAGGAGTAAAATTTTGAATTTATATTAATTTCAAATATGTATACATGTTTCTTTTTTTAATGACATTATGAAAAACTAGTCAATCAATAGAATGGTATGAACAAGTGATTGGGTAATTTATCACTTTATACCTTCTGTGACACCAATATTTTTGCATATCAATTGTAAACTTGAATTTTGTTATGTAGTAGTTAGCATTTCCACATGCTTTCTTCATTATTCAGCATTAAACTCCAAGTTAGATAAATCTTGGACATTTATTCAGGTCACAAACCAATATTAAGATTATTTTTTATTTGTATTGATCAGTGGTTAATAAATGGTTATTTGATTATTATATCCAATGTTATAATAGTATTGGAGTAATCTTCAATGGTCAAGTAGCTATCTGTGCATTAGTTGTTATCAACTCCATCATCATTTATTCTAAGCTTAAGTAGTCAGTGATAATTAGATAATAGTGAATTTAAATCCTCATCTCCAGGCTGGTTTGTTGCTTTTGCCTTTATCAATGAGGATTTGATATTTAATGATAGAACCAATTTTGTTATGCATTTGTCAATCAATTTTACTGTCCAGCTAATACTTCGAAATCCAAAATATTTTAAGGTTTTGAACCTTAAAGAATCATTTTGTATAGTTATATAAATTTTAATCCAGATCAGCAATCATATATTTTGGTAGCATCACTTGTTTTATAACTGAAGACAAGCCGTAAATTCTTTTAAACAATATATGTAATATAGGGTATATGAGCACAGACTTTCACATGGCCCACCACTCTCCACTCTATCTAATAACACTGATACACTCAAGCACATATATGCTGAAAAGATAAATAATCACCAATATACGTATTTCATGCTAAACCAGAAATCATCAGTTGGTCCAGATTATCATCTCTCACACATATATACTATAAGTGCTCAGATATATATTAAGATAGACAATCTTCATACTTTAATGGACTGGCTCCAATCTACTACACACTCCAAGTCTTCAATCGTCCATCCAATTGAAAATCTGTGCTCATATACTCTATATTACATATAAAGACACATGGTATATATTAAGCCTGTGTTTCAGTTATTAAACAATATAATGATGGTGGGGTGCAGTTATTATTTTTTTCCGGTGAAAATTAAATGTTAACACCCTTTTAGCTTAATTTAAAGTCGTACTATTAACTAGTAATTAGATCTTTAGGATACCTAGTGAGAAATATATACAATTGTTTTGCAGTCGAAGACAATAAATCATGGAAAATTTCAGTATGAATAGCTAAAATTACTGACTTTTAAAACATTTTATTATTTTTTTAATTGAAACTGTGACCCTAATAGTATTTATTGTAAAATTGTATTTTTGTTTAATGAATTGGAAGGAAAGTCAATTTAGTTTTTCTTTATTAATAATTTAAAAATAAATAAATAAACTAAATAAAAATATGATTTAGAAAAATAAAACATAAGTGAAAAAGTTATCTTTTTAATATAATCAAATTCTTTTTCGAGAAATGGCAGAATGAACAATTCTAGTTATGTTCCATTGATTGCAGATCACTTTACTTTTAGGGTTCAAAGCTTGTCTGAATTTTCTTCCTAGCAATAAACCATGTAATTATTTATTCTGTATAGTTTCATGCAATGATAAATGGTATAATCAGGGTTCCTTCCTTGTCACTTTGAGTGTAAGAATTTTTATGAATTCTTTAGCAATAAATTTATTTGATTATTTATTTATTCTAAGTTTTAAAAAAATGTCAAAGGCATTTGATCTGGTTAAAAGTGAATGACTTGTTTTGAGTTCAAAGATGGGGGGGGGGTAATTTCCTCTTAATCCCTAGTCTAAAATTACTGCATTGTCTTCTCCCTATCTGTTTTTTCTTTCTAAATTTATTTAGAATACCTGTCTCTTAATAGAACTCAGATTTTGTTGTTCATATGTGAAGTCTATTGCATCATCTCACACGAAGTCTTTTGCATCATCTCACGTGAAGTCTATTGCATCATCTCACATGAAGTATATTGCATCATCTCACGTGAAGTCTATTGCATCATTTCATGTGAAGTCTATTGCATCATTTCATGTGAAGTCTATTGCATCATCTCATGATGCACAACTAGTACATATACACTTAACATACCTGTGATTTCAGGTTTGAATATGGGCTGAATGAACATCAAATTTTTTTTATATTATGAGAAAATTAAGAATTTTTAAAAATAGTTGGCCCATCACCAATTCAGCTTTTTATTAAAAAACATTAAGTAAGTGAGAATACAGCAATTATTATCTAAATAGTAAGGGTCTCTGCTTTATTTGCTTTGTTCAGATGGGCATTGATATGCTGATTATGAAAGCAGAGCAGTGTAATATTAATATGTGTGGTATTCAACACTAGTGAGGATAGATGCCATGTTTCTATAGATGCTGAGCATGATTTTTATGTACTTTATGAGATGTATTTAAGAACTACACATTTTTTTAGAAATGAAAAGCAACATCAATGTCATATAATTATAGTAAATATTAGGTAGAAATTGAAGACATTTTGTTTTAATCAGATTTTTGTTGCAGTGTCTGTTTTTCCACATGAATAATTCATATAAAATTGACTTTTTTACTTTACTATTGGATTTTTATGTTGATTGAATTGCGATTTTTCTTTTGCAACCATATTTGTGATGTGACAGGATTAAAATTTTCATTAATAGTCAGCATCATATATCATTTGTATGCTTGATTTTTTTTATTGAATCTCTGTATACAATTAATGAATTTCAATAATTATTTTATATTATTTATGAGTTTTTATTTTCAAAGTTTTATTAAATATACTTGACAAAACTAATTATGTTCTGCTAATCTTCCAAAAATATGTTAAATTTATTCACTAAACTATCATAGTATAATTAAATTTGAAACTGTTCTTAATTATATCTCAGCATCGAGTGGCAGTTTATGTACATATGTATATATACATATGCAAACAATGATTATTAAATAAAAAAACTGCAACAAAATATCACTTATGTACTAAAAATCTAAAACCACTCTAAGAATGGAAATTCTCAACTGTGTCATTTTTAAGTAACTAGGCAAGCAAATTGAGTTAAATTTAAATATTAACCCAGTTATCAGCAAATTCCTTTCTATTTTAAATAGGCTGTAATGAGAAATTTATAGATGGTCATCTTTATTTTTTTATTTTTACAATTATTTTTTTCTATATATGATGTTATTTATTACAGATGTAAGCTACCAAGTAATAAATATTTTAAATGTTAATATTAGATGTTTTAAAAATGTTAAAATAAATTTTTAAATGGAATTCTTATCTATAACAATGGAGTTTGACTTTATTAGATAAATTGATTTTATTCAAAAAAATATTAGAACAAAATATTACATAGTCATTGGACAATTTTTTCTATTCAAAAAGTTGGTAGTTTGAAATATTAGATATTTGAATTATTTGTTATTAAAATGATAAATTTAAGGTTAGTTATTTTCAAAGAAAGAAAAAAAATATTGAAAGTAAAAATATTATTTATTGTCATTAAAGTTTTAAAAAACATTTATTGTTTGACAAAGATGATTCTACATTGATAGGCAGAAACTGCTTCCACATTGCAATAACAAACTTTTTAAGAATTATCTTTTTAAAAATAAATTCTCTTCAAAGAAAAATTTTGGTGGTGACAATTTTTTTGTATTAAAATAAGTCTTTTACAAAAAATATTACTTTAATAACCTTTAATTTGTAAATAAATAATTGAAAATTACAATTTTTCTGCTCTTTGGTCTCAGGCTAAAACATTCAGCCAATCATAAATTTTCATTTTTGTTGAAATAAAGGTGATCTCTTTGCATTATCTTGCAAATATGCTATTATCAATTATGCCAAAGGTTCATTTTTATTGACTAAAAGATCTGTATAATGCTGACATTTTCAGAATTGTAATTGCATAAACAATTAACTGAAGGTGGTGATGTCAGATTATGGATAGGCTTAAATGAACATACAGAAGATATAACAATCACAGCATCATTTTAATGTCCAACATTAGAAAGTCTGTGTGAGCTTTTTACTGTTTTTACTAATAACTATTAAACTTTTTCTAATACATAAATCTGCTTGATCAAGTGAGTTAAAACTCTAAACTTTTGATTGGTCAATTACAGAATCAGCAGTAAAAATATCATCTTTTAATATTCATTTTAGTTTCATTTGTAAAAAGAAAATTAATAATTTGTCAGAATATGAACATGAATAAAAGTTTTTCCAAAAATAAATTTCTATTTATAATTATAAAAATATTTTATAGTGGAGAACCTTAAATGAACATTTGTAACCTATTAGAAAATGTTGTGTACATCATTGATTTTCTTTCTCAATTATGTTTTTTTAAGTGTCATAGCATTGGCTGGGATGTGAACCCACAACCCGGGCAACTGCCTGCAAGTGCAAGGCAGTCGCCTTGACCTCTCGACCACCAATGTAAAAGTAAATATTTTTTACTAAAATCTTAACTATTTTTCTAAAATAATTTTATTTTCAGAATATTTTATCAAAATAATTTATAGTATGTAAAAAAATGCTAAAAAAAACACTCTAAAACATTCATTTTCATTTTCAAAATCAAAACAAAGAAGTTGGAGCAGTGAAAATTATTGACAAGTGCTCCCTTTTGTTTGAAATGAGAACCAACCAATCAGAATCTAGGAATGTCTGCCTTCTCCCATTGTTGTAACTTCAAATTTAAATATTATTGATTTTATACTTGTAAAATAATTCTAGAGAGAGCAGCATCTTACAGTACTTTTTAAGTTTTAAAATGAGCATAAATTCACTACAATAATGTAAAAATTACCTGTTTTAGAGCAAGTTAAAGCCATGCTTGAGTTTACTTGAACATAACAGTAAAAAGGTTAATCTTTTAAGTGAATTGTATTGGAAAACATTAGGAGTCTTTTTTACTTAATGTTTTTGTATAATTTGTCATCAGTTTTATTTAGACAATAACATTTTATTTTATTATCAAATCTTAGTTTTTAAACATTGTATTTAAACAATATGTTCAAATAATGAAAATAATATTAGAAATAAAAAAGTCAACTTTGCAAATAAAGATAGAATAATAATGCTATCAATACAAAGGATTTTCTGTCTGCTTTCAGGTAAAAAAACATTTTAAATATAAAAAAAAAATAATCCATTTCAAATCTTTATTTGTTTTAGAAAAGTTTTGATTAAAGCCATTTAATATAAATAACAAAATTATTATTAAAAGAAACAACTTTCCAAATATAAAAAAACAGAAATAATGTTACTAATACTAAGCATTTTTACTACATTAAGTATATTTTCAACAATTCTAATAAACTTTTAAAAATCAAATATATATTTTTAAAAACATATATGCAAACCTCTCCTATTTATTAAAAAATAAATATTTAACAATTTACAATAAAAAATAAATAATGAAAACATATATATTTTTTTCTATCAAAGTAAATGTAAATGAAGCAAAATTTATATCAAAATTGATTTACTATGCAATACAAATATATACCCTAAAAATACAAGTGTATTCCCCATTCAATTATAGAATATATTAGAGCACAGAACACGTTAACATGATTGCAGCATTATTGGTCTAAATACATTCTTTTCAAGAAATATTTTATAATGTTGGTCAAAGTACTAACATTAATATAAGATGATGGTCTCATGTCATAGAGTTTAGTCCATTCACTTACAAAATCTATAATCTGGTTTTAATTTGAACTATGTGAAATTTTAAATATTTTTAAGCTGTCATTTCTTCATCAATTTATTAATTCGTCTAATGTCTTGCATGGATAGTTGAAGTGATACAATGATTGACTCTGGATGCCAAGGTTCATGAAACTTGGAATTATTCCCAAATACTAGGTCCACACATCACGATTCCATCACTGACACTTCTGATATTTTGAACTCCTATCTTGAGCTTTTTTTGTAAACCACTTGATTAGCCATCAGTTTTTTAATCATGAAATAGATATTTTCCATTTAAACTATCAGTAAATAGAATATTAAAAAAATATTTTAGGTTTAATTTTTATATGTGTGTATATAAAGCAAATTGATTTACAAATAAAAAGTAAATTATATGTATAATTTAACTTTCTAGTCCTTTTTTTTTTAGTATTATTGACTTTCTTTCTGACACTTATTTAATTGTCAATTTTAAAACAAATACAATGGCGTTACGTAAATCTCACTATTTAAATGTTTTACTGATTTAAGCCACTTTCAAAAGATATTTAAAATACAGTTCACCGATAAAACATTTTTTTTTTCAAAATAATTTGCAGTTGTTGGTGAATGTTTTCCTGTCTAAGTGGCCTTGTTTTTTTATTTTCATTTTGTTATACAAAGTAAAGCATCATTTTTTTTTACTTTAAACTGCCAAGCCATTTATTGTTGATTAATATTGATGGAGCCAAGCTTTGGAGAGGTGATAGTAAGGTTTCTGAACCCTCTTGACCTCACAAGGGATTAAAAAACGTCTTTTTTTTTTTTATAAGTTGCAAGTACTTTTATTGTTTTAAAGATGATCATATCAGAGCCAAAAGTAATTGAGACACTAACAATAACTCATTTCATCTTTATAGTTCAGGTGATCCCATCAGGGCTGCTGAATCAAGTTACTCTAGCTATGCAGAGTTGTTGCTTCTCTTTTTACTGTTAAATAAATAAAAAAAAAACATTTTAAAAAAAATCTTTTTAAAAGAAATTTAAAAGTGAAAAACTTCTGACTTAAATTTAAAAAAATAAAGAACTTTTTTTTAAATGAACTTAATTTCAGATATCATCTTAAAAAAAAGAATATTTTACGTTTCTTCAATTATTTATTGAAGGGATATTTGTTATCATCATCACCATTATGAATGATTCACTCAAAGACAAAATTTTAAGTTTACAAACTGTGTTCAAAAATCAAAGAGAAACCATTGAACTCCAAAAAATATGATACCTCCACTACATTAGTGAAGTTACACACATATTATGACGCTCTCGTTTGACCAATCAGAGTAACTTAGAATCTTTATTTACTAGTTAATAATATACAGATTAATGATTTTCAACCTGGGATATGATACAATATATTTAGGAATACAAGACAAAAATTGAATAATGTTGAGAAAAAGTACATATGTGCCAATGATATAAAACAATATAAAATCAAAAGTTACTATCAAATTATTGTCTTTATTTCCCAAAACCTTACAATATCTATCTATTAGCATAATTGCTTTAACATTCTTAAATATCATGTAATTATTTGTTAAATTTGAGGTATTGAAGGTCATTTTCTCTTTTCTGTATATTTTAATTAAATTTAAAGCTGAAATACATAATGTAACTTACAAATTATTCACACAAACACTTAATTTTAATGTACATCTTTACTCTGCTTAGCAAGGATAATTAGTTCTTCAAAACTAATGGTAAAACAAGAAGATAGAAAGGTTTATAATGATTTTCTTTGTAAGTTCCTACTGAGAAAAAATATACCATAAATTGTGAATATTATACTAATAAAGAATTTAACCTAGTTTATGTAGTAATAAAAAAACCCAAGTGCAATAAATGCATGTATAAACTGTGCTATGTGTGTATTCATAAGGATGCACTTAAAATATGTAGCATGTAAGATAATGCAACTTAATCTTTGAAAAAAAAACCTACTTAGCTTAAAGTTGTTCTTTCTTATAATCCACACATTCAACAATCATCATCCAGTTTTCTCAAATATTAGTTATTCATTCTAAGGTTCTATCACTGTTTTTTAAATCTTTTGATAGTTTTTTTTTTGGAGAAGGCATATCAGGTGTTAATTAATGCCTGAGAATCTTTAAAGAAAATGTTTAATAGAAATGGTTGACTTACTTCTTTGATTTTCATTACATACAACATATTATAAAGTCTCATTCATTGATTTAAGACATTTTTGGATTGATGGAGCATTCTAAATCCGATTGCATTAATTCCTTGTTAGTTAATTTTTTCATGTATGATTGCAAAAGCAATGCTATAATCATCAATTTCTTAGCAGGATATTTATCCAAGGTGTTGACAAAATGCTACCTTAATTGTTGAAAATAGTACATCTTAAAGATCACGATGATTTTTGAGTCATATTTTTAAAAAAAGTTGTGTGGTATCAGTGGTATTAGTTATTGTTGATATGGTTTCAGTTGAAAATGTATGTAACTATTAAACTTGAAAAAAAAATTCAAAATTGCTAAAAAAAAAAAAAGTGGTTTCACTATGCAAAAGTAGAGAACAATTGATTGAGGAAGTCATAGTAAACTTGCAATTGACAATTTGTTGTGTTCTGGAAAATTGTTAATCATTATGTTGGTGGGGGGGACCTATACTGAAGTTTCATTTTTTTAAAAATTTATAGTCTTTTGTTATTTATATGAAATTATTTAGAATTGAAAAAGCAATGTTTAGTAATATCTCACTTAAAGGTAATATTGTGGCCAAAGGCTTGTTATTTATCAAGAGTATAAGGATAGTGTATTTATAGAACTGTACATTACCCAACGTAATTTCTCAGTTAACTTTGAAAAAATAAAAATTCTGATATATTAAAAAGAAAATGTGTCTAATGCATTCTATGTTTGCATATTTTAGCAATATTTAAGACTGTTTTACAGTATGTATTGTGCAGATTTAAATAATCAGTACTTTATATATAAATGTGCTAGCTGTGATGTTTTTTATGGAATGAGATGTCACATTTTATTGTGTGCAATAGCCATTTTTTTAAATGACTTAGAAATTTTCTGAATGATACAATATGTTGTAATGGCAGAAATATGAGCTATTTAAATAAAAATTAAAAGCATGAAACTTCTTCATTTTATTTGTATTACATTTTTGTCATATTTATTATTAAATGTATAATGCATGAAATCATTTCCCTCATTTCTTTTTTTATATCAAAAATAATCTTATGATCATAGCAGTTTTGATTTGACTGAAATTAATAATCATAAAAATTTTAATTTAAAATTTCTTAACTGAATATTTTAGCTAATATGTTTAAAGTATACAATTTAAAATTAATTATTAAAAATATACAATAATTTCTATTTTCACGCTAAAATTAAATTTGCATGTTTTCTTCAATACTATAATTTTTCAAGTTTGGCAATAATGTCACCATTGCTTTGGATATGTCTGAAACAAATTATGGGATTATAATTTAAAAACTTGGCAAGTAAATATTAATTTTAATTTAGAATTAATAACTTTTAGGCATTTAAAGTTAATTATTAATTTGCATAAATCATGAAATCATTTCCTTCCCCCTCCTTGTTTTTAATCAAAATACTTTAGATTTTCAATGATAATAGTTTTAATTTGTCTGACAAGTATTAATTCTAAATTAGTTGACTGAATATTTGAATCAATACAATTTAAAATTAAGTATTAATAGTGTAGTATATAACCAAAATTTATTTTTAGTTTCATGCTGAATGAAATTTGTATTTTTTTTTCCATTGTATCTTTTTGTGTTTCCTTTTGTGTTATATGTCTGAAATAAATTATGATGTTATGTTTTAAAATTAAGCAAATACTGTATAGTAAATGATATTTTGCACATATTTGGTAACTTTGATCATGTAAACTTCATTAATAATTGCATATTACATGAAATCATTTTTTTCTTAAAATAACTTGCAATTGCAGTAACTAAATGTTACAGTTATGATGATTGTAATTTTTGCTAAAGCAAAATACCATTAATAATAATGTTAATATATAAAAGTACTTGAGTACATAAGCTAGTGTAAACATTTTAAATTATAATATTAATATATTTGGTTGTTGTACATTATCAAAATAGGTTTTTGATTATATTTTAGTGATGAAGCTTTTTTTTCTTCACTTTCATAGTTATTGAACTTTACTTTGGATATATTATTAAATAATGTATTTCTTATTGCATAACCAAATCCATATAATATTATCATTTATGTTCTTGATTACTTTTTACAGTGCTTTTACAACCCACTATTGATGGTTTGTATTCATGTATGTGTACTGTGTTTGTTATAGTTCAGAAAAATATTGCTTGGGAAATCAAAACTGCCAATAGTGGGTTGTAAAAGCATTGTAAAAAGTAATAAAGAACATAAATGATATTAATATTTTTGCAAGGACAGTGGGTAAAAATAAAATAAAATACAGTATATTAATTATATTTTAATTTTATAATCAAAATTTTGTATACTGTAATATTGTATACTATAATGTGTATAATTAATAAACTCTGTATTGTATATTTTTAGCATGAATGTTGCCATTTTTCTTTCAGATAACATAAAATCATTGTTCTATGATATCATTAATCTACCAAAATGGCTACCAATTTGAAAATTGTATATTAAAAAAAAACTTTGATGCTTTTTCAACAATCATTATAGCAAATAATCAGCTGTAAATTGAAATAGTGGGTAAAAATTCATCATTGCTATGAAGAATCCTGCATAAAGGTGCAGTACTAAGCAGAGTATAGATGCATTTTCTTTTACTTATGCACCTTTCATAAATAATTAAATAATTAGTGAAAGACAGTCATAATACCTGTAATGGAGGCAACATTTCAATGTTATTAAAAGTAAAGTTAAGCTGCAACATCATTAATTTAAAAAAAAACATAAAAGTTGTGAAATTAATGTAATATTATATTGATTGGTACAACTATTTTTCCTCATTTTTTATCCCGGTTAAAAATGCAATTTTTTTGGTTTAATGTTTTGCTGGTTAAGTGAACTTTTGTAAACAACATATAGTGAAATGGATAGTCATTTAGTAAGTTCTTTGGAACATTTTTAGATTTTTTAAAATATTTTTTAAATTTTTTTATGAGTCAAAGCGTCGGCCAGGAAGCAAACCCTGGGACATGAACCCCTGGGACACGAACCCCTGGGACAACTGCTTGTAAGGCAGCTGTACTAACTACCTGGCCACCAACACTTGACAACATTTTTAGATTTTTGCAAAAGGCATTGAATAGTCTGAACACTACTGGTCACATTAAGCAATAAATTTGATATCTACTTTTGAAAGAAAACATTTTTTTGAAGATTTTAGTTAATTAAACAAAATAACAATTGGAAAAAAATTGATTGTTTCTTTTCAATTAATTTGATGAATAGTTTTGAATTAAGTCGTTGTTTGCATATATCAGTGAAATAACTCTCAGGAAAAGTAATACCTTTTAACATATAAAAAAATAGTTGCAATTATTTATTCACTAATATCATCTAAGGTTTTTTAAAACCATCTGTAGTATTATTTGAGAATATAAATACACAAAGTAATTATATTAACTTCATTTGTAAATATATATATATATATATACCTAATCCAATTATTATTTTCTTTAAGTTCATTTATAGATAAGTTAACACAAACATAAAATTGTAATTTTCATTTTCTTTTGGTCAAGAAAAAAAAAATCATTTTCTTTGGTTTTATTCCCCCTCTCCTTGCTGTAATTTCACAAAAAAAATATCCATGCATCACTTTTCAATAGCTGAAATCAGTACTAAATCCTCAAAAAGAAAACTTATACTAAGTAATAAAATCTATTAGATATATCAAAAAATAGTTATGATAAACCTCTCAAAAAACCAATTCTACAAACTGACAAAATCTAGCTTGATATGAAAGTGATGTTACATCCTAAAAAAAAAGTACTACCTCTCATCATTCTGCTATTTGTTTTATACCAAACAAAAAAAAATATTCCTAGTATTTGTTCAATAAATTTATCTCAAATGTGTGTGTTTTGATTCTGAATATTGTTTAACCTGTTCAGGATCTAACTACATTCTTATTATAAAAAGCCCTAACTAGAGCTTTCTCCATTTTCAAACATTTAATTTTTGTAATTAAACCTTTTATATCATATATTAATAATATTTAAATTTTCAATTGGCATACCCTCAAAAAATTAATATTTGAACTTTGTAAAATATGAAAATAAAATAGTAAATGGAGTTGGTACTTGGAATTATTGGATATAATTTTATCTATTCAAAAAGTTAGTAGAATAAAATATAAGATATTTGAATTCCATTGTTTAAATTCAAAAGAAATTTTATTCTGTTTGATTCATATTTTATTTTGGTATTGGTGGTTTTTTTAGTTTCATTATAGAACACTAGATAACATTCCATCTGCAGTAATAGATTAATGTTAAAATACATAATTAATATTTGAAAAAGACTTAAAGCCATCTTCTGAAAAAGGCATTTTATATGTAATTATTAGTGTGTGTGTATATATATATATTCTCATGTGTCATAGCATCATCCGGGAAGTGAACCCGCTAACCTGGGACAACTGCTTGTAAATCAGCCATAGCTGTTATATATGATATTTTTGTTATTTACTATAATTTATATGAAAAAAATTGCATAATGGACTTTATTAAATTTCATTTTTGATGATATATATATATTATTTACACAATAAAACTAATAATGCCCAAGGCTAGATAGTAAGTAATGTAAATACATGAAAGCAGGCAACACTTAAATAATATCAATAACAATCAACAATATCAATCTATTGTCAAGACAACCTCTTTAAATAATAAAATTGAAAGCCACCTTTATATATAGTCTAATATATTTATATAGACACTAAAGATTACAAGTTGACTACAAAAAGTCTTTGTCATCAAGTGGCAATCTTTAGTATCTATATAAATATATTATACCATATATGAAGGTGGATTTCTGTCTATGTTGTTTAAAGAAGGTTGCCTTGACATCAGATTGAGATTGTTGCTTCTCATTGATAATGGTATTGTTAAAGTTTTGGCTGTTTTCATGAATATGTATATATGCATATATTTCATATGTTATAATGTCATTTACTATATGTAAAAATGAGAGATGTAATTTACAATCACCAATGTACTGTTTTTTTATATATGTAATTAATAAATGCCTTTACAATGGATAACTTTTTGGTTTTTTTTGAAGCATACTTTGTAAAATTTTAAAATGTTAGAAGAAAGTCATTATAATTTCTAATTTGACTATACTGCCTATAATTATAATTTGAGTTTTATTATCAGATCATATTATATTTTTCATGCTTGTTTTTTCTGTGGATATAATTAGTTTCATGTGCAGAGAAATAGTGCCTAAGTTTTGAGATAAACATCCATCACAAAAATGATATCTTATAAATTAAATGAATTTTTAAAATTCACTTTGATATTTGACACTATGTATATATTATGAAAATAAGGCTATTTGAAATTTATGATATAATTCTGTAATTAAGATGCTTTAAAAAATTATGTGAAGAAGTAAATTCTCACTGACAATGACAAAATGTTATTGCTTGATTGTAGATTTGTATTATCTAATTATTGTACTTACCTTTAAGAAGAAGCATTAATTTATATATAACAAGATTGAATTTATATATATATATATATATATTGTAACATTACAGCATCATTGTAAATTAGTTATTATATTTTACAAAACTGTAAATATTTTATTGTCTTTAATTTTTATAGTTAAGTAAATATATTCACCACTGCCATTGGTTGTATAACATAGAATATAATTATTATCATGTTTACTTGTCTCTCATATTAATATTTATGAGAAATATATAATTTTATAAAGCATTTTTTAATGGCTTTCTAAGCAGATTTTTTTGATCCGCTTCTATAATTGTATAAGCTCATATTTCATGTTGATTCTTATCAAGGAATGAAGTTATCAAATTGGATAAATCAAAAGAAGTGCTCACACAAATAAAACAAATAATTCAAAACTAGAATTATGGAATAGAATTATAAGTCCAACTTTACAACACTAAAATATTTTAAAGTAAAGCAATTATATTTCATATTACATTTTTAATAAAGATTGGAACAAACAGCTCTTACATTTATATTTTGTGCATATGTGTATGAGGAGCAAAAGCTTATGTGTTTATATTTTTATTTAACAAAGTTTGATATAGTTGCTAGAATATTTATTAAGCAATCAATTATTTACTAACAGGCCAATTTCAAATTAATTGAAATAAATGTCTGAGTACTTTATAATTTTATGATTTATTTATTATAAATAAATATTTGTAAAATTATTTTAAAACCTAGAAATAAAAGTGAAGTAATTAAGGATTGAAATTATTATTTTATTATTTTTCATTTCTGAATGGTGTTTCTACAGTTTTATCACCTTGACTCAAAAATGTTAACTCATAACATTTTGGTTGACAGTAACTATGATGATCTTCCAATATTTCATGGGCAAATAAAGAAACCCCCAATGCATGATGAAAAATATTCTGTAATCTAGATATCAAGTGATAACTGGTATAAAAGTTGACATTTGGAAAATCTAGACACTATTTAAAAATTTTCATTGCATTTCAGGATTTAGATAGTTTTCAAATTTTAAATAGCCATTTTGTTTGTCATCTACATGATAGTCAACTAGACCAAACAGCTAGACATTTGCCTTTGCTAGGCAAATGATGTCTTCTCATTGTTCTAGGAGAATGATGGATAACATCACATATACCAGAAACCATCATTAATTAATTTATTAATTTTTTGTTTTAAGAAATCTCATTTATAATTGTCAATTCTTAATGGAAAAAAAAAAGGCAAATTGACTATGGAATGTTGTCTCACTATTTCAACAATAAATCACTGGATTTCTTCAATTGAAAGTAATGGTAAATAGCTGATACATTTTGAAAAATTATATTTATTAACATCAAATAAGTAGCTGATGTTTTATTTTCAAATTATTATAAAAATATTTATTTTTTTTACTACAAGAAAGGATGCATATTCGTCTCAATGCTGTAAATGGTCTGTCTTTAATTATGTGAGGAAAAACTTAAAACAATAATTTTTTCAACCCAAATATCTTTCCATAAACTTGTAAATTTGAGAAACAAACTGTGATTAAGAAATATATTGAAAATCATTTTCTTATGGATATTAAACTATTTGATTTATCAGAGATATAATCAAAATATTTCTCAAATTATGGAAGTAGTGAATGCATAGCATCTGTTCCAATGAATTAAATCAATGTGTGGAATAAACTGGAATAAACTACAAATTTGCATCCAGTGCTTAAAGCATTGCATTATGTATTATCAATGCTAAATATTTAAATAACATTCAATGTATAATGAATTAGGAAAGCTAAATATTTAAATGTCATTCCTGAATTGCAGATTATCAAAGTAAATATTAAATATGATAAACATCCTCTTGATAAAGCAATCTTAAAATGGATTAATGTTTTGAATGTAACTAACCCTGAGTTAACAAGTATGGTAAATGGAATTTATTCATCTTTATGCTGCATCCAGAAAGGATTATATTACTAAGTAAAATTATTTGTGCTTTACATCATCTGTGATGCTGTTATTTTAAAAGTGCTTGTAAATTTCCAAGAAGTCTGAAATATTTTGCAAGTATCAATATTTAATTGGCATAATTTTTAAATCATCATAAGCATTTGAGGATTATTTAATGCATTTTCTTATAATTGTTTCTTTCTTAGTTAGTTAATATTATTAATTAATGTAATAAAGTTTTTCATATATTATTATGCCATGTACTGGTAATATTTTATTTAATAATATTATTAGTGATATTGAATGGGAATAAATGTGATTTACCTTAGGTTTAGGTTGCATAAATGTAAGTTACTATTAAACTTATAAATATTAATTCTTATTAAGCATGATGTCAGTACATAATACTTATATAAGGCTAAAACCTAGTACATGCACCTTGAGTGCTTAATTTTTTTAACAAGAGAGACCTCTACAAATCATAATGCAAGATTTGACTTTATAAAGACAAGAGGGACCCTCTTGTCTCTGAACCTATTTTCTTAATTATATAGGCAAATCTAAAGCATATTGATTTGGGAGCATGAAGCTAATAAATTCTTCACTGATTAAGTCCACTGTTTCTATTAAACATTAACGTTCGCAAAATCTTTCGATTTACAACAAATCAATATTCAGATATTAAATTTAGAAATATTATGGATCAATTTAAAACCTTAGTACATGCATCTTGAGTGCTTAATTTTTTAACAAGAGAGACCTCTACAAATCATAATGCAAGATTTGACTTTATAAAGACAAGAGGGACCTTCTTGTCTCTGAACCTATTTTCTTAATTATATAAGCAAATCTAAAGCATATTGATTTGGGAGCATGAAGCTAATAAATTCTTCACTGATTAAGTCCACTATTTCTATTAAACATTAACGTTCGCGAAATCGTTCGATTTATAATGAGTCAATATTATGTGCTGACATCACGCTTAATAAGAATTAATATTTACAACTTTAAATTGATTCAAAATATTTCTAAATTTAATATCAGAATATTGACTCATTGTAAATCGAAAGATTTCACGAACATTAATGTTTAATAGAAATAGTGGACTTAGTGACGAATTTATTAGCTTCATGCTCCCAAATCAATATGCTTTAGCATTGCCTATATAATTAAGAAAATAGGTTCAGAGACAAGAGGGTCTCTCTTGTCTTTATAAAGTCAAATCTTGCATTATGATTTGTAGAGGTCTCTCTTGTTAAAAAATTAAGCACTCAAGGTGCATGTACTAAGGTTTTAGCCTTATATAAGTATTAAACTTATATAAAACTGTGCTATATTGCAATTATTGTATGTTTTATGGGTTCTTAAGTTCAATCTCAAAGTTAAAATGGAGTTAATCATTCTTATTTAAATAAGTAAATCTGTAAGTAATATTTTATGCATCACTCTTACATGGTAATGTTAATTTTTCACTGTTATGTAATATGTAACAAGACAGCCTAATAATCTAGTTATATTTTGTTAGTTGAGTAGCACTTCTAATGTTTAAGCCTGCAATTGAATCCAGTAAAGAACTTGTGGCAAAATAAATTAAGCTCAATGTGGTAAATATCATTTAGATATGCTAACAATGATTTGTACTTGTTTCTCTTCAAACAGTGAAAACTTCTCCAGTATTATTAAATGAGTTTGATTGATAATTGATTAGTTAATGAAACAAACTAATTAAGACTGACTATAAAACATTTATCTTTTATGATTATGAAGAATTTTTTCAAATAATAAACAATCTATTCCTATTTAATGTTAATGACTTCACAACACTGCCTGATAACACACTTTTCATATCCCAAATTCAAATTAGATTTAGAAAACAACTACTAATATATATATATAAATGTTAACAGAATTTATTTTTTTGCATAGGTTAATCCATTATGACATAAAAAAGTTTTTTGGTTGTTTTGATAATCCAAATAATATTTCAATCAGGTTACACTAAAGTATCTATAATAGAATCCCTCAATTCATTGACAATGGTATACTAGGTCCTAATTCATCTAATTTAAAGACACTTAGAATGACATTAATTTTAATTACTGTTGTATTGGAACCACAAAAAGCACACCAATCATTGACTACCAAAACACTACCAATAACTTTACTACCATAATTGACAGTCCCAGCAATAACAGGAACTTGAAGCAAAGCTGATAAATCATCCTGTTCTGTTGTTGAAGTCCATGGATGGACCAATGCACCCTGATTACTAACAGAACAGTAACTGCCAACAAGTGAATTTCCTGCAATTACATGTGAGAACAGTTCTACACCAAGAACATCAGTATGAATTTCTTGTGTTTCAGAATCTAGATCAGGATGAACCAATGCAACATAATCATTGCAGGCAATGACATCCCCTAGTGCAAATAACTTTCTTCAACTCTTGCTCTGTATTTTCACAGAATTTGGAAATGAGTTTCTTATGTGTTGCAATTCTTGATCTGTTGAACTGGGGACTAGCAAACCATTTTTATTCCCTACACTTAGTCTACCAATGATCCTGCAAACAGCTATTGATGTGTGAATGACTGATACGACATCGGACAATTCAGATTCAAAGACACTATAAAACTTTTCACAATCTTGTATAGCAACCAAACAATATGAATTTGTTAATTTGGAAAAAACTCCAACTTCATTATTATTTTCTAATTAAACACAGATTGCCATTATGAAAAATAAGCCAGAGAATTTAAATGGTATGACAATTTAAAATCAAAATTTCACCATCACATGCACAAACATGCAATAAACATTTTTGGCACTGCAAAGACAACTACTAATATTTGTTAGACATCTTATACTAATATTTGTTAGACATCTTGTATAATTTTCTTATTGTTATTATTTGTTTTTATTATTTATTTTATGTTGTCTAATAAAATAATTCTTAATTTTTCTCTTTTGTTGTTATTAAGGAAACATCATCACTACATATTCAGGATGTATAAAAAAGGTCATATTTGAGATATTAACTTTCACATAAAGTCTATGTGGATTAAATACATCATTGTATTAATGCTATCTGAAATATAAGAATAGTGGGTAAGGTGATGTATATAAAATCTCTTTTACATTGTCGTATCCTAAAATGCATAAATACACTTTATATCCATTCATTTATTTTTTTACTTTATAATTTTCCCTGAGATAAATCATTGAGCTACTTTGTACTTAAATTGCTAGTCTCAGTTTTAAAACACAGATTGATTTACTCTTAGTTAGCGAATAAGAAACCATTTATTTGCCAAAATTTTATTAAAATAGAATAAGATTAAGGATATAGTATTATTATAAAACCCTGAGAAATGTATTTATTATTGTATTAAATGTGAGTCAATTATTAAAGTATAGAATAGTTTTAACTTATGTGAAAATATATAAAGACTTGTATGCATAGCAAATAGCAATTTAAGTTAGGGATTGTAGACAGACTTCTTTTTCCACATTATCGATCTCAGCTGTATTAACCACATTTTTCACATTATCGCCCATGGAGTCATGACCACTACTTCTTATCATTTCAGTATATATATATATATATAAATCCACACAATTCTTTTGATTTAAGAAAGAAAAAGCTCTGAGGAAAGTATTTGTTATTATACTGAAACCTCATCTCTTTAGCTATTATATTTTTATTACATAGAAGTTCCTGGAAATAATATTATGAATTCATCCTTTATCCATGGTAATATTAATACACATACATATATATGTGTATATAATTATAAGAGACTTGAATTTAGAACTTTAAAACTCCCTACAACTATCCAATCCATCTTATACAATGGATACACATTATCACCTACATGTGAAAAAAAAAGATTCATGCTGAACCAGCACTCATCAGTTGGTCCAGATCATTCCCACACATATATACAATCAATGTTCAGTTTATATTAAACTTCAGTAGACTAGCTTCAATATTCTCCACTCTCCAACTCTTTAGCCATCCATATCAAAGAATGGAATGCTTAAAACCCTTGCTGATGGCAATAGTATTGTCATACCCATATTGACCTTAAGTTAATCTGACCACTCACACACAGGATCTTAATATATTCATTTAATTATATAGAAGAGGAATGGGCTGAATACAGACTGAATATGTAATATTTAAAATACATGTATATTTCCTATACTAAACTTAGTGTAATTATAAGAGATCTGAACTCAGATGTATAAGCTCCCTATTGCTATCCAAGCCACTTTATATAACCAATACACATGAACACATACAAAATGAAACTGAAAAAAAAAAAAATAATAATAATAATAATAATAATAATAATAATAATAATAATAATAATAATAATAATAATAATAATAATAATAATAATAATAATAATAATAATAATAATAATAATAATAATAATAATAATAATAATAATAATAATAATAATAATAATAATAATAATAATAATAATAATTCAATTCATTTATTTAAGAGCTAAATAACAGCATAAAGCCAATTACAATTTGCACTTTACAATAAAAATGAAGATAATACATATGACATAAAATGAAAATATAAATGTTTACACAATAAAATGAAGATAATGCATATGACATAAAATGAAAATATAAATGTTTACATAATAAAACAATATTTAAAATTAAAAACTATTTAAAATTAAAAATATCACAAAAATTAATGTTACTCCCAATCTTATTATATAGAGAGAGTAACCTTAAATATTTGACAAAGTAATTGTTGTTTCCTTCACAAAAAAAAAAAAATGTATATTTGACTAGAAAGAATCATTATATACTTTTATGATTGAAAAGATGTAATAACTTTTTGGAAAAATTACCAGATTAAAATGACCAGTCAATCAATCACATACACCAGGGGTGGGCAATTGTTTTGGCTCAGGGGCCACAGAGGTTGGCAGAGGGTCGCATTGGGGGCCACTTTGTGGAAGCGAAGGTTAACAGAGGGCCTCATCTTTTTTTCATGACACAATAAACACACTTCTTTATTCCCTATATTACCAAAGAAATATTTGTTTGTCCATTCTTCATTAAACACATAACATTCATCACTGATTTTACATTTTTTCAGAGGGTTCATGGTTTCACTAAAGTTGGAAAATGTATATATTTGCTAATGCAAAGACAAAATTGAAAGTAACCAGATCAACTGGAGAAGCACTGCACATCATATCTACACTGCACATGTGTATTGACGTGGCCATCATAGTGGAAAATACAACATGAATTTTCATTCACACACAAAAAGGAAATCTCAGTTCAAGGCAGATTTTTCTGATTGTCTTGGAGGGCCGCATAAAACCTCTTAGCGGGCCACATGTGCCCCCAGGCTGCTATTTGCCCACCCCTGACACACACAACCAATCACCAAATAGGGCTGGTTAATCAAAATTACAATGCAATTTTCCTATTGTAAATAAAGATTATTTTCCTAAAGTTTGGAGACAATAGATTAAGGAAATTGCTAATTTATCAGCTCCCAAAGGTTGTGAAGAATATAAACGATCATTTTTAAACAATGATGAAGTCAGTTATGAAAAGTGAAGAGAAGTTGATTACAAAGCTAGAGCAAAAACAACTCTATCTATAATAAGCTAACTCTCTTAGTCTTGTAACTATCTTATTAAGATAGGAATAATACATAATTGTCTATTAATTCACAGAATAACTTTCACTTTAATTGAATATTAGCTCTTGGAATTTTTTATCACTATCAGTTTATACACTTGAAAAAAATGAATAAAGAAAATATATGAAAAAAGCAAAGCAGTTTTAATAATATAACTCATATAATGTAAGTCATGTGATAGTTAAATACAGATGTGATTGACATTTGGGTAGCTATGATTAATTAATATTTGCAATCTACTTAAGCTGAAAAGTCACAATTTTTACTTATTAGGTTGAAATTCTAAAAATAGATCTAATTAAAATATTTTAGAAAATTCCAGAGACTCAATTGTCTAGATAGAATAATTAAATATTATATCAAGATTTTGATTTACATTAGAAGTTTGGCATTTGACATTGAGTTGTAATATTTTTTATATTTGTAACATGTTTGTTATATTTATGATTAATAACTATTATTGTAACTATCATATTGTAGCAGTGCATATTGTTCCTGGATTCTTAGAGCTCCTTGACATTGATACAATGTGTCTCATTGAAAACTTGATTATTTCGTTAAGTTTCCTGAAGCTCCATATTAGAAAACCTTTTATTTTTGAGCAACATAACATTGCTATTCACCACCAAGGATTTAACATTGTATTGTAACTGGATTCCAAATTATAAAATAAAATGCAGCTGTGTATTTTATATCTTTGTGAATTATCTCTATCATAAAATTTTGCAAATGGCTTGAAAATATTCTTGTGATTCATGGCTTTACTGTCATAGAGAGTTTGAATTACTTCAGACATTTCAGTAACAGTTTTGTCCAATTTAAAACAAAATTTGATATTAGCACATTCTTTACTCACAATGGGATAGGGTCCCAAATACACTGGCACATTTTATGCCATAAATCATGTACTAGACATGCTAGCACCTTCACATTTGGGTGATGAAATGCTGAACTATGTGATGTGTCAGAGATGGATCTGGAGTAACCATAATAATTTATTAATAATGACATAATTGCAAAATAGTGACAACATAAACAGAATATCCCAGTGAAAACATGAATAGAACTGGCTCTCTTACCATTAAATCTTAACTAACTGTTTTAGTTAAGCACCTCTTAATGCAGATTATGATAATGTTTATTTTATCTTAAATGGCCTACTACTGGATAAAAATATCACCAGAATCTTTATGTAAATAATGATACTTACTGAAGTATATATTTGTTTCAATCTTTTAAGTCTTTCAATGAAATTAGTGGTGCATGTTTGTTCTCTCACACAGGTTTCACTTTTATTTCATTCTTTTCCAGACATACTCCATCATTCATTGAGTGGTGTGAAATATCTGTATTACTCTTCTGTTAATCTTAGTCCTTCGTACAAAATGTAAGAACTGGTAAAATATTTTTTTTAAAAAACGTTTTTTAATTTGACAAAAATAACATACACTATGTTTAATTTTATAATTAAATTTATCCACAGTGTTACAATGTGTATTAATAATCTGATCAAAGTATTATAACAATAACAACAACAATAAAAACAGTAGTTTGTAAAGGAGTGAGTGAAAGAAAACTACTCTAGAAACGAATTTTGTAAAGAATATACAAAACAATCAGTGAATCACAAGAATGTCTGCACATATGCAGGTATATATATTTTATTTACTTGATATTTTATAATGCTGTCTTTTAATTTCTTCAGCAAAAAACTTTATTTCTGAAATACTTCAACACCAAGTCTAATTGAAGTTTTCCAGTATATTCAGTTTTCTGCTATATCTTTTCCATGAAAACAAATGGCATTGCAGTTCTTTAGAATGTCTTTGAGATATTTATAATGTAAAAGGGGTCTATCTCTCCCCCAAAAAACTTTCACATCCTTTTAGGAAGTTTTTCATTATTCAGTCATTTTACATGTCCAATTCAAGGAATATAAGATTGTCCTATAATGGATTCAATAGTATCTTAACAGCAAGCTGAAGAACATAATAATTGGTGGTATTATGATTTTACCATTGTATTCTTTAAATTTTATGGAGCATCCTTATATGAAATATTTCTAATGCCTTTAGATTGTGCTGATAGGGGGTCCAAGTTTCACCTCCATGTAACAAATTGGGTAAAATAACAGCTCTAATAGTACAACTGACTTAGTTGCAGTAGTTATTGCTCTGTGATGAAATATTCTTTTTAACTTGATTAAAGCAGCGGTAATATATTGGAGTCTGATGTAATCTCATCATCTAAATCTATTTTTTTTACTTATAAAACTACCACATTTAAATTGGGTTACATTTTCAAGTTAATAACCATCTGAACTAAAAATGACTGAGCATTTTTCTTCTAACATGGGTTAGTAAAGAAGTTGAATATTTTGAACATACATTGACAACATTAAGAACATTCATAAAACATCTTTTGAACTGGAAAAAATAGCAGTCATCAACATACTGAAAATCTAGAGTCCAAGAAGAAAAAGTTCTATTTTTTAATTGGTTCAAATTATAAATACTATTATCAAACCCATGCCATATCTTAGTCCCTGTTTGATTTAGTCTCTGTAAACAATTCCAAAATCATTCTTTTAAAAAATTGAAAAGAATGTTGGAGCAAGTATGCAGCTTTGTTTAAATCAACTTCCATTACAAATGTTTCAGATTTTTCACGTAATAATAATATTTTTTTTCATTGAATTATGGAAAAGCTGTATAATATCAATACATTTCGGTGGACAACAAATCTGTTTTCAAACAATATCTTTTTTGCTAACAACAAAAACTAGGTTTATAGTTTTCTGTTTTTCCAAAACCACACAAGTCTGTTAATCACTTATCCTTAAATTTAACTGAAGCATCCTATTCAACATCATTCTAGAAAGTAACTTTGCTATAGTGAATAATAATGATATTCCAAGATAATTATTACAATCTTGTCTATTCCTTATTTTTAAAATTAAAACAATGTAACATCCTTAAGATCAGGTGGTATAACTTAGTAGACCCATATATTCCTTAAAAAATTCAATATTTTTAAGCTAATATATCACCATCATATTTTAAAACTCCTCTAAATATTTCATCATGACCCACAACCTTTATATTTTTATGATTACAAAGAGCTGTTTTGTTTTATTAAGTGGAATATTTTGTCCAAATCTAAACTAGTTGATAAAATGGATATATAATAATAGTGTTATTTTGAACCTGTGGAAAGAGTATTCTGATCATGTTTTGAATGATGAAATAAGAATTGTAGTTGATAACTTATCAATCTTTATTTTCTTCTGAAAAAAATTCGTTTAACATTCTTTTTATGTTTGATTAATAAATGAATATCTAACCATTTTTATCTATAAAATAAAATAAGGATGGAAAACATCTAGAATCCTTAACATTTGAAAATTAGCAAGTTTAGTGAGATTTTTTTCCACCTTTTTAATCGTTCATTTATGGTAACCATTTGAAGGCACTGCAGTAGGCTATTATTTAAAAACTATATTGATCGTTTTGCAGACGCTCACGGTTTGTTACTGCATTCTTATTTAAGCTTAACCGTTTGCTTTGTTGTTTTTTTAAATGATTTTTTAACTTCATATTTTATATTTTTTTCTTTTGTTATGATTACTTTTTAAATACATATTTTTACTATTATTAAAATATTTCATGTTTTGTAACAAATTCATTTTCCCCCCGTATTTTTCTATCCCCATCTAATTGCTTTATGATGTAGTGTTATATCAGAAACCACTCTGCAAAATTTCGTTTCTATATGTTAATATAATCTAAATGAAGTTGAGTTATTTGTCCGCTATATATTGACTATTTTTCATTTTAAATTAGCAATAAATTGGCCTAATGTTATGTTTTGCCTGGATCAATATCAAAAGCAGAAAAAAGACCCCCACTCTCTGTTAAACTAAACCAATTTTCTTTTTTAAAATGTTTAATAAAATTTATGAATCATTTTGGGTAATTTGTCGCAATGATTTTAACTTGGCCTGCATGTAATTTTACATTGTTTTTAATTTTTTTTCTTTCAGATTTCAAAAGAGGTAATCAATAAATTTTAAAAACATTCTTAGAAGTTTTTTTATTATCATTTTTGTTTTTCTTCGTTTTTAATCAACTCTCTATGCCTGCCCTATATCTGCCATTTTATTTTTATTGCTATAAGAAATCAATATGTGCTCTTTGGCATTATCAAAACTATACAGCAAGAAATCATTGTTGTAGATTCGCTTATCGATACCCAGACGTCAGTTTGTCATCAGTTCGAGAAGAGATAGTTAGATTATGTTTGTCTGCGATATCAGTGCGAGTTCAGTGGTTTTGATGTGAGATTTGCTTTTTTAAAATGAAATACACTAATAACAATCTTAGATTACTAACATTTAGTTTTAATTTAATATTTTAAAAATATAATAAAATGATGTTTTTAAATACGCATTTAAATTATTATTAAACTAGCCAAAACTCGGAAAATATTTGCCGTCAAGTTAATATTAACTGCACTGTCTCTCTGCCACTTGGCCCCATTTCTCCCCTTTTTCTTGATTTCACCTTTTTTTCTGCCTATTTTTTCCTCACCTTTTTAAATTATCTTTTTCTACAATATAATGGTTTTACTATGCATTAGTTAAGTTTACTTTTTTATAGTGAGGTCATTATTGTATTTAGAATTAATACATTTACGTTGTAAAGTATGACGTATTTAAGTTCAGGGTATGTAAAATAGAGCCTGATTGATAAATTTTAGAGTGGACTTGAGAATTAAAACTATGTTTTTTTTTAAAAAAAAAACTATTGAAAAACTATTAGTACTTATTTAAAATAGTCTATTAAACAGAATATTGGGTGTAATTATATATATTTTTTAAAAAGTTTCATTTTGATGCTTATTCCGGTTCAGCACATGAGGCAGTTGTTTCACCACTTCATATGTGGGACAAATGGTGGCTAAACATGGTTTGATTTTTTTTCTCATGTCACATCAGAGCTATCTAATATTAGTTAGTTGATAATTATTTAATCATTATTTGTTAGCTAAAATGCAAAAGTTTTATATTGATAAGGGTTGGTATATAAAGGGAAAAATAATTGTAATATGTTGCAATTTTACTTGCTCCCTTGTCCTACTTTTAAAATACAACTGTTTGTGAAACAAATATTATAACACATACATATAATTTGTATCATTTATCAACATCAAACAAAGCACCATATGATTTTTTTTAATTTAGTTTCAATATCTACTTTAACACCTCTTTACAATATTTTAGTCATCAATTTGTTGTGTGTTGACTGGTTTGTGCATTAATATATATATATATATGTTCAGAACTGGTCAAGATGGATCAATATTGTTGTCACTTTAGAAATAATGGAATACTGAATAAAAGTAAATTATGCAAATTGCATGTAAATCTGGATATTCTATTTTGCATACAGACATTAATGAAATAGTATGCAAACTAGCAAATATGGTTTATAAAGGATGCCAGTAGAACTTTCATGGCTGGAGTCAGAGATGATTGAATGATCAGTAAGGTGCTTGCTAAACCTGATGAGTGTGATCAGTAAATGATAATGAAAACAGTTTTGGAAAACTAATGTTGAAAGTCAATAAATATTAAAAGAAGGACATTTAATAAAATATAGCGATAGAGACAATGTTTGTAAAGAACTGTTCCATGTGAATTTATGAAATATATTATGGAGGTCAACCAGAAAATCGCCACTTGAACATACTAACATATTATTAATGTATGTATATATATATATTTTGGAGTAATAACCTCATTGTTAAGTTGTTAAATCTTTTGTGTATTTATTTAAATCAGCATACACCAATTTCTGTTTAGTATCATTTATACATCCAAGTTATTTTAGATTCGTCAAGCATTGGTGGTCGAGAGGTCAGCGACGGCTGCTTTACAAGCAGTTGTCCCGGGTTAGCGGGTTCTCTTCCCGGATGATGCTATGACACATGAGAAAAAGAAGAAGTTATTTTAGATTTAGATTATATCTTTCGCATGGTTAATGTAAAAGAAGTAAATGTGACTGCTGAATATATGGTTATCTAGTGTTACAAGTTAACAAAGGCTAGTAAATAGTCTGTAGATTTTGATGTAGTAGCCTACATTGTGTCCATTTATTAAACATGTTTATAGTATAATGATCTTGTACAGAATAAATAAAATAATTTGTTAGTTTATACTCAAAATTTTTTTTTAACTTTGAATCTCATTGTAATAGCTTTTAAATTTAATAATTAGTTTTAAAACTGTTTCTAAAAAGTAATTTAATTATACATATATATAAAGTTGAAATTTAAATGAACTCTTACTACAGATTAAATATTTTTCTGGAATGAACTGCCATATACCGCCATCTGCCAACAGAATATAGAAATTAGATAAATAGTATAACCATCTTATTATTTATAATAATAATAATAATAATATTAATAATAATAATAATAATAATAATAATAATAATAATAATAATAATAATAATAATAAATATTGTCATCATTTAATGTTTAACTATAAAATTATTATCTTGAAAACATTATCCTTCTTCAAGATTTAAAATTTGATTATTATATAACACAATTCAATTAAAAGTATATATTAAGTCTATGACATAAAAATTAGCATTTTTTTTTGTTGTTCATGATTTATTTGGTTTTATGTATCAATCGATCCTAATTACCAGCATTGAAAATAGTATTAAAGGGAAATTGTGTTATTAAAGTCAAAATTATGGTTTTAATTTCTCCTTATATGTAAAAACAAAAAATACTTAATTGTAATTATTAATTAGAGAAAATATAACTTACTATTAAAAATTTTTCGGCTGAACGTTTTCGAGGAACCATGCCTCATACTCATAGCCTTATGAAAAATGTAATAAATATATGCAAATGCATTCTATATTAATAGAGACATCCATGCCATTAACAGAAAGGACACATGCTTCAAGATCTCGAAAAAATGGGCTACGTAACAGTAGCTTATTTGAATATTTACATTTGCATATATTTATTACACTTTTCATAAGGCTATGAGTATGAGGCATGGTTCCTCGAAAACGTTCAGCCGAAAATTTTTTAATAGTAAGTTATATTTTCTCTAATTAATAATTACAATTAAGTATTTTTTAAAGTCAAAATTGTTAATTTCAGGGCATTCATGATCTTATATAACAAATATATATTTTTTATTGGTAACTCGTTTTCTGTGTTTATATTTTGTATGCATATTATACTAATCATGTGATTTTATAATACCTGTAATCATTTGTTACTGTCATTAAATCTATTACATTACTTTAAATAAAAATTCATTATAAATGCCCTGCATGGTTTTAATGCAGCTACAGAGTAGTTGATTCTGCAACTCAAGTTCCTGGATTAAGACTCCAACTCTTTGGTATATAAACTTTTTATAAATTCCAGAGCAATAAATCATTCTTTTCTTTTATAATATAAATTATTTGAAATCAATATTGAAATAATGATGCAGAAAATCTAGATCATAAAAGTACTTCGCTGGATATATTATCATTATTTCTAATAAAAAGTTATTAATTAAAGAAAAAGTTTTATCAAACTTAAATGATAGTAAATGATAGAAATTGAAAATTAAAATGCAAACAGTTTAACTTTCTATATAATGACCGATATTAAAAAAGCAAATATATAAAAGAATGCAAATATATAAAAGAATTCAAAATATTAACATTATATTTAAAAACCATTTACATTTTCTTTTATACATTAAACAGGCAAAGCTCTCCATACAGTAGTGCCAATCAGTGCAAGCCAGAGTAATCAATGGATGCCAGAAGGCTTGTGCATAAAATCCCTATCTAGTGCCTACTCATCCAATATCCCCAGACTACTTTCTGGCTTGTGGCCTTCATCAGTGAGGAGCCTTGGATCTGAGAGCACTGCACCTAGATTTTAGGATCTAATCGTGATCATGTGATGTTCAGTGGTTCTTTTATACATTATATATAATGTGAGAATCTACAAAGAGTTGAGCTACTATTCAAAGAATAAAGCAAAATATATTTGAGTGTTTTATTGCTTAGGAGTTTTTTGATAACTAAGAATGCCATAATATATAGAAATTGAATTGGTTTCAGATCTATATGACTATGCAAGCAAGTTGGTTTAGAGTGAAAACATTTATATGCTGTTGTTTTTTTAAATTTGGGCTGACATCTTGATAATATAACTGAATTAAATGATCGCTCTTGAAGGGAGGTTACATTAGATTCTAAAGGTCTAAGTGTACTGCTCCAAGATCCAAAGCTTCTCACTGATGAAAGCTATAAGTTTGAAACTAGTCTGGAGATATTTGATCAGATAACACAGAATGGGGATTTAATAAACCTTATTATTTGGTTTCCATTACTACTTATTAAAGCTTACAGTAAGTGGCATAGAAATGGTGAGAAATTATGCTGCTATAATATGACAGCTCTGAAGTTACAAATGAGCTATTTTAGTATTTAATAACTATTGAAATTTACTATGTACATGATTCTTCTAAAAAAAGAAGGTATAATTTTTTTGTGAATATGATTGGAATAATATGTATGTTTTAATGCAACTATCATTTCATTTTAGAGCATACTAATCTGTCCAATAATTTGAGCTTGTAAGTACTCATGTAATGTAAACTACTCTTGTATTCTGATTTCTAACGATAATGTAATCAATTAAATGCAGTTGTTTTGAGTGTGGATGCTTACATTTTCCTTTGTAGCAGCTTTTTTTTTTACATAAACAAAGTATTTATAAATAGTCAATTCATATTTTGTGCATAAATTTAATAATAAGAAACTATTTAAATTTAGAGTAGCAATATTATTATTTGCAGTAACTTTTTGCCAAAGTCTACTATTTGCACCGTTGCATGCTTTAATGTGTAAAGAAGAAAAATTTAAGAGCTTGCTGAACTAATACTATCCCACAAGGAATAAAAACTTTCCTTCTCTGAATTCTCTGAATCTAAGATTGGAACATCAGCACTGATAAAATAAGCTCTAGTATCATTATGAAAAACAAGTTTTAAAACTGTTAACATTTTATTGATATAAACAGAAATTCCAGTCATAAAAGATACTAAATTAGATTTTACAGAAAATTCAGACTATGCATTTTTATTTTACTGACTGATCTTTCCTGTCCAAAAAATACTTATATCCATCCATCTGTTGTAACTTCCTTGCCCAGTGAGATAAGTTTCACTAAAAGCACTTTAACCACAAATACAATCATCCATTTTGGTTTTAAAGAGTTGTGATACTTACTTTTAGTACTATCACTGCTTCTTACTATGGCACTACTACTGATATTATTCTTACTATTCTAATTATTTCTATCTTTGAAATGAGTAATCTGTCAAGTGTAAGATAGACTCTTTTGAGATTATATTTCTAGGTTTTTTTCCACATTCATGGTAAGCAGGAAAATCCCTACATAGGGCCATCTAAACATGCAATATCCAGTTCCAAACAGACTCATTGGTGATTGTACTTCCTCAAGCAAAGATCACAACTAAGGACTGCCAGCTTACCTAAACCTATCTCCAGCATTGCTTTGTTAACAGAAAAAATGCTCAGGGAGACTGTTTTATTTCTTATTAACTGAAACTGAGATAGGCAATGAACCACTTCAAACTCCACCTTTGTGTAGCTTCTTCAGGAATCTTGATTGGATGAACCAGCTCTAATCATTATATTTCTGTGGAGATGCTTCAACATTGTCATCAGAAGAGGATGAGTCATGAATAATTGCTCTGTTAGATATATTATAGCTGCACTTTTATTTATAAGTTTATTTTTTTGCTGCATGGTTACAGTAATATCTTATATTTGTAAACAATCATTTTATAGTAATCACTTGATTTTATATTTTAGTTAGATTCTACATAACAAAATCAAATCTGATTCACAACATGAAAAAGAAGACAAATAATAAAAAGATCTATATTAATATTTTACATTGCACTAAATCTAAACCTTTTCTTTTTTTGTTTAACTGCAACATATACTGAATCTGACTGCATGAAACCTGAAGGGTATTTACACTAACTTATGCATCTCAGCTATTTTCTTTTCCATCACTATATGCAAATCGCTGCAAGGTAAAATTTCTTATAGGATGTCTTAGAAAAACAAAAGATATCAATCAGTTACATTATTTTTTAATGTTTTAGATTATAAGGAATAGAATAAATCTATTAATAATAATAAATAATTATAATAATATTATTTATTATAATTATTATTTATTAAAATTTAGAAATTCTAAAGAAATATAAAAATAATAATTTTAAAAATGTTAAAAATCTTATTTTTTATTTTTTTTTACTTTGAATGTGTAATAAATGTATTTATTCAGTTTTATTACATTCCTTGATATTTTATCTTTTTGATAACATAAACTGGACGATTTTTCCATACTACTAATTGAAGTTGAATTAAAAATTGTCTTATTTTCCAATGACCCGACATAGCTGTCATTTCCCTGAACTATTTATATTTATGTTGTAGAAGCTGTTAAATATAAATAAACATTGTGAGCAGGCAGAAATTTTGCCCAATCTTTCCGATTACCAAATGTCTTAATCAGATTGATAAAAGCAATATATAAATTGAACCTATAAGTTAAGACTTTTTTTTGCATTTTCCTACCAACAAAAACTTTTCTATGTTATAATGATATGTGTATATGTATGTTATTGAATATTTAATGATGATTATTTATGTCTTTAGTGAGAAACTCCATATAAACTTAAAAAAAGGAAAAAAAAAATATTGATTTGGTCTACTTTTCTGATGCTTATGTAAGTCTAATTAAAAACTTTACTAATGAAGTGCATGCCGATACTAAAATAAAACAGTTTTATAAAAAATAAATAAAAAAATAGCTAACATTTTCATATAATCACAAATTGTATGAATGTGTTCATTTTTTATTTATCATCCTCTCCATTCTCAAAACTCGTATTAGGTAGATGCTACAACCACCATGTGATTCTGTATATATGATATCGTATTATTATATGTGAAATAATTGAATATCATTATTGTCTAAGTCTCATTACTTTAGGAAATTTGAGTTAGCATACTTCTAATAAATAGTTTATTTTCCACAAACGCACACACCTTTATGTGTGTACATATAAACTCCATTTTATTATTTGGCAATTGGATTTTGTCTTTTTTAAATAAATTATAAAAAGAAGAATAAAAAGGAAAATAAAATAAAATCTTTTATCATATGCATTTCCATTAAAGTAAGTAAATGTAGCCTTTTGAAAATCAATTGAATTTTTGTGTGAATTTTTAGGTTACATGATGAACTATATATATGCATATTGTTTAATGAAAATGAAATAGAACGTATATAAAATAAGAATAAGGAAAAGATACTTATACTAAAAAAAAAAAAAACCCAATGTGAATACTATTTTAAAGAATGATCAATGTGTTTTAATGCTTTGTAAATATATAATAACAATAATAAAGCTAAAGAAAAAAAGAAGAAATGCAAACAAAACTAAAATAAAATAGTAAATATATATATTAAGGAAAACACTCTTTCGTAAGTTTAATCACTTTAATGTTTTTTTTCAAATTTTTATTTTTGACTAAATATATTAAATGCAAAGGCTTTCAGGCATTAACTTTTTATTAAATATATGTACACACACACACACACGTTCCAAATTTAAGAAATTAATGAAAAGAAACAAAAATCAATATATTTATTTGTTTTAATTAGCAAAAATATTCATCATGCCATAAGTAGCTATTTGTAAATAATTATGGCCACCCTAACTGCAGAAAATATATATATATTAAACATGAGTGAAGATCACCACAAAAACCAATCTATGAAACACAAATATGTCTGTAAATATTCTACGTTTAGCCATTAATCTATTAATTGGACATTTTATAATATCTTTTAATTTTGTTTCTGCTATAAACTTTACATTTTGAAAGATGTTGATCAACTTGTTGTAGTTTTCCATTGTAACTGTTTTCAGCCTTATTTTTCCAATGGAAGCAATCTATATTGTCCTTCCTAAGAATGACTTTAATATATTTTTATAATGTAAATAGAATTGATTTATCCATGAAATAAATGTATCTCTCTGTAAAATATTTTATTTAGGAAGTCTGTTACTGTTTTTCATATCACATCTCAATCCAGACAAAATATATTCTTAGAATAATAGATTTAATATCATCATACACTGAAAACTGAATAACATAGTAATTGATCTTATAATCTTGTTGTCATATATTTACCATATCCAATTTAATTTAAATATATAAGATTTACCACAGATATTTATAATTTACGAAAAGAAATGGATGTTGTGATAATTAAAAATATTCACTAAGAATATTGAGGTGTAAGAGAAGTGAGGTTTATAAGAGCTCTGATGATGACTGCTGGACAGTTGAAATTGTAAGCAAGAGGAGATAAAATAAATCATATGTTAAAAGTGCATAGCGAAGTGTAAATTAAAGAGTATATGATTATATTATATTAAGAATATTTATGTAGTATATTTAAGAAACTGCACAGAAATATAAGAAACTTACATTAGCTAAATGATTAAACAAGGGTAGAAGAATATTCAACTTGACACCAATTAGCAATTTTAGGAATCCTGGTTAACACTGCCTTCTTTATTTTTCCTAAAAAGACTGATAAAGAGACTTTTATTCTGCAGATATTACTTTACCTTTTAAGTTGAACTTCAATAAGTATTTAGTTGACTTTTTCTTTAATGAATAAGCTTTGTCTTAGCAATCACAGGAACATAGAAAAGATTTATTACAGAAGTTGTGATGATGTAAGTTTATTTCTAATTATATTTGGATTATTTCTCTCAAATATTTTAAACACTACATATTTTTAGAAACCTACTAAACTTTATTTAAACTTTTCAAATGAATTCACATGGTTTTGTGTTGTATTAGTATCCCCTATTGTATTGCTCACCCGACTAATGTCACTGCTATATTGACAGTTGAATTAGCAATTTTTAGAATTTTGTGAATACTGAATTTAAGGTGATTGTATAACCAATTAAACTATTCTGTCAATTATCTGTAGAAATTTTATATAATTATGTATGAGGGTACTTCTGATTTTTCCATTTTTAAGGCCAAGTCTTAATCAATATAGATTATCGTACTAACTTTTGATACAGATTATTTGCCATTGTTGTGTGCACAGCTTCTTTACATTCTTTTTTATCCCCCCCTCTATCCAATATTATTTTTACCCAATTACATGCTCTGATATTTTAGACATGTTTGTTTTTGTCCTTTCATTATAATTATTACTTTGTGTTCTTTTAATCATTTCTAAATAGGGCAACTGATGGCATTGCTGAAATACAAGAACTGCATTGATGAAATACCATATGAATGTGGAAGGACATATATTGGTGGAACCAAATTTCCCATTGAAAAATTATTAGAAGAGCATAAAATAACAATTAGAGAGAGAAAGAAATTGATATGTTTAAAGTAGCAACCCATATATATATATATATATATATATATATATATATATATATATATATATATATATATATATATATATATATATATATATATATATATATATATATTAGAAGGGACTTGAACTCAGACATTCAAGGTCCCTACAGCTATCCACTTCATCTTATACAACTGATACACATGACCACATACATGTGAAAAAGATAAACAATATCCATTATAAATATTTCATGCTGAACTAGCACTTATCAGCTGGTCCAGATCACCATCTCCCACACATATATACAATCTGTGCTCAGTTTATATTAAGACATTAAATCTTCAAACTTTAATGAGCAAGCTTCAATCTTCTCCACTCACCAACTCTTCAAATATCCATATCATTGAAAATCCAAGGATGGAATGCTCAAAACCCTTGTTGGTGCCAATATTATTGTCATGTTGACTTGAAGTCATTCTGATGCCTCACATATAAAACCTTAATAAGTTCATTTAAATATACAGAAGAGGTATAGTCAGAATACAGTCTAAATATGTAATATTTAAATACATGTACATTGTCTATACTAAACTGATACACATGACTACATTCATGTGAAAAAAATAAATGATCCCCAATATATATCACCATGACTCATTACTTGATCCAGATCATCATCTCCCACACATATGTACAATCAGGGAGCAGTTTATATTAAGATAGCAACTCTTCAAACTTTAATGGACAATCCTCTCCACTCTGTAACTCTTTAATCATCCATATAATTGAAAATCTGAGGATGGAACTATTGGAGAGTTGAGAAGATTGCAGCTTGTCCATTAAAGTTTGAAGATTTTCTGCCCTAATATAAGCTGAGCATTAATTGTATATATGTGTGTTGATGGTGATCTGAACCAACTGATGACTAATGGTTTAGCATGATATGCATATAATGGAAATCATTGATCTTTTTCACATGTATATGGCCATGTTTATTAGTTGTATAAAATGGAGTGAACAACTGTAGGGAGCTTGAAAGTCTGAGTTCAATTCCCTTTTCTTTGAATTATATTATTTAGTATAGACAATATAAATATATATTTAAATATTATAGTCATCTTGTATTCTGACCATCCCTCTTCTGTATATTTCAATGGATATATTAAGGTCCTATATGTGAGGGGTAAGAGTGACTTAAATTTAACATGGATATGATAATAACATTGACATCAACAAGGATTTTGAGTGTTATATACTCAGATTTTCAATGGTATGGATGGCTGAAGAATTGAGGAGTGGAGAAGATTGAAGCTTGTTACTAAAGTTTGAAGATTTGCTGCTTTATTAATATAAAATGAGGACTGATTGTCTACATGTGTGGAAGATGGTGATCTGGACCAATTGGTGAGTGATTTTTCAGCATAAAATGCATATATTGGAGATCATTTATCATTTTCAAATTTATGTGGTCATGTGTAACATTTGTATGAGATGGATTGGATAGCTGTATGGAGTTTGAAGTTATGATTTCAAGTCTTTTCTAATTACATTAAGTTTAGTGTAGGTAATGTACATATATTTAAATATTATATAAATATAACATGTTTGAGTGGACAATAGGAAGAGAGGAAAAAGTGAAAAGAAGAAACTTTATGGAAATTGGTAAATAGCTTTATAAATCAATCTAATGATATAATCCATAATCTTTGACAGCATTTATTCACTTTGCTTTTAAGAAAAAATGGAGAAATTGCTACTGATTATTGCTTGGATTATTAGAGCATCACTTAAATTTCAAGTTCATAAATCTAAAGGTAATCAGTTCAATTCCATTGCCAGACTGTTAAAAAAGTAAAATTCTATTTGAACATACTAATCTTTGTTTCATTATTAAGAATAAAATATATTTGAAAATTTTAGCATTTTTCTAGCTGTATTAAAATAGATGTTGGAAATAATCCAATATATACTTAGAAATATTATGTAAATAAAATAAAATAAAAATTTAAACTAAAACTCCATGCTAAATAAACTGTATTGTTAGACTTACTATAAACATAATTTTACTAAAAATTGAGCAAAATTTATTTTACTGATAAAGCAATTTCTTTTTTATGTACAGGTTTAAACCTCCATTTATATATGTAATATGGGTGGAATTCAAACTCAGACTTTCACATGACCCACTACTCTCATTGCCATCTCATATTGCTGACCCATCTGATCACACACATGTTGAAAAGATAAATAATCACCAATATACATATTTCATTCTAAACCAGAAATCATCAGTTGGTCTAGATTACTATCCTTACACATATATATAATCAGTTCTCAGCTTTATATTAAGATAGCCAATCTTCATACTTTAATGGACAGGCTTCAAACTATTTTAACTCACAATTCTTCAGCCTTCCATTTCATTGAAAATCTGAGGATGGAACATTCAAAGTCCTTATTGGTGCCAAGGTTGTCAACTTCCTATATTATAATTTTAATTTAAAATATTTTAGCTTATTAACATATCACTTAATTTTTAACTTTACTTAATTAATACAATATGGATGGCTTTAAAGTAGAGAGAGGGGAAGTATTATTTTGTTATTTTAGTAGACTAAGGGAATCAAATAATATTTTGATATTAACATCTTTGCTATGTAAATATTTTTTTTTTTACTTAAGAATGTTTATAATACAATGATATTATGTATGAGATTCATTAAAGAAAAGTAATTTGCACATGTGATTAATATTTTTGTCTTTAAAACAATGCAGTTTTATAAACTAAACCAGATGTACCTGGTCTATAAAGGCCATGTTTGTTTTAATTGGTTGCTTTAACAATTTTTTTTAAAGATTTAATGTGATTTAAAACATTTTCATATTAAATAAATATATGTGATAAATGTACCCAGCCATTTTTGTAGTACTGTTTATTCATGGTGAAATTACTTCTTAGCCAGCCTTATGTTTTGTAATTTTTTTTTTAATCAGTTGCTTTATCAGTTTTTTTTTTTTTTTTTATGCTTTATGGAATTACTTGCTTTGAATAAAATTCTTCTAGTCACATTAAACCTTTAAATTAAAATTAAAATTTTAAATATACCTGTTACATTTTGATATGTGAATTTGACAGCATTATAGAAAAAAACTATAATAATGGTTCTTTGCATAAAAAATTTTCATAATGCAGACACACAACAGGCTTATGAATGAACCTACATTCACTAATCAGACAACAGACAAAATAGGGATTTTATATATAAGATATTTCATATTAATTATTATTAAAAGTATTGCAATTGTTGCACTATAGTCTCTTAAAAATAATCAATGGTTTACTGCTCAAGTGTTTATAAAAACTTTGAGCACCAGAAGTGACAATACTATTCCATGGTTCATGGATCTTGATGCTCAGCATATCCCAATCTATAACTGGACCAAATTATGCAAAGCAAAATCAAATGATTTATTGTTCAGGTATCATTTATAAGAAGTTTAAGAAATGGACATGGTCAAGCTGATTCATAGTCCATGGTCTTTAGCACCAGAATCATATCATTGCATCAGAATGCAAGACAAAATAAGAGAGTGGTTTATTATTCAGGAATTTATAAGAGGCTTGATCATCATAGATGACAACAGTGCCATGATCTATAGACCTTGAACTCCAGAGTTTGCCACATTATCACTGCACTAAATCATTCAGGGCTGTCTTTGCATGTAGAATATTGATATTATCTTATAATATTACTATACAATAATGCATTTTTACTAAGGCTACATGTAAACCTCAAGAATATTACTTATGTAATCAATGTGCATTTAAATAAATTTATAATTACAACTTTAAATAATGCATTTTATTTATTTTCCAGTTTGGCTATCCCATAAAAATATTAAAATAATATCAATCATTTATAACCTTGAGAAAGATTTTACTTTCAAATGCCTTTATTTGTGCCTCAAGACAATTCAAGAGGCATAAGTTTGGATATTACAATGCAATCAATAAGAATTGTTATAAACAAATTTAGGGAGTGTCGGTGCATGTCAAGCGCATCCGCACCCATACAATTGATTCCGTGCATATGATTTTTAAACATTCAAGTATAAATGTATGGATAGGTGAGCAGGGTTTTTATGGTTCCAGATGTGCAGTGACACAAAATTCACCTGCCCTTCCAGACTCACAGACATAAACCCAACTTCTTATGCTTAAATTATTGTTCACAAAATTGTCCAATTATACATGTCCATTTCTCCATTAGTTATTTAAAAAATTTTGTTATATCAACTGCAATGTTAAACTTTCAGAACACTTCTATTCATGCCTCATGACTATTTGGGAGGCATAGCTTGAAAGAAACAAGGCAACCACTTCAGTTGCAGTGGGAATATTGTCCTTGGATTGTCCAATTGTACAAGTCTATTTCACCATTTAAGCATTCCCAGTTCTGTTATAGATCGTGGAATGAAGAAAAATAAAAAAATCATTGATCAAATATGAAAAAAAGAATAAAATTTTTTTATCTGTGAATACTTAACATCACTATATAATGTTTTAATAATGCAACAATTATCAGTTTGTTTTAAAATGTTAATTTATATCACCAATGTAAAATGATTTTGTAAACATAATTATGATAACAAAGCTATGTTAAAAAATCTTTTTGAAGGTTAATTATCATTTTGTTATTAATAAAGATATGCTAACTTTAAATAATTTGTTTAAACATTATCAAAAACCTGTATTTTGGGTATTTAATAGAAAGTTAGGACAGAAACTTCAGACTATTCAACTAAGTATGGAGGTATATTTGTTAAGAGTAACTAGAAAAAATTATAAAGAAAATAGATAGGTGAGAGAACAAACAAGTGTTATTCACATCATTGAAAGAATTAAGAAACTGATATGGAATAGGCTGGACATATTTCTAGAAGAGAAGATAGTAGATGGACAGTTGAAATTTTAAACTGAATTCCAAGATATTGTAAGAGATCAAGAAAGAGACCATATGTGATTTGGATAAATGAAATAAGGAAGTGTGTTGGAATGATGTGGAGAAGAGAAGCTAGAATTCAGTGAATGTGGAGAAATATTCATCACACTGTAGCTCAATAATAGTTGAAATTGACTTTGATGATTGCAAACTTGAAAACTTTTTAAACAGCTTAGCATTTTTTCCAGGTATTTGATTCATAGACAATCTAGTTAATCACCTGTTACAACCCATTGATAAGAGCATATCCAGAAAACAGTCTCGGGTGAGAGGATTAAATTGCACTGCTATTTGTTTACTCAAGCTTGCAATTTTGTTTATAATACTATAGTAATCTCAAAGAATTAAGTAATGTTGTGTTCATAAATTCAGTATTCGTTAATATAAGGATAACTAACTGTTCTTTGTTAAAGATTAACATTCATATCTTTATCACCTTGCAATAGACAAACTTAGTTAGTACTGTGATTTTTTCCATTCATATTATATGAGGTGCTTTTGGAGTAGTCTTTGTTCTGAAGGGGGTTATTTAAAAGCAGTTTTACTTACTTTTTACCTATGGTAATATGTAATGGAAACTTTATTGATAATACATTGATTTTTATAATCTTTTATTAAGCACCTTTTTAATTTTCTGTCTTTTTTATTAAAATATTTATTATTATATTCAGTTACTATTAAGAATTCCAGCACTTTATTATTAGCTAAATTACTACTGTTAATAAAACAGGCAAAACTCAATGTGAGCCAGAGTAATCAATGGATGATCATGTGATGTTTATTACTGTTAACTCTAAAATGTTTTTCACCATTGTCTTTATTATATTTTTAGGTGTATATATACTGTCAGCTCTAAATATTTTTTCTCACCTTCTTTGTTATTTTTGTTATATATATATTTGAAAAAAGTGCTAGTATGTAAATTAGAAGAGAACATTTAATATCACTCAAGAACACTGTTAGACAGTTAAAAGAAATGAATAAAATATTGTGAATAGGGCATAGAAGGAGTATAATTTTTTTGGTGATTTGTATTTTTTAAAATTGGTTTACATTATTAAGATAATGATTTGCTTTTCTTTTATTACTTTCATTAGTCATTACTATTTTTTTTTACTTGTTTATCTGTTTTTTCTTTCATTGTTTGAACAAATTCCATTGCCTTTTCATATATTTTGTGATTTTTCTTTATTACTGATATGGTGGAGATAGAAACTGAGTAAAATTGGATATTTTTTTCATTCTGTCAAATATTTTGACATAAGCTCTTTGTAGTGGCTAATCCATAGTTAACTCAGCCTCCATAACTTGCTTAAAAAATCACATGATATTGATTGATAAATGGCTCAGTCATTATTTGCTAAAGTATGATGGAATGATAAAAAATATATACAAAAAATCTCACCAACCAGAAGATTACTTATCAGATGAACATTCTCCAATCATTATTATTATGCTGTAGTGAGATCTGGGAATGTTTTTCCAATACAGAAATTTATCTGTAATTGCTATATAATTTTATGATTCAATTGTAAAAGTGAGATTGTTATATGGTGATCAATGCTTAAATAATATCACTAACTCCTTACTGCTAAAAAATATTAGGAATTTACACATATTTAATTTATATATAATGTAAAGACATTAAGAGTTGTCATCTCAATTCTTGTATCTTTATGCAAAGGAAGATTAAAATGCTCTTTCTATCTGTTCAAAATATCATTGTTATCTTATAAGAGAGTGTCATTGATGGATTGAATAGGATCAAGATACAATTTCTCAGGTCTATAGGTTTTATCAATGCATCAGAAAAAGATCTAGAATCATCACTATTAGCAAAAGTTTGTATCTTATTATTTGCAGTTTTAACTGATCAATCATTTTATGTATTCTCATCAGTCATTGAAATTATACCATCAGTTCTTTATATTTGTTATGAAATTTTACATTTAATCTATTATTCTGCCAAGGAGAACTTGTTACATGTTTATTTTAATCAAATTACTTATAATAAGATGACTGTCAGAAAACCAGTTGTGATTTTTTTTAGTGAACCCAAAAATATATTTCATTGTATCATTGCTTCATATGATAGTCCTGATGATCCAAACTTGCAATTATGTTTAATATCTGCTGAAATTTATTACATATAGTAGATTCTTCTAAAATTGAACATCAATTTTTTTATGAATGGGATTGCAAAAATATCTATTTTTTAATGCAACTATCATTTTAATCTTGGAGCATACTAATCTGTGATCTTCCCACCATTTGTGCTCATAAGTGCTCATTTTATGTGACTTCTCTTGTATTCTGACATCTAACTGTAATATAATCTATTACATGTCATTGTTTTGAACTTGGATGCATCCATATATTTTTATAATGATTTTTAAAGGTATTCAGTTTAATGAAGTCAAAGCAACTCTAATTTTAAAATTAGAAAAGATGCTGGTTCTGATAAAATGTTTGGAGAAATTTTAAAATATGGTGACGATATGTTAGATTCAAAAGTATTGGAATTTTTTTAGAAATATATGGACCCATGAAATTATGCTACCCAATCTTAAAGATGCTTTTGTTGATATACTTTTTAAAAAACAAAGAAAATAGATAAGATTGCAGTAATAATAATGGAATATCATTACCAGAGCCTCACTATCATTTTAGAGACTCACAAAGCACTATAGATATGGTTTTATTGTCAACAAATGCAAGAAAAATGTCAAGAACAAAGGAACAATTTATATATTGCTTTTATTGATTTCATCAAGGCAGTTGATTCAATTAATAGGATAGGTCCATGGCATTATTTGAAATTAGTTAGTTGATTGTCCATCAAAATTTATTAATATTATACAGCTTTGTGGTCTTGCTCCAACATTGTTTTAAAATTTTATAAACATTGGTTTTGGAAATTGTTTATAGACAACTTTTTCAAATAGAGATCAATATACAATAGAGATTTGATGATGGATTTTTAAATTTACATCAATTAAATATGAAAAGAGGAACTTCTTTTTGGAATCTGGATTCACAGTATTCTGATTATTGTACTATTTCTGCTTTTGATTTATTGAATGTTCTTAATGTTTTGAATGCATTGTATAAATATTTTGGTTTATTAATTAATTTTTTTAAAAACTCCATGTTCTTTATCATCCAATGATTGAAAAAAAATTCTCACACACTTTTAAGAATGTAAATCAATGTAAAATAAGTTGATCGTTTTATAAATAGAAAAGTGTTCTCAGATTTTGGGGTTGCAATACAGACTCCAAGATACTATTGCTGCTTTTAACAAGTAAAAGGCAGATTATTTTATCACAGTGGAATAACTACTGCAATTAAGTTAGTTGTACATAGAGTTGTTATTTTTCCCAATTTATTATATGGAAGTGAAGCATAGACAACTTATCAGCACAGTATAAAGGCATTAGAAAAGTTTAATATAAGGATGTTTCATAAAATTTAAAAAATACAAATCGCAAACTCATAATACCCAATTAATATTTTCTTCAGCTTATTGATGTGATAGTATTGAGTCCTCTATTGTAAAATCACCCCTCTCTTATATTGGATATGTAAAATGAATGGACAATGGATGACTTCTTAAAAGGATGTTTTATACTGATTATAGCATGATTTTTATGATAAAGATCCCATCCACACTATAATGATTGTCTCAGACATTCTAAAGAAGTGTAATGTCAACTTCTTTCCATTGGAAATATATGGTAGAGAATAACATTCATTGAAGAGGTATAATTAATCAATATTGAAGTATTTCTTAAAGAAAAGTTTTCTGCTGAAGAAATTAAAATATAGAAATTTAAAATATCAAGTAAATAGAAAAATGGACCACCATGTTCTATATGTGGATGTATTTGTGTTTTGCAAATTGGTTTCTAAAGTTGTAGCAAAATTCATTTCTAGATTTTTTTCTCTCTCTTTTTTATTATATTTTTGGAGTTGGAATGGCCTTATTTTAGTATAAAGATATTATAACAGAGAATAAGGCATAATATCCATTATAGCATTACTATTGTGCTTATTATGCAGAGTGATTTTTTTTAAAATTAGCATAATGCATTTTTGGCATAGTGTGATATAATTATGGCATTGCTAAAGTGGTCTATATTAATGACAAAACCTTTTTTTTTTAAAAATATTTACTTTCACATATTCCAGTGCATGTTTAATTGCAAATAATTTTCTCATTTATTCATGGTATTTTAGCATTGTCATTAAAACACACTTTTTGATCATATTTTCTATTGTTGTGCTCAGTGCATATAACCTTGATCACATCAACATCAATTTGAAGGGGGTATAAAAAATCCCTCAGATATTTCAAAATGATGAAGTCATATGCACTGACTATAACATTAGAAAAATGAAGATCAAAGAAACATTGTTAATCATAATAGTGAAGGCACCATGAGTAAACAAGAATTTATTGCATGAATAAAACATGCATTGGAATGTATAGCATTGAAATATATATATATGTGTGTGTGTGTGTGTGTGTGTGATAGATTTAATCATAATGTAGAATAGTTTAGTTTTATTGTAATTATGGTACAATACGTCAAAAAGTCATGAAGTTAATTGTCAATAAAATGGACATTATTTACTTTGCATGGTGAGAATAAATATTAATAATACAAATTATATATAGATTGTTTATTTAAAAATGTTCTATATTAATTTAATAAACTAAAGATTTCTGAATTAATTTCTATTTTAGGGAAAAAAAAGTGTTCAGTTTTGTCACTTGAATGATTTGTTTGTTGTGCTTAATATACATTTTAGTATACACTTTACCAATCAAATATTATTGAACTTCTGAAAGAAACAATTGGCTGCCATCATTAGCTATCTCTAAACAGCATCTCCCTAACACCAAATTGAAACATGTTCAAATCTTTTTGTCTTAATTTCTCTTTTTAAGATCGTTAGTCATCTTTTTTTTTTTTTTTTTTGTAAATTGTAGTTCTTCTTTCACAATTCCAAAATATTTTCAAGCACATATTTCCTAATTACTCTACCTTTATTATTCATTATCTTCATAATTTTTTAATTATATTTTTCAGTTTTTTAAAAAAAATTCCTATATTGCTAAACAATTTATAAATTGCTAAGAGATGCCATATATAGTTTGGTGCAGTTGTAGAATGGCAAATGCTGAAACACACCCAGTTCTCTCACTTTCATTACTTGAACTACTAACAAACTTCTAAACCATGAACAGTTTGTTGTATTGGCATTGGTACAGATACTAGAACTCAAGATCCAAGGATCATTATCTATCTTTGCCATTTCTAGTACTTAAATTCTTATGAATTCCTGAGGAATACGCATTTTGTTAATATTTAGCACTTCCTAGTTTGGTGCATTGGTAAATTAGCAGATTCTTGAACTTGAGTTAGATCATGTACAGCTATATTACAGTGATCACATTTTTTAGGAAATTCCTGAGCAATGCAGCTGTTTAATTATTATTACTGCTGAAAAGTTCTTTCAACTTTCTTTCTAAATGCACCATACCATTTCTAAAGCACTCAATCTTTTTTTTTGTTTCTGCTTCACATAAACAACACTCCAAACAAAGCATTTTGCAAAGACGCCTGATTTTGTTGTATCTTATAATAGAATGATATTTTTGCTAACCATTGTTCATTCTAATTTATTAATTACTCTTTTGCATTACTCATTATTGAAATTTCATTTATTTAAAAAGTGATAATCCTCTATAATTTTTTGGTCCAATACCATCTCTCATTTTTTTTATCTTGAAACCTATTCTCAGTGTTTAGGCTTTTTTTTTTTTGTTTATTTGCTTTTATTTCAAACTTTTGACCAACCATATTTATTCTACATAAAATTTTGTTAGGCTTATATTTATTATTTGCAAGCATCATCTTATTATTAGTGGTAGTTGAATATGTGGTGTAATGTGACCACTTTATGGTGTTGTTTTCAAAAATAATGAAATGTAATGTTACTGGGCCAATAATTTTTTGCTTTCTGCTCTCCCCCAATTTTTCAAAGTATTTTTAAAAAATTGCTGAACAAACATTATTTTACAAATTACATGTTAAAATTATGTTATACATTTCTGTGTGTAGTGCTGGCATGCATGGGGGGGGGGACTCCGATTGTTTTGCAATCCAAAGGATCAGTCAATACATGCACTAGTTTAAGCAAACCAAGCTTGTAGCATGTATTCAGTGGAATGTGCAGTGAGCTCCGATGGTTTGGCTGGTCCTTTGGATGGCCAATACTAGTCTGAGCAAACCAAGATTATGATTTCCAAAACAATGGATGACAGCCATTCTATTACTCTCGTAGCTGTTCTCCGCAAATGTATCTTTTTGTGTGTTGTGTGACTTATGTGAAATGCTTCAATAACATACCCTTTTGCAATTGTTTTCACCTTCAAAAAAGTTTAGGGAAATGTGGTGACAGACTTACAATTATTAGTATGTAATAGTATGTCAGGTAAGGTGTAAGATCCTTAATTCAAATGCACATGAAAAGACTTATGGCCTGTTGAATTCCATACACCCTCACATCCTACGGTAATGATCTATGAAGTGTGCAAAGCACATTATGCAATGGCATCTACCCCCTATAACAGCTAATATGAACAGAACTGTTCTATAGTCTGTAGGTTGGCCCACGTAAATGGCATATTTCTGTGCTTTTGCAAGCAACAACGCCATCAAGTGGCCACATTATTCCAATATACAATTACCTTATTAGCAAATCTGATACAGTGAATTGCATTCATAGATTTCTCTTATCTAAATTTATATCAAATAAAAAATGATATATAACATTTTTGGTTCTTCATCTCTCTCTATATTTATTTTTTTATCTATATATTTTTTAATTTATTCAATAGAATAATCCATTTTCTGAATGGAGAAGTGAAAACAAAATATAGAAATGAAAAAACAAACAAATAACTGATTTATTGAAGGAATTAAAATGCTGAAACGGAGCTGGACATATTTTCAAAAAAGATGACAACATTTGCATAGTTAAAGTCTTAAATTAAATCCAAAGAAATTGCAAATGAGTTAAAAAGAGACCACAGGAAAGTCACCTGATTAAGATGTGTTGAAGTTATGTGATGGAGAGAAGCTGGATTAAATATGGAGAGATTTTCATTTTACAGAGATTAATAATAATCACAGGGGAGATTCAGATTATTTTTACAAAATTACATTTAATTACATTATAAATATCTAATAATTTTCTCAAATTTTTTTCTCTTAATTTTAAAATCTTTAATAACTTAATTTTTTATTTATTCTTGGAGAACCTAATTTATCATAATCTGTCTGAATTATTTTTAATTAATATTGAATTAAGTCTTCTTATTTTTTCACTAATTATTTCATTGCTTATAATTTGCTGTTTCATCCAATTTTTAATTCTGTTATGTCTCAAGTCAAATTTTTTTTGTGTGTAATTCTTCATTATCTCTCCTTTGTATTTCTAATCATTCTCTTCGTTGTTCATATATGGCAAGTTCACTGAAACATATGTAAACTAGCATAGATATTCCAATGAAAATAAATCCACATACCATTAGGCGATTTTTCCTGAATAACTGCTTATAGATATCTTTTTATTCATTTCTTAATTTTTTTATACATAATCTTACCTTTTAAAGAATTATATATATATTGATAGAATAGTGGATTTCAGAGTTAAAGATCCATGGATTGCAGTCTGAACTGCTATCTAGTGTATGAATGCCATATAACTTTCTGAGTGACAAACCATTATATTACCTTTTTGCTTTATTAATCATTGTATGATTGTTTATATATCGACGACTATACCATTAAGAATTGAAGTATTGATTAAATGTAAATTTCTAATTTTTTATGCATATATTAAAATTACTTAAAGTTGGGCAAATTTATAAGTCTTTTTTCTTCTGTAATGGCTATTAATTTGTGGTATTTTTAATAAATTGCATTTACATTAAGCTAAATTTTTAATTAAAATTTGGAAGGTTTAATAGCTTCATCAATTAGTGTCATCTGATTTACTTAGTTCATATCCAGCAGACTTTGATCCACCTCTTTTCAACACATTGCTTGTTTCAACAGCTTTGGCAGACTTGTTTTTTTTATTCCTCCCTACATCAAAGCCCAGCTGAACCAACAAGACTACTTCTTGTATAGCCCTGAGGTATTTATGTTTCCTATCACCTGCGAATAATTAAGAAGTATTTTGCAAGAGTTTTTACTATTAATAATGAAGAGGCAAGAATTCCTACAGATTCTTACTATAAATTTTTTGAAGGTTATTTGGCTATAGCTTACATTTTTGAAGTTGTTTTTGATTTATTTGTTTCATTGGCGTTATGTATTATGTATTACTTGACGTGATTTTTTATTTTAAAAAGTTGTCAGTATATCAAATATCATACTAACAATAAATAATTAAATCTCTATATTTGTTGGTGAATGTATTTATAAACACCTATTAGTATTTTGTTATTTTTATGGATATTAACTACACTTATTTTTATACATTTACGAATTGATTTAGAACTTATTAAATTTGAATAACTGAAATATGGCATCGTAAAAAATAGCAATAATAATAATACACAAGTATAACAATAGTTAATGTGATTTTTTTCCGTAGATGTGTGTGCAAATGTATGTGTGTGGCCACAATTCAGTTACATAAATATGTTATTTCTAATTTTAATAAGTTCTTAAATATGAAAGAGCTATGAGATATATATGTATGGCTAAGAATCAATATTGTTATGTATTGGAGAGCTAATTCCAAACGCACTAAACAATTTACAAATTGGTCTTAGTAGAATCGTTTTAACAAAAAAAAAAAAAAAAACATCTTTTCATTTCAATGGAAATTTATTAATTAGACAAAATTAAATGGTTATATGCTTAATAAATCAATTGATGTTACTCAAATCGGTTGAAACTTTTATATCAGCAATAATCATCATAAATATTTATTCAAAATAATTTAGTTTCAAATAACAACCAAGTTGTAAATTTTAATAAATCTATAAATATACCAGAGGTATTAAACATGTATTATTGAGAATCTATAATACTGTTATAATATGTACATGATTTGATATGTTATAAACAGAAGAGAGCAATATCAGAAGTATTGAAAATTGACTTAAAGCTGATTCCTATTAGGTACTGAGTTATTGATCAAAGAAAGTAACAGTCC
>JAQFVV010012414.1:5656683-5949183 GCA_028023455.1 Epiperipatus broadwayi | reverse complement strand
TTATCATTCTATCAAAATAAAACGGTAAAGGATGCGATATCACTCACAAACTTTCCAACTGCTTTGGGGTAGAGTAAATTAATTTTCCATCCTTGTTTTGTTATTTATCTAAAAATAATTAATTTATTGACCAATATAGATATGTAAATAAATAATTTAATAATGTGTATAATTGTAATCATTTGGAAGGAAATTAATTTGTAGATATGCTTTTTTTAAACACTTATTGGTGCGAGAGTACATGTAAATTTAACATGAATCTAACGGTGCATATGTGAAGAATGACCAATATAAAATAAATTTCAGCTATTGGAATAAGGTCTATTTATGTAAAAGGAAAACACTAAGCCTGATTACAATAAAAAAAAACATTAAATAATTGTGATACAACATTTGACTCTAAATTGTGGGAATAGTAAAAAGATATGCTACCATTACACTTTGAGGCCCTGCTACACACACACACACACAATGTGTGTGTGTGTGTCATTATATAACTGATTATTTGTAAAAACAGTAATTAAATAATCAAAAATTTTATCCCCTTAGGAGCTTTATTTATAAATAATTTTATTACGATAGAATGACAGCCTGTTAAGCTAATTGCGCAGACGCTGTGAGAATGTTATTAATAAATGAATACCTTCAAACAACCACATGATATAGTATTTATATAAGAGTAAAAAGGAATCTCTTATATAAATACTATATCATGTGGTTGTTCGAAGGTATTCATTTATTAATAACATTCTCACAGCGTCTGCACAATTAGCTTAACAGGCTGTCATTCCTTTTTACTTTTATATAAATACTATATCATGTGGTTGTTCGAAGGTATTCATTTATTAATAACATTCTCACAGCGTCTGCGCAATTAGCTTAACAGGCTGTCATTCTATCGTAATTATAATCGCACGCAAGATGTTATAAAATAAATGCTTAAATAATTTTATTGAAAAACCATATGTAATAATGATACAATTGTAAATCAAAAATAATAGTTATCCATGTTAGTCAGGCAACCAAATGTTCTGATGTGGTTACTGGTGTTGTTAATCCAGCTTAATCAGGCTCCACATGTTGTCAAATAAAAAATCTGGATGAGATTATTCTGTCCTTATGGTGAAATTCCTTTAGCTTGGAAATGAATGTGTCTTCTGGCTTGTGATGAGGAAAGGTAAACTTGTTGCAACATCTGGCCATCCAGATGGTATAAATGAGAAAGGTTGAGAGTCTTGTGGTGACATAATCCCTGGACAGGAAGCAGCATTTGATATTTAAGATTTTGTTCAGGGAAATGTGGCAGTGGTAAGTAATGCAAGTTCTGATTTTGTTATATGCTGGGCAATCATTTATCATATGATCAAAGGTTTTACAGGTTCTATGGCAGTTGTGACATGTAGGATCTATATTCTTGAGGAATCTCCTGTAGTGCAGGAACCAGTTCGTCTGGAGTGAATTCAGGTTGATTTCTACTAGAAAGACCAGGAACCTTGGCTCCAGCTTGAGATGCTTGAAAAACCTGGTGACCATCTGATTGTTACCACAGCTTTAGTTGACACAGATTACTGAGATAATCGAAGTGCTCCTAAGTGGATAAAATTTTTGATCATTATTTACTGTATTTACAAATATTCAGTTATATAATTACGTATATTGCTTTAAAAATACAGACATCGAATAATTATATTACTACACACACACATATATATATATAATACTTTATTTTCTTTAAAATGTTACAAATGATGCTCAAATAATGAGATATCTTAATGATAGTAATATTTTTGAATTTTTTTGTATTTCCTCTAATGGTAAATTAAAAAAATAATATACGAAATATCTATGAATAAGGCACATTAATACTAATGTATTGTATATTATATATATCATCAACCATTATCAATCCACTGCAGGATGAAGGTCTCTCCAAGTTCAATCCATCTTCTCCAATCTTTAGCTTCTGTTCTCCACATCACTCCTGCACACTTTCTTATTCCATCCATCCATCTCACATATGGTCTCTTTCTCCGTTTTTTAAATCTCTTGAAATACAGTTTAACATTTCAATTGTCCATCTATTATCATCTCTTTTAGCAATATGTCCAGCCCAGCTCCACTTTAAGTCTTTTAATTTTTTTAATGTCAGTAATACCTATTTGTTCTCTTACCCATATATTGTGTTTTCAATCTCTTTTTATTACTCCCAAATACATCTCTCCATACTTCTTTGAGTGGCCAAGGTCTCCATAATGCTCTTCTATTAAGGGTCCAAATCTCAGATCCACAAATAAGGACTGTTATTAAACAGAAAAAATTCTCCATACAGTAGTGTCTGTTTAATAACAGTTATGTGCTAGCATAAGAGATGGTGATCATGTGAAATAAGAACTGGTAAAACATATTTATTAAAAACCTTCCTTTTCAAACACATAAGCATATTTCCTTTTAGTATCGAGTTATTTCTATCAAAAGCACTCCAAACAAGTTTAATTCTATGATTAATTTTATCCATTATGTTTCCATCTGTATTAATTATATATATATATATATATATATATATATATATATATATATATATATATACACACACACCTGGGTCTCATCTTACATGATAGATAGGTTCCTCAGAAAACATGCGCAAAAGAAATTGCACAAAAATAGACATAACTTACCTTGAAAAAGGGGGGATACAGACTGTGATTTTTCAAAAATTGCATAAAAGCAAAGCACTAACGTAAAATTACTTTAAAATTTGCGCAAAAAAAATAAGGAAATAAAATATGACTAATAAATATTTCAAATTTGAAAAAACTTGATTCAAGACAAAGTTTTTTTAACTATAATATTTAATTTTATTCAAAACAATATATTTTTATGCATAATTTACAGTACAATAATTGACATTTTTTTATACATGTTTTAATTATTATTGCTACTTCCCAATAAACAGGTTTGTTTGCAAACTGGTAAAAAATCAGATTCTTCACAAGAGGAAATACAACTAGAGCCAACATCACTCTCATGTTGTGTTAATGGTTTTCTGGTGACAATGTAATTTGTAATTAATCTTTGAGATGATGATTTTATAAATTGTTAATGAAGCTCATGATATCCAGACATACAACATACTCACCACTGTTTGGCAAAATTTAATTAAAACTAACAATTAAAAATTAAATTCTTATTTTTGTCTTTAATTTTTTAATTTTCAATTCTGTTTAAAAATCAAATTTCATCGTTTCACATGATATTAATTTCAGATTACATTATGTAAGTTTTAAATTGTTAATTACAATTAAAAATCAGATTTCAATTTTTAATTGTCAAATTTAATTGCGCCCACTGCTATTACTCACCTTTTAAAAATAAACTTGCGGACATTAAATGATTAATAATTGATTACATTCTTTTTTAAAAAGCAAAAACAGAATGTGATTTAAAATGCAAAATTAACACGTACAATGTTTGAACAAATTTATATTATAATCTTGTAAAATTTAATGTGTGTACATAAAATGTGGAAATCATGATTTTAATTTCATTATTTCATAAAATCTTACTATTATAAAGCACTGAAAATATTGAAATTACTAAGATGAAAGTCGAATTCCAATAATGTGCCATTACTTTCAATATGACGTAAGTGCATGAAATTTATTATTTAAAGTAATAGTGCATTATCGGAGTTCGACTTCCGAAGAAACATGAATCGCGTAACTTCAAAATTGTGTTAAATAAATCCATGTAAAAAGAGACCCAGGTGTATATTGTATCAGCATTGTGTTGACACATAATAATTTTGTTTAAAAAAAATTATTAAAATAAAACAAATCTTTCGTAAAAGAAAAATGTAAAATTAAAAGTATAAGAGTTTTTGAAATAAAAGTTACAATCAATTAATGAGTCAGAAGGGGGGAGGGGGGTTCGCTTCAGAAGCATCAAACTAAAAGTTTGTAAAAGAAATAAAGAGTTTTTTTTATTATTATTGATTGAAAGATAAGTTACAAGTTTAAAGATGTAAATCTCTTTTTATTTAAGTCATCTTAAAATTAAATAGTGAATGGATCTTAAATTATATATGTGCGTGCAACTGTAAATATAATGTATGCATATTAAATCTTAAGAATAATTGAAAGTTAAAAAATTAAAAAAACACTCAGCGGTGGCTACAAATAAAAATATAAAAACAACACATTTGCATGGCTACTAATTAAACAATCTTCAAAAACATGTAATTAAAAGATTATCAAAGGAATTTTGATGACAGGATTAAAAAGCTTATCTCCAAAGGATTAGCTACTAATAAAAAAAACTTCGACAACAGATATTGCTGGAGGATATCAAAATGAAAACACGCTCATGTATAAATAGACAATTTTTTTTTATCGGACAGTTAGTCATGTTAAAGTTGAGTTCAAGTTGAGTTTAAATTGCGTTTGAGAGAGTTATATCAGTCAGTTTATTATGGATCCAGAATCAAAAATGCAGTGTTAAAATCTCGGAAAACATACAACTTTCTCCAGCCTGAAGTCTGATGAAAACAGTCAATCTGCTCGATAAAGGTGATGTCTGTGTAACAACCTGAAGCCACTAAGTATCTATTGTCTTAGAGAAAATTCCCTTGGAATAATCAGCAACAAATCTCCACAAGAAAACTTCAAATCTAACCGGTTAGAAATACCTCATTAGAAGCAACAAACAGCAAGAAGTATTCACGTTCAAAATCCTAGGTAATAACATTTTTCTTATACTCATTTCTAAAGTTGCCATCACATTCATAAAACCTCAAGAGTCAAGTTTAAGAACTCTATTGCATACATAGATGAGCTATTAATATGTGTTTAAAATGTTGTGTGTATTCATGTGCTAGTATATTGACTTCATTGTATTTTAAATTTCAAATATTATTTAATGCTTTCTCCTAAGATATTATAGTGTGCTAATTATATATATGTGTGTGTTATATTAGTAAATAAGATTGATAAAATATTAAAATTAGTTCAATCAATGTTAATTAAAATAAATTGTCTTTAAACATAAAGCTTTATTTGTCAATCAATTCTTTTTACCACTAATTGAAACTATATTTTGTTATTGAATTAGAAAATAGACTGAGCTAGTTAAGGGATTTTTTGAGTGCTGGATTATGGGCCTACTGTCTGAACATGTTAGTCTTAGACTAGCTGGCACCCAGAGTTTACTCCAAAACAAATAAAGTGTTTGGATAGTAGGGGTTTGAATCTAGCAGCCAAGGTGGGCCACGATCTGGAAATGTGATCATGTTATGCATTGCATAGCTCGATCTGATTGTGGATATTATTGACAGCTCTGCTATCAATAATATTTTTCACTTTGCTCGAATGTGCCGGTTCATTCACATAAAATTTATAATTAAATAAGATTATAAATGTATCATAAATAAGGTTGAAAACCAGCTACACCAATTTGCAGACTAAGTGAGATCTTCAACGGATCGAACCAGGTACTATATATATATATATATATATATATATATATATATATATATATATTAATTGCTTAGGAGATTAGTGATATTTTAACACTAACTGAACACTACAAATTCATTTAAGCAACCAGATAAGATGTAGCCGTTAATTCTTAGTTTTTGAGTCCAACAATGCTTGAAGTATACAGTAATAGTTATGTCATTAATGAAAATATATCACACTTCAACTAAAGATTATAAATATCTAAAATATAGTGACTCTTAAATCATCATTGTAATTGTTGTAGCTGTATTTTAAATAAATTAATGCCATCATCATCATCAGCCCCGTGCAAATGATTAAGACTTTTTCAAGAAAAAAAATGTGGATAGTAAGACAACAATAATAACAATAACAATAATAAATAATACATTAAAGATAAATTTTGAGATGACGAAGCAAATCAATCAATCCATGAATTATAAATATGTCCAAATATAGAACAAGCTGGTCATTATTTTGATAATATTTTTCGATGCAGTCTTTTACAGCTTTTCTTTATATACTATCTTTGCACCCATCTTCGCAATGAAACTAATCATGCCTTTGAAACAATCTTTATAATGTAATTGGCGTGTGTCTCTCCTATTGAAAATGCTGAAGTTCACTACAAAATATTTTTTTAGGAAGTCACGGATCATTCAAAACTAAGCAGCACATAAATGAGTATACTTAAGATATGATATCAATAATTACTCTCATAAACATGTTTACATTTTAATAAAATATATAAATAATTTATAATATGAAAAAAAGAACTTGAGTTTGGCAATTTTACTTTTAGAAACTTTTTATTTAAAACATTATTATGCCAAACAGTATAATAAAATATCACTCTTTTTTTTTTTAAAAAAAAAAAAGATTACTTCAAATTGTTTTTATTCATAAACGAATCTTTTTAGGTTATCAGTAATTTAAGTTTTGATCTTTGTAAAAAACCAATACTAAATAGTTAATGGAATCTTTCGTCCCATCTTACAAAAATTTGTATCGGCTAAAATCTAATTTCCTCTCCAGTATTAAAAAAAAAAAAACGATGAAGCAGTAGGGAAGTAAAAATTGTATTTTCTTTTTTTAATGTGAATTTTACATATCAATTGTCCAGGATTTATTAATAGCCTTATTAAAGTAAAAGTAACGTGAACTCTTCTTCAATAAGTTATAGTTGGTATTTAGCTTCGTATTATCGACTAACTTCGCAAAGTTCAACGATAAATTTTAAACATTTGATGACTTCTGAAAATAAATCCTATGTTTTTAGCGCACGCACGTTTATACATGTACTGTATATAAATAGTTTATATAATAAATTAAAAATTCCATTTTTTTTTTTAATTACAGCATAGAAAATTAAATGGAAAAGTTCGTTTTAAATTTACTACGTTAAATGTAATGCCACAAATTTTTAATATTTGATATATATGTATCAAATCTTTATTCCTTGAAATTAAAAAAAATATAAAATGCTATTTTAGCAGTAATATTTCAGCCTTTTTTAAAAAAACAAATTGTATTAATATTTTTATTGACTTTTATTATTAGTAATTATTATCAAAACTGATCCATCTGTTTTCAAGAACAAAAACTACAGTATGGGGAAACTTAAAGAAACAATATGGATAACAATTTAATGTTATTGTTTAGTTTTAAAATAGTATTTATTGATCTGAAAACAATTTACATCCAATAATAATATATAACATTAAATTGTGTTTTTTTGTTTTTCCAAAATTGAATGAACATTTATAAATAAATAATTTAAAATAGTACAAAAAATTAAAAATTAAAATAGTTATAACATGTGTGTGAACAAGTGTATCGGTAGTATGAGATAGGTTGGATAGTTGAAGGTTGTGTGAAAGTATGAGTTCAAACCCCCTATATATTTTATATTAGAGTGCAGATATGAAAAAACCTGTACTGTAGAAAAAAATCATATATTAAAATATAGTGCTGTAAGGTCTGTCCATCTCTTGTATATGTATGTAAATGGATTATGTCCTGTACATGAGGGGTCAGAGTGACTTATGGTCAACATGGGTAGAATGAGAAGGTTGGCACCAATGTGGGCTTTGAGCATTCCATCATCAGATTTTTAATGAAATGGATGACTGAAGAGTTGTGGGGTGGAGTAGATTGAAGCCTGTCCATTAAAGCATGGAGATTGGCTATCTTAATATAAGCTGAGCATTGATTGTATATATGAGTGGAGATAATAATCTGGACCAACTGACGAGTGCTGTTTTATCACAAAATACATATATAGGTGATTATTAATCTTTTCAACATGTGTGTGATCAAGTGTATCGGCGGTTAAGATAGTGTGGATAGTTGAGGGTTATGTGAAAGTCTGGGTTCAAACCCCTATATATTACATATTGGAGTGCAGGTATGAAAAAGTCTGTACTGTAGAGAAATTCATATATTATAACATTTTAAGAAAACTAGCATTGTATAAGGACTAATATTAAATCATCTAAATGCATTACATCTGGGTCTCATTTTATATGGTAGATAGGTTCTGCAGAAAACCCACATTAAAAAAATCGCACAAAAATAGACTTACCTGAAAAATGTGGGATAGGTTCCAAAATTTTCAAAAATCACATAAAAGCAAAGCAACGGTGTAAAATTACTTTAAAATTTGCATTAAAAAAATGAAATAAAGTATGACTAATAAAAAATTTTAAATATTTTAAAAAAATTGATACAAGACAAACTTTTTTTACTTTTTTTGTTAACTATTTAATTTTATTCAAAACAATATGTTTTTATGTGTAATTTATTTTGCATTTTTTCATACATATTTTAATCATTATCACTATTTGACAGTATGCAATTCATCTGTGAACTGGTAAGACAACAGATTCATCACAAAAGGAAATACAACTAGCACCAACTTCACTCTGGTGCTGTGTTAATGGTTTTCTGTCAACAATGTAATTGGTGATTAAACTTTGAGATGATGATTTTACTAATTGTTTATGAAGTTTGCAATATCCAGAGTGCTATATCTAGCTGTTAGCGAATGCACTTCCATGAGTACAACTATATATATAACACCCTTCCATGAGTGCAACTATATATATAATATACTTCCATGAGTGTGTTAATAATGACTAATGGTTAAATTTTTTTATACACATATATACATGTAGAAACTTTTAGACAGAAAAAAGTTACAAGTAATAATATTTAAAAACTTTAAAAGATATATTCTTTTTAAAGTAGAAATTAAAGTTGTAACTTTTCTTTTACACAGAAAAAAGTTGCAAGTAAAAATATTTAAAAACTTTTTAAGTAAAATTAAAAGTTCTTAACTATTTTTACTTGTAATTTTCTTCTGTCTAAAAGTTTCTCCATGTATATATGTGTATAAAAGAAAATATATAACATACACATACATAACACAAGCATACAATTATTTAGCTCTCCTTGGAATTTAGTTCATAAGTCATGTCATTAACAAGAAAATGATTTTCCAATTGATTAGAAAGTGGAAGACTTTCTCGAATCATTTTTGCTGTGAAATGAACAGGTTACATGTCTGTTTCATTATCTTTTTCTAAATCTTTTACGGTATCTATATTTATTGCCAAACCTTTTTCCAACAGGCATTTAAAGTATGTAAAATTTAATGCATCTATAAAAAATGGGAAAATCCTGATTTTAAATGAAATATGAACTTCTTTATTGCATAAAAGAAAACTGTATAAAAAGATATTAAGAAAAAACATGAATCGCATAACTTCAAAATTGCATTTAAAAATCCGCATAAAATGAAACCCAGATGTATATGCTTCACTAGAATATAAAATAAAAATACATTATCAAAATCTCTGTCATGTGTCAAGGCCTGATCGCTCTTCAAACCACTGTTTAACATCTGATTGTCTGTCTGAGAAACAACAATAGGCCACATGTGAAAGACTAGCAACCTTTCAATTTATTACTAAAGTAATAATAAAAAGGGTCTAGAGCAGTGGTGGTGAACCTTTTTACATGTGCATGCCAAAAAATTTCAAAAAATATTTATTGAATGATTGATGTGCCATACAGTTATTAAATCAAAATATAAACAACTTAATTATTGCAGTTTTTTAAAAGTTTATTATAATAATAATAATAATAATAATAATAATAATAATAATAATAATAATAATAATAATAATAATAATAATAATAATAATAATAATAATAATAATAATAATAATAATAATAATAATAATAATAATAATAATAATAATAATAATAATAATAATAATAATAATAATAATAATAATAATAACAACAACAACAACAACAATAATAGTTAAACAAAATTTCTAAATAACCTAAATACAAGTGAATGATATTTATTTAGAAGAACACAATTTGAATAAAATGTAATAGTTAAAAATTAATAGTAGTTAAAACAAAATTTTGGAAATCAACGTATAAAATCAACGTGAATAGATATTATTTAATGAGATTTTTGCTGTTGTACATTGTTTGCATAATGTTTTATATCTGGTTTATATTTTGTCACTTTTAAAAATATACATGCTGAACTAGATTCACCTATCATTCTATTTCTCGAACTGTCTTTAATTAAATTTGTTTCTGAAAACAATGAATGTAGAGGAGAAAATTGATAATATAGTGGTCACTAATTTTTTTAAACAATTAAATGTTTCAGGAATAACATTCCAGGCAGTCAATAGTTCCTCTTCAGCATTCTATTTATATATATCCAATAATCAATCATTTTTTATTGTTTCTAACTCATTCCTCAAATCAACAAATTTCCGCTTTCATATAAAATGGGATGGAAAATCAACTTATTGCATTTCCATATCTTCCAAATTAAACCATTCAAAAATATTCTAACTTAAAACTATCCATTGACATTATGTCTAGACATAAAATAAATTTTGATGTTTCTGAAAATTGTCCAAACTGGGTAAATCTTAAAGAAAATTCTATCAATTATCGATTGAATAACAGCACAAAACTCTCGAGTCATTTTTACTTGATCGCTTCTCATGAGATTTTAAATCAGAAAGAACTTTTTTATATTTGGAAAATATTTGAAATATAAGAAATAACATCACAGTTGAAAATTTGTAATTTAAATTCAAATGCTTTGATCAAATCAAACATGACACCTATTGTCTTATTATAATATTACAGTTTCACATTAATTCATTTAGAAAAGAACACATATCAGTAAAAAAAACATTAATTTCAAAAGCCATTCAATATCAATTAATTTATTATAATTTTCAATGATTTTCTCATTACATAAAAACAGTCTAATTTCATCTAAACACAACTAATCTTTGAAGCACTTTTCCTTGACTTAACCACCAGACATTGTTGTACATAAGTAAACTATTGTAAACTGAGTTCACCTCACTCAATAAATTTAAAAATTTTCCTTGTGCAGATATAAAATTGACTAACTTAGTCACAACATTCATTACATCATCCAGTGATCTTAAGCTGGCCTTCATGCATAAAACCTGCTGATGTATAATGCAATAAAAACCCAAAATTAAATGTCCAATAAAATTGGTAAATAAACTGAGAAAGCTCTTTTCTTTTCCAATCATACTTCAAGCACCATCTGTAGTTACTGACACAATTTCGCCATCATCCATTTTTTTTTCAGTGAGTATATTTGAAACTTCATTGCAAATATCTGTTCCTTTTGTTGTTGTTACTAATGAGGTTTCTTCTTTGATATTATTCCCAACACAATAATAAATAAAAATAGCCAAATGAGCTGATCCATTTATGTCTGTACTTTAATTAATGCAGAGAGAAATTAAACAAGAAGATTTTATATCTCTTTTTTGTTAATAAATTATGTTGTTACCCATTTTTCAGGATTCTTTCTTTAACTGTATTTCTAGCCAATGGTAAATCTTTTATTCTCTGAATAATTTTTGCTTTGTTTTCAAATTCTTCAAAAAGAAATGGTGCACATTTCATCCAAGCTTCTTTCATATATTCTCCATCATTAAAAGGTTTCCTGTGTTTTGCAATTACATTTGAAATAAAAAAAACTAGCAGCAGTTATATTTGAACTATTTTTGAAAAATTTCATTATAGATGTTGATTGTATACTTATATTTTTAAATGCTTGGTCAATTTATTCTTTTTGTTCATCTTTACTTTTTTTACAGAGTGATTTGTGATTGGTCTGATGTTCTCAATACAACTGTTCTGGAACATAAAACACATACTGCCTTAGTGCTTTTGTCAATCATTCCATACTCATCAGTTCACCAAATTTGAAATTCTCTACTGCTTTCCAATTTTTGTTTTTTATTTTCACTTGTCATGAAAGTTATTTAAAAGTAATTTAAATGAGCTTTAATAATTTTATAAATCAAAACTTTATTATATGTTAAAATATATTATTGTCTTTATATTTCACAAAACTTCAAGCAAAAAAAAATGTTGTTTAATGGTATTGATTACACATTTTGATCCTTTGTTTGCAATTTTGATTATGTTAAAAGAATGGATGATGTAAACATATTTAGATAAAAAAAAGTTAGGATAGAAAACCATTTTATTACTTTTACTTTAGATTTTAAAAAATTTACTTTAAAGAGTTATAAAATATTTTACTGAGTTTACTTTCTAATTTTATTGGAATCATTTGACAGATTTATAGAATTTGATACCATAGTATACCAATAACACTTTATTTGACTTAAAATATTATTCCCATCTACATATGTATAATTTTTCCCCAAATTTTGTAATTTATTGCCTCTAATTAAAGTTCAATTGTAAATTGAATTGTAATATACTATTATATTTATTTATTTTACCTTTAGTTTACAGTAAATTTTTATTAGTACAAATTTTATCAACAAAAAAAAAACATTTAAAGCATAAAAAATTATGATATGTAAATAGTTTGTGTACCAGTAAAAATTAGAAGATGCCATCTCTAGCACATGTGCCATAGGTTCACCATCGGTTGTCTAGAGCATAGGGATTGTTTTTATCTTGTGTTTTAGTATGAAAAATTATAAAGATGCCAATTCTAAATTGTAAGTGAAGAAAAAAATCTTTATAAATCCTATTTGTTAGTTGTGTTAAAGAGGGATGAGGTTGTTTGAGATCTGTCTAGTGAATAGATTTGTAAGGAAAGGCAATAAAACAAAAAAAAAAGGTGTTTCATTGTTTCCTCTTCATGATTGCAATGAAAACACACAGCTTTTAAATTTGCATCTTGAAAAGAGTGGGAAGGAATGCAAGATTGATTTTTATGGTTAGTATTTAAAATAGTAGCAAACTATCCATACAGTAGTGCACCCAGTGAAAGCCTGACTAATCAATGGATGCAAGAAGGCTTGTGCATAAAAATTCTATCTAGGATGCCTATTCATCCTATATCCACATAATAGTTTTAGCTTGTGGCTTTTAACAGTGAAAAGCCTTGGTTGTAAAAGCACTGCACCTAAAATTTAGGGTCTAATGCAACACTCCAGCAACCATCTTTTACTTTTTTAATTAATTATAAAGCTTTGAGTCCAAAATAATAAAAAAAACCAATAATGTTTTCAATTCAAGCTCATCAGATAATGTAGTGATATAGATCTAAACTCAGTTCAGCAATCCATACTTTTATGTATCTTTGTTTCTTCATTCTAATTATTATAGCTCATATGCAATGCATTTAATAAGTCAGAAACTTCTTCAATAGACTTTCTATCTATACTGGAAATCAACTACTCTATCAAAAATGGTAAATTATCACTTATCATTATAATCTGGCTTTTGGTAAATCCACATGTAGATAATATTCATAACTTAGAAACATGCTTTTTAAAAAAAACTGGGTATACATTTCAGACCTTCTAATATGGAATTTCTCCTTCATAATGTGATATTTAATAATTTAATTTTTTCTTCTGAACAAAAATTGACCAGAATTTGTTTTTTATACTCCAAATAAGGGGTTAGTATAATTATTAATGAATTCCATCAATCTTTGCAGGTCCATTTTTTTTGGTTATATGCAACTGTCACTTGTTCATGTTTTATCAGTTGATTTAAATCAAAATAACTTTCTAGGCCAGAGTTTCCCAACCTGTGGTATGTGCACCACTGGTGGTATACGAAAAATAATCAATAATGGTGGACATAAAAAATAAAAAAATAAAATCATAAAAATATCATAGAAAAGTTTTTTCCTGTAATTCATAAAAATTATTTTAACTAATAATATTATAGAGTAAAGTTGTTAATACGTACAGTCGATGAACGTAAATTCGGCAATCGATATCGTTTTTTTGGAGTGCACTTTTAAACTTAGCTGTTAGCCATCAGTAACTTGAGATGTCGCCACCACTGTTGTGATGGTGCTGCACTCTCATTGACTTCACCACACGGCTTACAAGTGACAGGTTATTGTTTGTGATTGTATCGTCTTTGTTTATTAAAATTCATTCATCCCTGTATTGATTAACTTTTTTTAATAAGGCTTATTAAATAATTAATTAAATAAGCATGGATCAATGATTAAAAACTAGTATGTGCCAAAATCTCAAGCAAAACATAAACAGTGATATATTGCTGAGTTCTACAAATGACAGGTCTGAAAATTCGGTGCAAAATGGTGAAATCATGCAATCTTCAGTTCTTCAAAGAGGTGTTAAGAGAAAATATTGTGATGAATATATAAAATATGGATTGTTGTATATTGGAGATGAAAACTGTCCTAAGCCCAAGTGCATAGTGTGTGGGGTAGTGCTTTCAAATTGATGCATGAAGCTTTCATTTCTTTCGCGACATCTACATACAAAACTTATGGATTATAAAAACAAAGATTGTGATTTTTTTAAATGTTTAAAAGAGCAAAATAATGTGTCTATTTTATCATCTTACATTCTACCTGCTAATAAGGATAATGAACATGCAGTAGATGTTAGTTATTGTATAAGTTACCATATCACCAAATGTGGTTATAGTCATCAAATAGGAGAAAAGTTAATTTTACCTTGTATTAAGGATGCTATTGGCCTTATGATTGACCAAAAATATATCCAAAAAATTAATTGTATTCCTCTTTTAATCAATACGGTATCGAGAAGAATTCATGATATGTCCAAGGATATTGAGGAAGCAGTGATAGAGAATAAAAAAAAAAGTAATTTTTTTCTCAATTCAGGTAGATGAGACCGCAGATGTAACAAACAATGTTGTATTGCTTATTATTGCTAGATACATTAAAGACAATGAATTTGAAAAGAATCTTTTACTTTGTCATTTTCTCTCCACATGCACAACAGGTGAAGAAATATTTAGAGCTATTGATAATTATTTCATATTGAAAAAGATATTAATTGGTCAAACTGTTGTGGATTGTGTACTGATGGTGCCAATTCAATGTCAGCTTTATATATTGATCTTCATGGCCACATTTTAAATGTAGCTTGTAATGTAATTTGGAGCGTATCCACAGGCAAAATTTAGTAATAAAGCGCCTTCCAGAAGAATTGAAATTTGTTCTCAACGATGTGGTGAAGATTGTTAATTTTATAAAGAAAAGCTCCACAAACTCAAGAATTATTAAAGTTATATGTGAAGACATGATGAGTCTTCATACTTCTCTACTCTTTTATACAGAAGTAATATGGCTGTCTCATGGTAAGGTGCTAACCCGTTTATTCGAACTTAGACAAGAAGCACAGATTTGTTAAGGCAATCCTTTTGATCTTTCTTTGAAATTGTATGATTTTAATTGGCTTCAGGCACTTGCATATATATCTGATATTTTTTCGCAAATAAATAACTTAAATTTGACACTTCAGAACAACTCAATAATGATCTTTAATGTTAATGATAAAATTGAAAGTATGATTAAGAAATTATATTTTTGGAAACAGTGTATCAAAAACAATCAACTGGAAGAATTCAAAACTCTACATATTTTTTTTGTTTGAAAATAAGGTTAGTATGTCTCAAGATATATGACAAAATATAATAGCACATTTAACAGGATTAAAATTGTCTTTCATGGAATATTTTCCAAAACCCAAAAACACAAATGATAATTGGATTTCAAACTCTTTCTATGAAGAAAATTTAGAAAAAGCTAAATAATTATCAATAAAAAATAAAGAAAATTTAATTGAATTATTATGTGACAGAACTTTACAAGTAGAATTCAAATGACACAATCTAATTAATTTTTAGTTAACCTTAACGAATATGACAACTTTCTGAAAAAGCTCTTAAATTATTATTACCATTTACTAGGACAGAATTAGTAGAAAGAGCTTCTTCTTCATATATTTTTAAAAAAAATAAGTATCAAAACAGATTGAACACAGGTGTAGACTTAAGGGGATACCTCACATCTTTTGAACCAAATTTCAAAAAATTATGTTCTTTGAAACAAGCACACGGATCTTATTACATTTATTTTATAAAAATATTTGATTATGATAAAATATATTAATTGTTTTTTTATAATTTTGTGTTTTTATTAAAACCATTTATTAGTAAATGAAATATGACAAAATAGTAGATAAATATGAAACTTTGAACAATCACACACACACACACACACATATATATATATATATGTTACAGTGAGTTTATAATCCGGCATGACATTTAGGCATGTTTCAATGTAATTTGTCTCATCATGTGATGTGACTACATGGTCACCCTATATTTATAATGCAAATAAAATAACACACTCACAATAACAAATTTCATGAAATACAATCATTTTACAAAGTGGTACAATTTAGGGTGATGTACTACCAAGTGGTACATAAGCCAAAAAAAAGAGGGGAAATACTGTTCTAGGCTATCCAGATATTCCATCAGCATTTTTCCTGCATCACCTTTGAATGTTTGGATTTTTATAAATTGATTAATATAATTAAAATTTTCTCAATGTCGATATTGCCCTTTAACCATTTTATCTTCTTGCTTCTCATTAACCTTTGTATCTATTGAATTACATTTATTCTCTTTTTTATATTGTTTTATGGTATGCTCAAATGAATTTCTTGTATTCACTTTCAATTTATTATAATCAGCCTTAATGTCATTCATAGTGACAATTACTTTTTCCTGTGTTTTCTGAAATTTTATTTGAATGTTTAAAAGTTCTTTTAATGAAGAGTCTTCATATTTGATGTCTCTCCACTTTTATTCCTTTTTCAATTCTACACTTTCTAATCTTTCACTTATGCTTAAAACTGTTTCTTAAACTTAACCTTCATATGTTTTGATGGGTTTTTGAACCATATTTTGTACATCAAGATATAAAGTTTTTTTTTATAAACTCCATCTTCTTCTGCACTTGTTTGATACCTTCTTTTAGGGTGATTATATTATTTTTTATAAACTGAAATTCTTTCATTTCTCTTTAATTTAAAAACACATTTTTTTTCATTTGTTCTTTATTTTGTAAATATATATTTTTTATTTCTTTTTGATTTTTTTCTCAATTCTTCTTTATTTTGATCCATTTTATTCTTGGATTTTTTATTTCTTTTTAGTTTTTTGTTATGTCTTTTTATTTTGATCATTTTTTTCTTGCTTTTTAATTTCTTCTTGGTTTTGTTTCATTGTTTCCAGCAACATTTCCAACATGATTGTTTCTGACTTCTGGCCTTCTTGTATTTGCACACTACATTTTTTCTCTTGAAACTTTGTCTCTCCTTCCAGAGAATATATTTTCTTCACTTTATCTTATTTTTATGCAATTTATTCTTTTCTTCAATTATTTCAGGAATTAACAGCAACATCGATCTCTACCCCAGAATAATGTTATCCAGATCTACCTTTATTCAACTATAATATTGTCTTTTAATTTCTGGATTTTCCAAAAAAGTCCTTTTTATTTTATACATATATATGACCCACACAGTTGTCTGCCAGTTTTTTATCAAAAAAGGATGTTTAAGCACTCAACATTGTTGGAGCCAATTATGTAATAGTAACCAGGATATAAACAATTATTTGATATTACTAATGAGTACTCAGCTAGTTACATTGGTTCTTGTGATATCATTTTAATTGGTGTAATGTGTAATAGTATTACTTTATTATTTCAGGTTTAAATCCTCACTAATAATATATGACAAATATAAAAATATTTATTTGTAAATCCTATGAATAAAATAGATTTAATTCAGAAGAAAATGATAACTTTTACTATCTAAATTGCTTTATTGTATTTTATTTGTTTTGCATTTTTATTTATTGAAACATTAGCAATGCATCTTTTTAAATGAGAATTTTTTTAAAAAAGTTATTTACAATAATAATATAATTATTTATCAATTGTTTTATCACTGTAACATCCAAACACTTCACTAAACAATGACAATGTTCTCAGAGCTGTGTGGGAGTTTTCTTTTTCAGAATTGTATGTGTGACATAAATTGACAAACAAAGAAATTAATAAATAATAAAATAATTTATTAATGTAATAAAAGCTGAGTAAACTAAATGTAGTCTTATTTTGTAGATTTCCTTTTAAATAAACTTATTAAGTTGAATATCATAATTAAAAGTTCATATATTTTATTTTCTCTAATTTTTTATAAGAGCTTCTAATATATATATATATTGTGCCAAAGTACATTAATATTAAAGTAATTGTAGCAGTCCCATGTTTTAAAAATATAAAAAATTAATATTAAGAGAATAAAATATAAAAACTAAAGAGCAGGGGAGAGGGGGCATTTTGTAATAAATAAATAAACTGTAAATGCTGTTTAAAATAATAAGCTGTTAAAAATAATAAGCTGTTTAAAATAAAAGATTTTCTTTTTGTTTAAAAGAAGAAAAAAAATCTTGTAATAAATAAATAATTTAATATTTTTTAAATGACTTTTTAATAAAATAATAAAGAGATTTCATTTTATCTTATAATAAATAAATAAATATATGTGCGTGTGTGTATGTAATTTTTAATAAAAGTAGATGCAGAAGCTGGTTTTATTTTGACGAGAAGAATGCTGCTGTTAAATAAAATTTTCCCATTGTTTAAAACAGTATAAATAGTTCAACTTTTGTTCATTCTTGGTCTGACTTTCTCATTTTAATAAAATATTTCTTGAAGTAATATTTAAAAAAATGTTGCACTGTTAAAACCAATGTATTTGCAGTTAACCAAAAGCCGCTCTCTATGCATTTAAGATCTGTGATTAGTTCAGAAAGTAATCATGTTGAAATAGACTAAATGGACAGTGGAGTGTGGGGAACACCAAACCAGCCATAAAAATCATAACAAGTCACAGGATCCACAAAGGAATCATTTACCGGTCGTTGATGAATTAATAAATAATTCCATTATACTGTTTCTGTTGTATATAAAAACTTAGGTAATTATTTGACTTTGATATCTAAATATTTCTGATTTCTTCTTAAAATAAAGATAGACCTTGTTGAAAGAACTTTTGAACTTTTTGAATTAAAATTAAAAAAAGAATACACTTTAAAGCTCAAAAGATAATATTTTGCAATAATAAAATAAATAAAAGCAGCTTTTATTAAATAATATTTTTGAAACAATGGCATGCATGTATGTGTGATTTGATTTTTTTAACCTTTAAAAAAAAAGATAAAAATAAAATATGATGTAACATGTATAATTTATTTGCTAAAGTAATATATTAAAATGCTTATTTTAATCTTAAAAAAAAAGAAGTGTGTGGGTCTCATTATAAGATAAAACAATTTATTTATTTTTAAATTAATATAAAAAACACTTAAATTATTTTTCTTAAAACATTTATGTTTATTTCTGATATGTGCGGGTAAGTATAAATATTTATTTTTTTAATAAGAGTAGGAGGGAAAAAATCTAATCATTAATAATAGTAGTTTAGAAAAGATTCGCTGATTTAAATCTATAAATGTTTTAGCATTCAGTATAAGGTTGTATTAATAGTTTTAAAGGATTAAAGTATTATTTAGAATGGTTCGGGGAAAATTATTTTAGTTTTTAAAAAAAATAGTAGTAGCTTAGAAGAGGCAGCATTTAAGATATACCTTTTGTTGTGCCTATTTAGTGGATGGTTGGAACCGGTTGAGCTAGCAGGGATTTCAGATACCAAATTATGCTAATCAGATAAACATGCTAATTCTAATGTAATTAGCTGGTGCCTAAGGGATTTTTCTTTCTTCTTTAAAAATAATAATAAAGTATTTATTTGATTGGTGTATATTTGGTAGTCGAGTGTTGAATGTTATTCATAGTTTGCTGTTGATAATAGTTGACACTTTATCTGAAAACCAACAATTTTCTGAAAGGAAAATTTAGGAGGACAAAATATAAAAAATATTAGTTAATATTTTATTTGTCGATGCTTGGTGTTTGTTGTTTCCCGTAAGTTTAAGTAGTAAATTTTAAATCGTAAGTTGTATAGCATTAAGAGAAGTGAAGGTAGAAAGTGGTAAATAATAATAATAATAGTAATAGTAGTTAATAGTTTGTTGTTTGTTAATTGTTGTTCAGAGGAGATTGGTTTATTTGGGGCATCAACATGGTGCAAAACTAGATGTTTCGAGAGGAAGAACCAATGGAAGTTGTAATTTTGGTGTATGATTAAAGGTGATTTTCGTGGATGTTAAAATGTGGAAGTGTAATCCTTAAGATAAAAAAAGAGCACTCTGAATGAGGAAGATAGATGAATATGAGGCATAAAATTAGAACTTAGAGGGTGGAGGTTGACTGCAACTACGTTTTGAAATAGAGGAAAAAAATATTTTTATATTGGATGAAGTTAAATAAATTGTTGGTGAAATGGAAACAGTAAGTCGGGTTATAAAGATAAGAACTTTTTAGGGAAAAGAGGGGAAATGCCGAATAGACATTTAGAGAGTTTGGAGTGGTTTTTTTTCCTGTAGTGAATTTAATGAAACAGTTAAGGTTAATATAGCCATTAGTTATATACAGGATGAGGCTGAAGTTTGGTGGGAGTCAATGGGGGTAAAACCAATGAGTTTTGAGGAGTACAAAAGAGCATTGCTGTCCAGTTATTGGGGGAAGGAGTGTCAGGATGTGGTTAAATGACAGGTAGAACAAGATAAATAGTGGATAAAGAAGACATTGTGCACATTTTTCCACAGACAAGTAGCAAAACTGAGAATGGTTACAGCATATAATTTGTCTGAGCAGCAAATTCTAAGAATAGTGAGGTGAGGTTTTCTAGAGGATATTCAACAAATAATAATGGTAAAGGACACTATAGAACATACTGCAGAGATACTTATGACAATGGACAATATTAGGACATGTGTAGAAAATCAGAATAAAGAAAGGAAGGCTGAGAATACATATGGGCAAGTAGCAAACTTGACACAGAATGAAGAGAAGGAAGAGTTGAGGGTAACATCTTATTCATGCCCAAAAATCAAAGTAAAATAGAAGGAAAAATAGTAGACATGTTACTTGATTCAGGGAGTCAGGTATCAGTGATTTCACAAAAAATTATCCATGAAATAAGTCGGAGTAATTTGAAACTAAAAACCTTGCCATTAAAGAATGTATATGTAATGTTGGAAAATGGGAAAAGAGCCAAACTAGCATCGGAACAAGCTTGGATAAGTATGAGTATAGTTGGGAAGATATATACTTATGTTATGTTGGTTTTAAAGGGATTGATACATGATGCTATCTTGGGGTTGGATTTTATGTGTGAAGTTGGGTGCATGTTAGATTATGAAAAATGACAGGTGAAAATTAATAAGATGAAAATTACATTTAATGTGTGTGAGATAAAAAATGTTAAGGCAGAGTATGATGTAGAAAGTGCAGGAATAGAAATAGAGGAAAAGGGGTTGGAAGATTAACTAGGAAATGAGGATGGAAAACAATTGAAAGAATTGTTGGTTACATATGGAAGTGTATTTTCAGAAGTACCTGGAGTAATAGAGGGATATGAGTATCAGATAAAACTTATGGAAAATCAACCATATCAAGCACAAACATAACCTATACCACATCAATATAGAAGTGCAGTGGAGGAACAACTAGAGAATATGTTAAAATGGGGAATTATTTCCAAATGCTCATCTCCGTATAATAACCTGCTGGTGACAGTAAAAAAAAATGGGTCTATTAGTTTGTGTTTAGATGCATGGCAATTAAATAAAATCACAGTGTTAGATACTAATGCACCATCACCTATAAGTGAATTATTAATGAAGTTTCATAAAAAAAATATTTTCAACTTTTGATTTAACGGCCATTTATTGGCAGGTCAAACTGCATCCTGAGGACTGGAAATACACTGCTTTCCAATATAATGGACGAGCGTATAATTTTAATCAAATTCCTTTTGGTTTGAAAAATAGTGGAGCAGAATTAATGGAATGCCTTGATCAAATATTATCCGGTAAAATCAAAAGCTTGATTACGATATACGTGGATAATATTATTTTAGCATCAGAAAGTTTGGAAGAACATTTTGAACATTTGAAATTGTTATTTGATGAATGTAAAAATAAAGGAATTAAATTAAATTTAGGTAAAAGCCATTTAATGACTACAGAAGTTAAATTCTTGGGACACATAATTAGTGAACAAAGAATATCTCAAAATCCAGAAAAAATTCAAGCTATACAAAACTTTGCCAGGCCAACGAAGAAGAAAGACATCAAGTCTTTTTTTGGGTTGTGTAATTTTTTCAATCGGTTTTATAAAATTTTTTCCTTAGATATGAAGCCTTTGTTGCAGTTATTAAGGAAAGATAAAAAATGTGTGTGGGAAGAGCAACAAGAGCACAGTTTTGAAAATGTAAAAAAAGGTTTTTTAAGGGAAGTTATGTTGACATATCCAGACTTTGATGAACCATTTTTAGTACAAACGGATAGTAGTGGAATCAGATTGAGGGATACATTATCTCAGATGCAAGATGATGGGAAGTATGGGGTGCTTTTCTTTGTAAGTTGTTTATTAAATGGGCCAGAGAAAAATTATACCATAACTGAGAGAGAGGCTTTAGCGATTGTGTGGGCTTTTAAAAAATTTAGGCAATATTTGATAGGATCACAGGTGGTAGTGATCACTGATCACAGGAGCCTTGAGTTTCTCAATCATAGTTTTCTTACAAATAGTAGATTGATTCGATGGAGTCTGTTTTTGCAAGAGTTCAATTATAGGATACAATATTGTCCAGGCAAAGACAATATGGCAGCAGATGCTTTAAGTCGATAGCCGATAGAACACCAGACACAACATATAAATTGTAATAATGCATATATAGCAACAGCAGAAATACATCAAGGTGAAGAGATGGAATGTGGTTTGAAAAGGTTAAGAGAGTTACAAGAAAAAGATGCAGAATGTAAACAAGTAATATACTATTTGCATCATCAATCTTTGAGTAGACCTATAAACAATACACTAAGGAAAGATAGGAAACAATGTTGTTTAAAATATGGGCTTTTGCAGCATAAAGTAAAAGATAGTAAAGATACGCGAATTGTTTTGCCAATAGTTATGCGGAAACAGCTGATTAAGTACATACATGGAAAGTATCAATATTATGGGGCAAGTAAAATTGAAGGATGGATAAATAATTGGTTTTATTGGTCGATTATGTATAGGAGTGTCTTAAACGTCATTGAGTGGTGTATAGTGTGTGCAAAAACCAAACCTTCTAATATGTCAAATACGGGACCTTTGACACCGATATACGCATATCCGCCAAATAGTTTATTAGCAATAGATTTTTATGGACCATTACCTCAATTTAATCAAAAGAAATATCTGGTTGTGACTTATGATGTTTTTTCTAAGTTTGTGGGTATTTATTCAGTGTTACAGGCTGATGCTAAACAGATTATAAGGATCCTTGAACGTCAACATTTTCGAGATGTGGGAATCCCAAGACAAATAATGTCAGATCACGGAACGCCTTTTATGTCTGATGAATGGAAAAGATGGACAGAGCATTATAAGATAAGACATATACTCACTTCAATTCGTAATCCTCAGTCCAACCCGTGCGAACCAGTAATGAGAAAACTGGGACATTTATTTCGTGTGTATTTACAGAATAATCATTGTGGTTGGGTGAAGGAGGCAATGAGAATAGATCATATGATAAATTGATCAAAGAATGAATCGACAGGATTCGAGCCCATTAGACTTCATCAAGGAAAGAATATTCCATATCCATTCAAAACTATTTTACTGGTTAAAGTGCAGTATATTGACAGAAAAAAAGATGTTGATAAAACATGCTATAGGCTTAGAAAGATGGGTAGTATAAGGCAAAAGAGAGAAGGGAATGTTAGATATGTGTTTAGGTTGGAAGATGATGTTATGGTAAGTATAAATCCAGTAAGTCATCCGGAGAAAGGAATATATAAATAATTTCAGCCAATATATGATAGGCCTTATAAGATCATAAAGGAATATGGAAATAATGCATTTGAAATTGCTCAAGTGTGGGAGAAAAAAGAAACGTTCAATGCTCGATCTACTAAAAAAAAAGAATAAATAAATAAATTTATAATGGGATGAGGGTTATAGTAAATAAATAAGAATACACGTATACAGTTAAACAAATGTTAAGTAAATAAAATTAGATTGTTTATAGGTTTAAATTCTGGAAAAACTAAAATGCTCAGAATAATATTTTAGTTTCAGAGGAGGGACAGAGATAATGTACCAAAGTACATTGATATTAAAGTAATTGTATGAGTCTCATGTTTTAAAAATATAAAAATTTAATATTAAGAGAATAAAATGTAAAAACTAAAGAGCAGGGTGCATTTTGTATTAAATAAATAAACTGTAAACGCTGTTTAAAATAATAAGCTGTTTAAAATAAAATATTTTCTTTTTGTTTAAAATAAAAAAAAAGTCTTGTAATAAATAAATGATTTAATATTCTTTAAATGAATTTTTAATAAAATAATAAAGAGATTTCGTTTTATCTTATAATAAATAAATAAATATATGTGTGTGTGTATGTAATTTTTAATAAAAGTAGATGCAGAAGCTGATTTTATTTTGATGAGACAAACACTGCTGCTAAATAAAGTTTTCCCATTGTTTAAATCATTATAAATAGATCAACTTTTGTTCATTCTTGGTCTGACTTTCTCATTTTAATAAAATATTTCTTGAAGTAATATTTAAAAAAATGTTGCACTGTTAAAACCAATGTATTTGCAGTTGACCGAAAGCCGCTCTCTACACATTTAAGATCTGTGATAAGTTCGGAAAGTAATCATGTTGAAATAGCCTAAATGGACAGCGGAATGTGGGAAATGCCAAACAGCCATGAAAATCATAACAAGTCACAGGATCCATGAAGGAATCGTTTACCGGTCGTTGATGAATTAATAAATAATTCCATTATACTGTTTCTGTCGTATATAAAAACTTAGGTAATTATTTGACTTTGATATCTAAATATTTCTGATTTCTTCTTAAAATAAAGATAGACCTTGTTGAAAGAACTTTTGAACTTTTTGAATTAAAATTAAAAAAAGAATACACTTTAAAGTTCAAAAGATAATATTTTGCAATAATAAAATAAGTAAAAGCAGCTTCTATTAAATAATATTTTTGAAACAATGGCATGCATGTATGTGTGATTTGATTTTTTTAAACTTTGAAAAAAAATATATATGATGTAACGTGTATAATTTATTTGCTAAAGTAATATATTAAAATGCTTATTTTATTCTTTAAAAAAAAAAGAAGTGTATGGGTCTCATTATAAGATAAAATGATTTATTCATTTTTAAAATAATATAAAGAACACTTAAATTATTTTTCTTAAAACATTTATGTTTATTTCTGATATGTGCGGGTAAGTATAAATATTTATTTTCTTAATAAGAGTAGGAGGGAAAAATCTAATCATTAATAATAGTAGTTTAGAAAAGATTCGCTGATTTAAATCTATAAATGTTTTGGCATTCAGTATAATGTTGTATTAATAGTTTTAAAGGATTGAAGTATTATTTAGAATGGTTTGAGGAAAATTATTTTAGTTTTTTAAAAAAATAGTAGTAGCTTAGAAGAGGCAGGCAGCGTTTAAGATATACCTTTTGTTGTGTCTATTTAGTGGATGGTTGGAACCGGTTGAGCTAGCAGGAATTTCATATACTAAATTATGCTGATCAGATAAACATGCTAATTCTAGTGTAATTAGCTGGCTCTTAAGGGGTTTTTCTTTCTTCTTTAAAAATAATAATAAAGTATTTATTTGATCGGTGTATATTTGGTAGTCGAGTGTTGAATGTTATTGATAGTTCACTATTGATAATAGTTGACACTTTATCTGAAAACCAACCATTTTCTGAAAGAGAAATTTAGGAGGACAAAATATAAAAAAATATTAGTTAATATTTTATTTGTCGATGCTTGGTATTTGTTGTTTCCTGTAAGTTTAAGTAGTAAATTTTAAATCGTAAGTTGTATAGCATTAAGAGAAGTGAAGGTAGAAAGTGGTAAATAATAATAATAGTAATAGTAGTTAATAGTTTATTGTTTGTTAATTGTTGTTCAGAGGAGGTTGGTTTAATATATATATAATTTATTTCATATAGTATTTATAGTAATTCTTTTATTCATATACATATCTGTGAATTAAAGGATAATTCATTCATTCAGTATTTTCAATTTAAATGCTTTTATTCTTTGATATTCTGGTACTATTTTCTTTTCTTTTTTTTAAATATAAAAGTAAAAAAAAAATATTGATTTTTTTTTTCTTCAGAATATCTTACCATTTTTACCTTTGAATTCTCTCATTTTCTTAAGATATCTTTTCATCTCTTAATGATTTTAGTGTTATTCTTATTTTATTCAAACAAGTGTTAAACACTATTATACTTGGTGTTAGGGCATTATACTTCCATTAAATAACACTTTTTGGCAACTTATCTGCATAGTTCAGTTTCTTTCTTCTCTAGTAACTTACAATAGCTGGTATGAAGAATTGGGAAATATGCTTAGGCTAAGAACCAATCTTTTATTTTCTTCTATCTAGCCATCCATATCTGAAAAGTATATTCTACTGTAATAAATATTTTCATAACTTCTTTATGAACTAGTAAAACCAAATAATTGCAAATAAATACTATTTTTGAGTTTAAGTTTTTTCAGCTAATACCTACCTCTTTTTCTTCAACAACAAAAAAGGGAGTGGACAAAAATCTATCTCATGTGTATACCACCAACTCCATTTGCAGATAATCCTCTTTTACTTTGTCTAGAATTTTGGGGACTGTCATCTAAATGAATTTTTTAAGATAATCTCTTCTATTAATAAAGGGGATATTAATTAAGTGAAGATATCCTTGCATATTTATAAAATAAATAATCGTAATTTACATAGCAATTTTATATGAGTGAATATTTTGCTTCTCCAATCATATATATATATATTAACAGGCAGCCACAATATCAGTTATAGTGTTAATCTAAAATAGATTTTTAAAAAAATGTATACGTGGACCACACGAGATAATGAATGAAAACTTTGGTATTTAGTCACCATAATACCTGTAGACAGTATTTGACCACTGTCTACCAAATTGAATTTGAATATGAATAAATTAGCTTTATAAAATTTTATAAAGAAAATTTCTAGATCTTGCATAGATCTTATATAAGGATTTAAGTTAAAAGCTTCTCTGGTGGCCATTGCTTCTTCAGTAAGACAGATAAGTAAAAAAATTTGAGAAAGAGTATATTTATGAGCATCAGGTAATAACCGACCTCAAATGCCAATTTCACTAATGCAGCAATAATTATACTTTTCCTAAAATTCTAACTGATTTTATACTATCTCTAATTAGGTGCCTGAGCCTAGCTAGTTTGCTGTCAGGGCTGGGAGGAAACCTATCAGATGAACAGAGGTATATTGGAAAAATCTGCATATTTGACCAATCTCTTTCCTTTTTTCTATATCTCTTGAATTTGATTGCATATAATTTAAAATTTAGCTGATTTGAATTCTTGACCTTTAAAGATTTATTACATTAATAATCGATCAGACTTTTTAATCAAACTCAAGGTTTGAGTTTATAACATATTTAATATATGTGTCTATTCATATAAAACATATTTAGCTAATTTTGTCAGGCATTTTGACAGGAAAAGAAATAGGCAAATATAAATGATAAATCTATTTATTAATGATCTATAAAGAATCTCAGTTTCAAAGTACATATATAATTTTATTCTTATTAGTTTATTAAATCAAATATTCATAAGTTAAACAAAAAACATATAATTCACATATTAAAATCTAACATAAAAGAAAAAAACAAATTTTACTAAATATAATAGATCACATAAACATTGAAGAGGATAAAAAATACAGTTATGCATTATAGATTAAATTAATATTTTAACAGAGAATAAGTATTTTGAGGGTCATGATAGACAATTCTAAGTTTATTTAATGCACAGAAAATTATAGTTACCTTTGGGAACCTGGGATTTTAATAAGGTTATGTTTGCTTATGTAAGTTTATGTCATTCTGCATTAATGATCCAAAGTAAATCAATATTTTTTTGTTGAATAAAAAAAGATATCTGCTATTGGCATAAGTCCAGCATGTGCATTCATTTTGTGGTATTAATTGGAACCAAAAGAATAATGATGATGGCGATTAATAAATCTTTTAATGAAAGCTTACTTGGCACACTAAGTTCAACACTTTTCCTTTCCTCTTTAGGTATTTTAAGCAATGTATCTATAGAGTTCTTAGGGTTCTCATATGAGTAGGTAATAAGCAGGAACTGCTATATACTTGTAGCATGGAGTGATTGCCTTACACATATGGTTTTACCCCAACATTACAAGCATTGACATTTATATAAGTTTATTTTCTAAAACACATTTTCTACAAGTGTTAGTTAATTAAGAAAATTTCAATATTTCATTGAAAAAAAATACAAAAAAAATATTTTCTTAAAATGTCTCCTGTTCTCAATGGCTCCAACTTTATAATTAATTAATTTCTCTCTTGTATTTTGATCTCCCAAGGACAGTTTTTCAGCATTTTTATCTCTCTTTCTCTGGAATGCTTTTTAACATTTTTTTTATTTTTGATATCTTTGTCCATGGTGCATTCAGTTATGGTTTCTTGGAATTTAAAGTGGGTAAGTAATATAACAAATAACAAAGAATTGCCTAGATGTATATATAGCAAAGTCTTTTTATTACCCTCATTAAAGTAAGATATGATAACACAAAAAATTTACATTTGAAACTATTAATAATAAAAATAAAAATCATATATTTGCATATAACTGCATTTCTCAACTTTTTTTAATAACAACATATTTTTAAATATATTCCAAAACAAATAATTATATATTTTTTTTCTTCATTTAAAAAAAAAAGATTTTAAAATCGATCTCCCTTACCTATATATATATATATATTACTTCTCATATATAGTTTTTTTTTAAGTGTCATAGCATCGGCCGGGACACGAACCCGCAACCCTGGCAACTGCCTGCTAGTGCAAGGCAGTCATGCTGACCTCTTGACCACAAATGCAAGACTCCTCCTAATATATAGTTGACTACACATTGAAGCCAATTTACTTGACTCACACTTGTCTAGGGCAGTAGGTAGATACTATTTACTTCTCTTGTAACAGGGTTTAAACCCAGCTACCATTACAATATATATATATATATATATGCATAAATGAACACATGCATACAATTTTCAAAATATTATGTAGTCTTTGCATTGCTATGCCTAGTGTTACAATATATATATATACAGTGATTTACTTAAGCATTGGTTATTATGCATTTTATATTTAAAAATATTCTATTTATCATTTATTATCTAAATAATAAAAAAAGAAGAGTTGAGTTTGAAAAAAGATTATTTATTAATCGATTTTCAAAACAGTTTTTATTTGCTTGTTTGATGAGATTATATTAAACTTCTAGGAAGCTAAAAGTCCAAGTCTGTTACAGTCATGTGTCAGGATATTTTTCTGTCAATATAAAGGCCTTAGAAAGTGAAAAATAGAATCTAGAACATCATATTGTAGATTCTATGATTATTAAATTTTGTCTATTGGCTATATTGATTACTATATTTATTGTTAATGTTTAGGTGATTATTGGTTGATATCTAATTACATCATTATTCCAGATTAGCATTAGGCACTATTTTGCTTATTATTTCTAAATAATACATGGGCAATTTAAAAGTATTGCAGTTTGTAATGTTATAATTGACTATTTATTAGTCTGCATTACAGTGACATGTTTATTTCATGTTTAAAGAGGTTTATTTAAACTTCATTGTATCAATATTTCATACTCTGTAGTCAAGTGGCAAGCTTTAAGTGTCCATATATATTCAATGGACCATTAGTAAGAATGGATTTCCATTCTTGCTATTAAAAGGTGTGAAGGTTGCCTTGACAGCAGTGAGAAATATTGATTACTATATTTACTGTGAATGTTTAGGTGGTTACTGGTTGGTATCTAATTATATATATATATATATATATATATATATATATATATATATATATACCAATAGTGCAATATAGTATATATATATATATATATATATATATTGCACTGATATCTTATCTATACATATATAATTTTTGGCTAAAAATTATTAAAATAAAATTATCATAAATAATCAATAAATAAATTTATAAAAAAAATCTAGAGAGTTTTTTATTAAATAAAATGCAGTTTGCTGTCAAAATATAAGAATAAAAGTCTAAAGAGTTTTTAGTATGATTAGTTTAAAACAAAAACCAATTCATTAAAAGTTTAATATAAAAGTTTAGAGTTTTTAAAAATAAAGAAAGAAGAAATACTGTTAGCCTGGGGAAATTAAAAGTAATTGATTTTCAAATAATTAAAAATATTTCTTTTCATTTAAGTTAGAGAAAAAGGAAATCTTAAAAACTAAAACTTGATTTTAGAAATATATATGTGTGTTAATCATGAATGATTGTAAATATAAAGAATAGTAAAATAAATGTGTGGGTGTGTTAAATATTGAATAATGATATAAAAAAAATGTAAAAACAAAATGTGCAATGGATACTAAGTTAAACAAAATTCACAAAACAAGAAGTTTGCAATGGCCACTAATTAAAAGACCTCAACATGATTAAAAGCTTATCTAAGGAATTTCAACAACAAATATAGCTGGCAGATACCAAAATGACAACAAGATATCCTAATAAATAGTCCAGGTTTTTTTTATCAGACAGTTCAATTCAGTCAATTAATTAGTTCAGATTGCAGTTCAGTTCGGAAACATACGACTTTGCTCCATCATGAGTCCGATAAAACAGCCAACATGCCATGAAAATAATGCCTGTCTAACAATTTGAAAATTCACTGTCAATATATAACTGCCTTAAAGTAAAGTGCCTCAGAAGACTAACCTTTAAACCCCCTCAAGAAAAACCTCACATTTAACTGGTTGGAAAGATTTTCAATTGAAGTAACAACCAGTAAGAAGTCCACATTCAAATCCTAGATAATAAATAACATTTTCTTATTTCCATTTCTAAATAAAGTAGCCATTGCAATAATTTGAAACTTCCCAGAGTCAATTAATAATGAACTCTATAGCATGCATAAAGAACTATTGATGTGTGTGTTTTGAAATGTCATGCATGTGAATGCTTTAGTATATTTTATATTGATTTCATGTATTTTAAGTGCCTTGTATTATTTAAAATTCTTTGTTATATTATATTACTATTATGTATGTGTGAGCCTAAAGTTATGATAAGTCCTTGTTTCATTTAAATAAGTTTCAAACACATAACTAAAAGTAGAATAATAAATGTTTAGTCAAATAAATTATCTTTAAGCTTAACTTTGTCAGTCAATTCTTTACCACTAATTAAAGCAATAATTTGTTATTGTATTACTTTAGATTGAGCTAGTCATGAGATATTTTGAGAACTGGATTATGGCCCTTATGTCCAAACACATTAGTTCTCATAACTAACTGGTGCCTGAGGTTTACCTCAAAACAAATAAAGTGCTTGGATAGTAGGGGTTTAAGTCTAGCAATCGAGGTAGACCACGATCTGAAAATGTTATTGTGTTATGCATCGCATAGCTTGGTCTGATCATGGGTAATGTTGATAGTTCTGCTATCAATGCTATTCTCCCTTCTGTTCAAAGGGCCAGGCCATTCACATAATTTTTATAATATATTATAAATTTATGATAAATAAAGTTTGAACCCAGATAAACCTAGCAAACAGAGTAAGTACACTGTTTATCTTATGAACATACCCAGTATAATATATATATATATATATATGTAGTAGCTAACCCTCACTATGAAATAAATAAAAAAATATACATGATCTTTAAAATAATTTCTTTTATGCTTTTATCATATATAGTTGCAATCAAAATAATCTGACATTAAAAATAGAAACCTAAACCACCAAACATCACATGATCACTATTTCCTATGCTTGCTTATAACTGTTATTAAAACAGGCAAAACTCTCTATACAGTAGTGCCACCAGTGCAAGCCAGAGTAATGAATGGATGGCAGAAGGCCTGTGCATAAAACCCCTATCTAGTGCCTACTCATCCAATAACCCCAGACTAGTTTCTGGCTTGTGCCCTTCATCAGTGAGGAGCTTTGGATATGAGCGCACTGCACCTAGATCTGTGGGTCTAATGCAACCCTCCAGAAGCCACCTTTTATCTCTACTTAACTACAAAACTATGAGAATAAAATTGAAAGCAATAATATTTTCAATCCAAGATCATTAACTTATATAGTCATATAGGTCTGAATTAGTTCAGTATCCATACATTTTATGACTATATAAACTAATGAGCTTGGATTAAAATATTGTGTTTTCAATTTTATTCTCATAGTTTTGTAGTTGAATAGAGATAACAGGTGGCTTTTGAAAAGTTGTACTAGATCCTAAGAGCTAGGTGCAGTGCTCTTAGATGCAAGACTACTAACTGACAAAGGCTATAAGCCACAAACTAGTCTGGGTTATTGAATGAGTAGGAACATTACATAAAATAAAGATAATATTTAAAAATTTACATTTATGCTCTATATGTAACAAATATTTGCAAACATCCCATATGATAATTTTTAGTGTGAATGGTTATACTTATTAAGGGTTATGTAATCATTATTAACATTTATTACTATTATAAATTTTAAATCTTATAATTACATCACTTCTAGGTAACAAGAATTGTGTTGATATTTAGTAAGTCTTTAAGGAAAGTGTTGGTGAGTTAATTTGTTACATGGATAATTTGAATAGTAGATTTCTAATGTATAGCATTGTCATATATGTCTAATATATTTTCATTTATTTGTATAAGATATTTTAAATTTCTCTTATGACAAACTTTTTTTATTAGAGAGGTGAAAAATTTCTTTTATTGTGTAGCCATTTCATTTTTTTATGTAAATATGATAAAATTATTCTTATTGTATGTTAAATGAGAATGAATGGGAATATATGTTGTAATGCATTTACATTACTTTTGCCACTTATTAAATAAGCTATTACTTGTGATCTTAAATTAGTTTATTTAGAAGCTTCCTATATTATATTATATATCAGTAGATAAGTTTGATGTATTATTAAAATAAACTTTTACTTGCAAAATAAATATGGAAACTATATTGTAAATTAGTTATGTTATTAAGAAATAATTATAATACACTTTTATATAATCTAATTAAAATATTTTTTCTTTCAGATTATAGTAATTATCACTGAAAATAAATAGTACCATTTGACATTAAATTTTTTATTTTTCTTTAATCTTTAATAACTTCATAAAATAATTTGTTGTTAATAAATAAGGCAAAACTTTTAGTGCCACCCTATGCCAACCAGAGTAATCAATGGATGCCAGAAGGCTTGTGAATAAAATCCCTATCTAGTGTCTACTCATCCAATATCCCCAGACTAGTTTAAGAGATGGTGATCATGTGATGTTTATATTTGTTGTTAATGATAATATGATATCACTTAAGTATCAATACAACAAATATTTTTTATTAAATTTGGTTTTTGTGTATTTTGTTCATAGATTTGATGTCTAAGGTTGGTTTATAGGCTCATGTATTGCATTCATTATGGCATTTAAATATTTACCATGAGATATTAAATACACATACACTAATAATTTATTTTGCCTAGTCACATTAAATTGCTATTAGATATTATGACATTGTAATATAAAAAGGATGATATTTATATTAAAGGAAACTTTAGGATTACTTGTTTATTTAATTTAAATATATTTTGGTATCAATAAAATACATCTTTGATTTTAATGTATATTTAGTTGTAATATGCACATATGTAACAGAAGAATTTTAGTAATAAATACATTTTATCTTTTATAATTATAGCTAGTCAGAAGTGAGAGATTTATTATTGATCTGTTACGTATAGTTACAGTTTTTGGCATGATAAGTTTGTAGAAAATATTAAATAAAAATGACAACCTCACTTCTGCACTATGTTTATATGTAAAGTACAGTTTTTGCCACTGAAGTATGTAAAATATTAGAGGAGACAGCTTCCCACATTATTTACTGGTTCAGTTTTGGTGCCCATCATGGGGCTGAATAAACATTTTGTATATTTATAATTTTATGTTTTATTTATTTTTTGACCTGGTAAATGATTCAAATGATGTTATACTAACAACATTATTTTGCAGTAATAATGCCTTTTAATTCACATATAATAGTCATGTCAACTTTAATATAAAAAATGTATTACATTTAATGAAGGAAAGTTTCATCTGGCAAACTTTCACCCCTCAGAAATGATTAACTGTTAAAGATAGAGTTTTTTTGCTTTTATTAATGTTTTTCATTCCAGGCAACATTGAAAGTTAGCAATCTCCAGTCTATTACTGTGTATTGGTAATTATATTTTATATTTTAAAAGTTTGTTTAAAAGCAATTTTTTTCTTGTGCTTTATTTTACTAATTATGACTGGGTGTCAATGATGGTATATCAGATGGGTCTAGTCTAGTAGCTTGGAAATTGTGAATTTGTTTCAAGTTATGATTAACAGATTTGAGGCTCTTGAAACTAAAATAGATACAAATTTAAAGAGATAAATACAAAATTGGATGTAAATTTAATAGAGATGAATGCAAAAATGTTTGTTAATTCAAGACATGTAAAGATTGACTTGATGACTGAATTATATTATAAAATTGATATCAAATTCAAAGAGTCCAAAAGTGAAATATAAGCATTAACTTCAATTCACTATTCTTTCTAAGAGGCTGATGTTCAAAATACTTTAAAGTTTTCAACCTGAGATAAACTGTTTAAATAGTTATATAAATCTGATCCTGAATCAATAATCTCAGTTTTTGTCTGTGGTATTGTGTTGTTTAAATAATAAAATGATTTGTTGTTAATATTAAAATTATATATTGACAATAAGCCTGAGGGGCATGATATATTTATTGCTTAACATTATGTATATGTGATCAACTGTATAATAAAAAGTAATATGTACATACTGTGAACATCTATTTAATACATATTACTTTCACACATATATGATCATAAAAGATTTCTAATAAATATGTTTTACCAATGATAACTTATGGATGTGACATTTTGATATTTCTTAGAAAAGAAATGTGCAGGCATCAAACTTACAAAAGCGGTGGAGGAATATCTTTTGAAATAATAATAAAAATGAAAATTGAAATATGTGTTTGAAATAATAAACAGTAATCACTGATAGCATTAAAATAATTAAAAGAGAAATTGAAGTTGAGTTAGACATATGGTTAGAAAATTGGCAACAGGTTTATCACTACAATTGTAATCTATATTCCAAAAAATTATAAAGGAGCTTGAAAGAGATTATAAAAAAGTGTGCTGGAATCATCTAAAAAAAAACAATCTATAAATTATAGAAACTGGATTAAATTTGAAGTGACCTTTATTCTGCAATGGGCTGATAATGAATGATTATGATGGTAATGTAAACAGTGCACATGAATATTAAAAAATGAATTTAAATAAACCTTTTGACTTGTATATAAGCATTAAGCTGATGTCAATATCAAATTGAATACTATAATGGTTTTTAAATAGAGATTAAGTTGCTGTTTTTTATGGTATAACACTTGGCTTTCACAATGTGGCTGATGTCAGTTATAACACAAAAATATGTTCCACAGAGATTAATTGATTTTTCTATCAAACATAACTACTTGATAAGCTATAAAAAATTTCTATAGAGAGTATATGTTAAAACTGATGTTATAATTTTCTTATATATATATAAATTTTATTATAATTTTTAATCATTATTGATTCACTGCAAGATGAAAGCATTTCGAATTTCAGTCCATCTTTTTTAATCTCCATCTTCTCTTCTCCACATTATCCCAGCACACTTCCTTATTTCTTCCATCCTTTTACAAACTCTTAGAATCCATTTTATTATTTCAAATGTTCATATATTATCATTTCTTCTAGAAATATGTATAGTTCAACTCCACTTCAGTCTTTTAATACTTTCAATGATGTTAGTAACTGCTGTTGGTTCTCGTCCATGTATTTTGTTTCCATTCTCTCTTTGTTATTTCAACATGCATCTCTCCATATTTCAGTGAGTGGAAGTCTCTATATAAATATATAATTTTTTTTCTGTTATTAATATATGTAATATAAAAGTTATATCAACATAATGCATAATTTAATAATTGTTTTAGTAAAGTATAATGTACTAAATGTTTTTTATTGAACATACTATTTTTCAGTCAGTATTCATCCTCCAAAGTTCAAATCCCTCTAATTATTTTATTAAAATAAATATTAAATTACATCTCTTTTATAATAAATATAAGCATTATATGTGTATGTCCATTTTCCCACTACTTATGCCTCATGGTATATTTAGATGGTTCAGAAAAATAAAATTATTTTTTGTTAGTGAGTATTGTTACTTTACCCTGCAGATTTTGATGTAGTGAAAGAATAACAGACTCTTGAGCTTATGGTCTGTGAATCATACTCATCTCTACCAATACCAGGTTTGAATCTCTTATGAACTCCTGAACAATAAATTCATTTGATTATTCTATTTGTATTATTTCAACGATATCATTTTTTTACAAAAAAAATATTTTTGGATACTTAATTACTTCAATGTACCCAAATTCAAAATAATAAATATCATACGGAATTATAATATATTTTTTAATCAAATAAAATTACTACTCTGTCACATGAACACTTTGCAATACAGAATGATAAATTATAGGCTAATATCTCTATGTTAAAATGAAAGCAGCATTCAAGGTATTTTGGTATTTCTTCTATGGTGTATTACTCAGTGATGTTTGTGTTTTGTAATAGTTATTCAAAGTTTTCATTCATGTTGTCATAGCAACCAAGAATCCTGGCATGTCTAATCCATGTCAAATAAACTGACTCTTTCCTTTTTATTTTAGAAGATATTAAATGGTTCAGTCTCCCACACTGACTTTTGTTAACCTCCACAATAAATACATCTCTTGCATCATTTGTAAGTAATGCAATTTTATATTTAAAAATATACATTTACAGCTCAAACTTTATATATTTCTGTTTCTTTTTTTGCTAAAACTTTATATATGGTCTTTTTTAAAAAAAAAAAAAAAATTAAATATAACGTTAAACTTACAACTAAATCTTTGTTACAGCCCATCATTTACAAAATGTTTCAGGGTTCTTTTTCATATTTCTCCTTTTTCCATAACTAATATATCTCATCCTTGGAAATAACATGCATTTTTTTTTAGATTTAAAGTTTGGCATTACATGTGCTAAGAGCTTGTGACAGCACAAAATGCTGCATTATACCTGGAGGGGAAAGGATGGCTTTGATGACACAAAGTTTCATAATAAAAATTCACAAAAAGTGTCATATTAAAAAGTCACATTTACCTGTTTATATTTAGTATCATAATGTGTTTGTTGCATTTTGTTCATGCTGAATGTATTTCTCCATTTTTTTTTAAGATTTGAACTTTCAAAACAAAAATAATTAATAAAATGGACAATTGTATAAATAATAAATTTATCGTATAATGCTAATAAAATAGCACAAATATGCTCCAACAAATTTAATGTCAGATTAAAAACTCCCATAAATTGAAACAAGATCATTAACAATACAAAGGACAAAATTTTAATGCTGGACCATCCCAATGTGGTTTAAGCTACAACCTAAAAGCCTGTGCGTGCACGCACACACACACACACACACATATATATATATATTATGGTGAGACCAGGACAAAGAACTAGAATGACTCAACACTCATTAATGTATAAAAATATAAGATCAACTCTGAAGCATTTAATTCCTCCATTTTTAAATCACAAGAGAGATTATGCCCTTAGCTGTGATCCAAGTGTTATTAAAATTATGTGTGAAGAGAGAATTGATTGCAAATGTAAAATAAAATAGTCATGGTCCATTACACAAAAAAATATGTAATGAACCAAAAGACTAATAGCATTTTAAACCAGCAAAAAAAAAAAATGTTCTTAGCAGATTGACCATGAATATGACATGAAAGTGTTGAATCGGTTCAATAAATATTAAATTTTATATTTAAACTATATATGAGTATTTTTTCACAGTAATACTTTAGAATGGGAGAATATGAAAATGTAATTTAAATAAACTCTTCAAAAGATAGATTTCTTTTGTGTCTCTTAGCACTAGTTTTTATATGTGCTTAGTTTATTTACGTAATTTTAAATGAGGAAGTGAATTTGATTATTGATTGTAAAATTTATAGAATAAATGATAAGAATCACAATTTAAATACTTAAACGATCAAAGGTGCGCGTTAGTGTAAATAATCTATGTTATATAATTCATTGGAGTCTTCTGTTATTTTCTGCTCACTTACATATATCTAAGTTATTTATTATTTACATATATATATAATATTTAAACTAATAAGATGGTATTTGCTACTATATTTCATATCATTATTACTTAAAGAATTTATTGGCCAGATAAAATTGGCAATTTTTATTTGATATCCATGTTCTTAAATGATAATTAAACTAAGCGTCAATACTTCAAATGCTTAAAATTTATGTTAGCAATGATTTTTGTAATTATTAATCAAATCGGCATACAGTTTTAAATAAAAAACCATCTGAAATAATAATTTTAATTAGTCTAAAAATAAATGATGGATATTAAATGAGCAATAATGAGAATATACAAACTTATTCATGGACCAACTAAGTCCTAAGAGTTATAATTCTCCAATTAGATTTTCAAAAAAATTATTTAATAAATATAATAAGCATTGTTCATAAGTTTATTAAAGTGATTTTTTTAGGAATCTGCCTTCTGTAATATTGTAATGGACTTGAACTTAGTTGGAACTCGAAAAAGTTCATATATTCTTAATAATACTATTTAATAGTCAATTTAATTACGAATTAAAAGTAAACACATTTTATTATTTATCTATACTGGATTGTTTTTTACCGTTGTTGTTAAGATGATTCAATAAAATTTTTGAAAATATTTTTTTCCTGTAGTTGTTAATAAACGAATACAATATAAGCAACTTTAAGATTAAAAGATATAATTTTATAGGTGCACACATAATAGTTTAGTATAGACAAATCTAGCTATTAAATAAGAATGAAAATCCACTCAATTTCTTATCATGAACATTTGGTAAGGCTATTAAAAATGTCTTTTTTTTCAATTGTTTTTATAAAACTCTGTTGAAGCGGTCTTTCTCTGTTCTGCAATGACCTTTTCAAAAAATGTTTATCCCTTTAATCTATATTATAATGTATGTATGTGTATAGAAGATGAACGCTAATTTTTTTTAAAAAAAAAAATGCATATATGTACAAGTAATGCACATTTTTGTGTTTATTATTAAACTTCGAGGACTGTATTTAAATATGATATGCAGGTGTTGTTAAGCAATGGCAAACTAACATCGATGATGATCAATAATTATGTTTTGCTTGGATGTTGTATTTGTCTTGCAAGTTGATAATTAATATAATCAAATTAAGACTAAAATCAATTTCACAATTAAAGCATTTTCAAGTTAAAAACACTAATAAATTTAAAATGCTTAAAATTTTTATTACTCCGATTTTGACCTTGTCTTTACCTTCTTTAGTAAAACTGAGCTATTTGAGACATTTATTGATAACTTAGTCACCTTCTTAACTTTAATCACTTTAGATTTTTATTTGCTACTTAAGTGTAGTCAGCTTTTTTTAAAACTCCATAGGGAATATCCAATTATATAATATAAATGCATTTCTATTTCAATATGTGAGCGTAATAGTCAACTATCCAAATATTTCATTCTTAATAACAACATGCTGAGGATATTTTAACTTGATCCAGTTATAAAAACTACACCATGCTTCAAGCGGATATAGTAATTGATGGCTGCGTCAAAATCAGGAAAGAAAGTTAAATCAAAGCTGAAGGATCTTTTTAAAATGATTCGAATAATTTTCTCCCGTTTTTAAGAGAATTTATTAATGTTAATTGATTTTATTATTGAATTTAAATATTGCTATCGCTTACTGAAAAGAAGTCATTATTTATATTTAACAATATTTAAAAAAAGTGTTGTGCTTCGTCTCAATAAAGAAGGCAAAAGATGTAAGATTTAAATTTTTAATTGCCTCTAGTATTCAATTTCAAAAATCTGCACATTTATAAATTATGTTGTGATTTTAAAAAAGCAGAATCATGTTCTCTCTCTCTTTATATATATATATATTCAATGCTAACACAGCTAATCATCCAATTATAAGTTGATAAATAAGGATCTATATATTCTTAGTTAAAACTTAAAACAATGAAGAAAATCGCAAACCTTCAAAAGCTAGCACATGACTAGTCTGGATATTTTGAAAAATAATTTATCTATAGCAGTGTAGTAACTGAAACACATGCTTGTTATATACCTGTGGCTATATATATGTAATATAGGGTATATGAACACAGACTTTCACACCATCCACCTCTCTCCACTCTATCTAATAACACTGATACACCTAAACACATATATGCTGAAAAGATAGATAATCACCAATATACGTATTTCATGCTAAACCAGCAATCATCAGTTGGTCCAGACTATCATCTTTACACACATATATAGTATAAGTGCTCAGATATATATTAAGATAGACTATCCTCATAGTTTAATGGACAGGCTTCAATCCACTCCACCCTCCAACTCTTCAACCTTCCATCCAATTGAAAATCTGATGATGGAATGCTCAAAGGCCACCCTGAGGCCGAGATTATTGTCACACCCATGTTGACCTAAGGTCAATCTGAACCCCACGTGGCCTTTGAGCATTCCATCATCAGATTTTCAATTGGATGGACGGTTGAAGAGTTGAATTGTGGAGTGGATTGAAGCCTGTCCATTAAACTATGAGGATAGTCTATCTTAATATATATCTGAGCACTTATACTATATAAGTGTGTAAAGATGATAGTCTGGACCAACTGATGATTGCTGGTTTAGCATGAAGGTGATTATTTATCTTTTCAGCATATATGTGTTTAGGTGTATCAGTGTTATTAGATAGAGTGGAGAGAGGTGGATGGTTTGAAAGTCTGTGTTCATATACCCTATAGCAGTGTAGTTAAAAGTTATTAAATAAAGGAAGAATTTTTCAAGTAGTGACAAGTGTACGAATATCTAGAACATCTCTTATCTGGCTAACTATACAGAATTAAGTTAATTATTGAAGTATTTTAAAGAATATAATGCTTTTATAGTCTTTTATTCACTTACAGTTGGCTGATCTCCAACCTTCATAAAAGCTATTTATTTTAATATATAAGATGTTTGAACTCAGTCTTTCACACAACCCTCAAACATCCATGCTATCTCATACCGCTGATACATTTGATCACACACATGTTGAAACGATAAATAATCACCAATATACATATTTTGTGCTAAACCAGCATTCATCAGTTGCTCCAGATTATCATCTCTGCACATATATACAATCAATGCTCAGCTTATATTAAGATAGACAATCTTCATACTTTAATGGACAGGTTTCAAACCATTCCACCTCACAACTCTTCAGTGGTCCATTTCATTGAAAATCTGATGGTGGAATGTTCAAAGCCCATCTTATTATTTATTTAAGCAAATCAAATAAACAACTCTGATAAAGACCACAGATTAGTCCAAACTGTAAGAGAATAAAATATTATAATAGCATTATGTCCCAGTTCATAAAGAATGAATTTCTAAAAAAAAATTAGAAATAATAGTAAAACAATATAAAAAAAAAGAAAAGAAAAGTGATAACCCAATTAGCAGGTATCTAACTGTTTTTATCTAGAGAATAAGATAAAAATAGGGACAACTAAAATTCTCACATATTGTGATTCTATATCTGTCTTATTTGCATGATTGACAGATAATTCATTATGTCTTGGATTATCTAATAATTGATTATACAACTTATTTTGCTTAGTACAGAAAAAATAGCTTGAAAATAACCTAGTGCAGATTAATATATCTTCAACTCACAATGTTAATTATCATTAAAGTCATTGTTTGAATGAATCACAGTTTGATGAAATATTTTTATTTTGTCATTATTTTCATCAAATTCAAATAGAATTTTAATATAGATTATCATTAATCCAAATACTTTTAATTCAAAAACTTTTATTATTTAAATAAAATTACAAAGTATTGTTTTATTTTATTGTTTTAATTATTGCTACATAAAAATTTTGATATGATATTAATATAAGCATATTCTGTATTTTGAAATGTTAGAGTAGTATTAAGAAAAATAAAATTATTGCAGCCTCCAAAAGGTTTTCAATATATATGGACAGTAAAATTAATTCTAAAATTAACAAATAATGTAAATAAATAAAATATAATTTTGATTTTTAAAAAAATATATGTGCCCTTCAGATTGACTCTCTTCTGGTTGCCATGGCAAATAGTTAGCTATTTAAAGCTTGGCCAGAGATAGTCTGTTCACACTAAAAGAAGGAAAGTGATAGTTGAAAAACATTGGAGAATTAATAGTGAGTATTTCCTTTTGTTGTAATGATAATTATTTAAGAAATTAATTGTGAATAACTGATCGAAATTATAAAATTGGTCATCGTTACATTTAACGATTAATGGCTGCCATGGAAAATGCTAAAGCCAGCCTTAGTAGTTCAGGAGAATCCATAAACTTAAATGAAAACAGAGATTTAGAATTTGAGAATAGGAAAATAAATTCATTTAAAAGTAAATTACTGAGAATCATGAAATCTTCTTATTCTGGGGAAAAAATAGAAATATCCAGTAAATCGAATAGTGATAATGTGGGGAAAAAAATCGAAAAAAAAGTAAACATTAAGAATTCTAATCTAAAAATAGAAAATACAAAAGGAAAACATGAATCCAAAGCTGTAAATCAGTCAGGGGAGATAGATAATGGTAAAAAGTATTTACAAAAAAAAAAGCAAGTCCTGAAACCCCATTTGAAGAAAGTTACAACCCTGAAACATTTATAGAAAATGAGTTATGATATGAACTTGGATGATCCGGAAGTTACTGAATGCGGGAAAACATGGCAGATCGGAAAATCACCTCAGAAGGTTAATTCGAACTCATATTCTGAATCTGATAAAATAGATTTTGGCATGAACTACCTTTCTGAGCAAAAAGTATGTAGTTCTGATGATCAGAACGAAAGCCGTAAGCCCACTTCCGGTGGTACAAGGGCACTACTCAGAAATAAAAAATTTAAAAACCAACAACAAAATCACAACGATCTAATTCATGAGTCAGAAAATAAGAATACAAGGCCAAAAACAAACACAATACACTCTGGGGACTTAAGTTCAATCCCTGGATCCCCAAAGTCCTCAGTAACATTGAACATTATGCAGTATGAGAATAATTCAACTGTTAAAGGTAAAAATCTGGAAAATTTAAATGAAACACAGCCTAACATACAAGAGCAAAGCTATCATATTTCTCAAAACCAATATGTGATGCCAAAAACCATAAGGGTGACTTACAACACCAGAAGCAAGAAACGTTTGGGAAATGATCTAATCACTGCAGACAACAGCTATAATTCAGAGTTTCCAACACTAAGACCTAAATCCATACCACAACAGGTGAACAGAAAAACATTACAAACAATCCTGTTGATAAAAACAAAAGCCAAGAGCCAATGTCATATGCTCAAAAGGCTGCTGTGGGATCTCATACAGTTGGACCAATTAAAAATAGTAGTCAAGACAAAAGCCTTACTAATAAGGACAGTCATAGACATTTGAAGGCCTTAGAAATAATGGGCTTAGACAATGCTGCAGTTGCTCTAGACTCCATGATGGACAACTCATCCATAATTACCGAAGGAGGCAGATGTGACCCAAACCAACATAAAATTATAAATGATAAATTTCAATCAGTCAATTCCTGCCCTTCTGATGAAATCCTTCCAGACATATAAGCATGAGAATGCACTGATCTTATCTACAACAGACATCAGGATTAGCCTTTTCAAATTCCCAGTGGCAACACTACTTGAACTGCTCAAATCACAAGACCTTTGTAAATTGGTATACAAAATACTATTCCAGCCAAATAACCGATACCTGGTTGTTCAGTTTACCAATGCTATAGCCAAGAAGGCCTTTAGAAACCTGTATAAAACCCTTGGAAGTAGATATCTTGTCACAGACAATCTTGATCGCCCGACATACCTAAGTGGAACTGCTCGGAATTGTGGCATAAACTTTGGAATGACCGACTTGCAAAAGTTACTTGCTTCATATGGAAAGATAGTCCATTTGGCTATAAACCAATAGACGATGATGAACCTCAAATGCTCTCAAACATAGCGGAATTCAAAATCATGCTGGGGAAAGGTACTTCTCCTCTAGTGATCCCGAGTCTTGTGGAAGGCTATGAAGTGCCCATCATTATTAACATTAGAGGAATAGCCCAACAATGCTTTCATTGTCTACAAAGAGGATACCTTATGAGAGAATGACCAGCTCGAGGAATGTGTACACTGTGGGATGACATGGGAAAAATACCACAAATGTACCAACAAAAGAATGATATCAGCTGAGACATCACTGAAGCTGGAACAAATGTCAAAAACCTGTCCACACATTGAATCAAGCTCATCTCAACCAAAAGCAGTTGCTTCAGGGTATCGTCCATTATCCCTTGGTCCCTCAAGACACCTTAGAATGCAGATCAGTCATCCATCCTCAGATGATGAAGAATACATGTCAGAGGGAATGGGAAATTGGAGATGAAGTCACAATGGCCACAGATTACAGGATCAATTTGGCTCATCAGGATGCCCATTTTCAGTGAAAGAGGAAATACAAATCCAGGAGGGGTGGATCATCCTCAACTGCATCTACATCTTGTGAGGAGGTTGCAGTTGTAAGGGACCTTGTTGATTTAGAAGAACAGAGACCAACCATATCTACTCCCAAAGAGAAGAAAACTAGATTTTCCCTGAACCTCATGGATCTTCCTAATAATGTAGTACAAGATGAATCTGTCGGCAGTATAATAAAGCTGCCCAACATCGAAGTGAAAGTTATGAGCAGATTATTATTACTAAATAATTTGAGAGTAACTCTACCCAGTCAAGTGTATTAGGATGTCCTCTACCAGAGTCTGGATCAAAAAAGACTGATCAAGGCAACCCAGACCAAATGGAAAAGACTCAGCAACATAATCCAATATCAAGTTGATAATGTTCAACATAATTTCTGTGAACATCAGGGTCCTGAATTCTCATGATAGAGCTTATGCCCTGTCACATTTGTTTAGGCACCAGGCACCAGATATTTTGTGTTTGTGTGAGACAAAATTGCACCATAACTCTGATGCAAGAATTATCCAATTAATGCAGTTATTGGGTCATTTTCATTATTCATTTTCTGATACCACTGCAGGAGGAATAGCAATAATGATTAACAATAAGTCACTGATTACCTTTTTAAAATTCTATATATATAAACACAAATAGCCTGATTGCAGTGATACAGTATAAAGGTTGGACATTCAACCTTGTGAACCTATATTTATCCAAAAACTCGGAAGTTGTTTTCAATGCTATTCACTCAATAAACATAATGCTGAGAACCAGTCCATTCTCGACCATAATCATTTGTGATTTCAACAATAATTATGAAACATTTCAAGCAAAATTTGTCAACAGCTTCAACCAGCCCCTAGTAAGTGACAGAGATTTGTTTCCAGAAGGTGCCTTTTAGTTTTACACAAGATATACACAGACATTCATAGACCTGGTGTACATGTCACCATCCTTACTTCCAGTGATTGAGGCTAGTGGCCTTTTCCGATCACTTCTCATTAGAGGTCAAAATAGAATCAGTGTTTATACAGAAACCCATAATTAACTTACCATGTACAATTAGAATGCTAACCACATCAAATGCCACAACCCAATTAATCTCTGAAATCTATATTAAATTTAATATAGTCAAATTACTAATGCTCCCAATTGAAAAAACATAGTTAACATTTACAAGCTCACTTAGTGAACTAATAAACCAAAAAAACAAGGGGTCCACTCCACCTGATTGGTGAACTGGATAGAATTGCCAATGAATTGGAGACCTTGCCTTATGAAAGTCAAAACATTCATGATATCATTGATCTTAAGAATAGATATAGAGTCAAACAAAAAGCCATTGCAGAATACCTCTCAATAAAGAGGGCTAGGCAATATCTAAATGATCAGAATTGCTGGACAAGGGGCTACCTTAAATGGGCCCTTGCGTCTGGCAGAAACTCCAGAGCCCCAAAATCAATTGAGATAAATGAAAGAAAATATATAGGTGAATCTATGCTGCTCAGCACCATGAACTATTATGAGAAAAATCTTCAACCATTAGGTATAACAAGAACATGCAGAAAATTTAAGAAGACAAACAAGGAGCCACATAAAATCACTGAAGCCAGAATATTGGCAAAACTTAAAGCACTCCCTGATGGAACACATCCTGGGCTGCATGGAATCCCAAAATTCCTGCTGGTACACCTAAGATCATTTACCATCCCAATCATTAAAAGGATGGTGGACTTCCTGGCAGAGAACAGTTGGGACATTCAAGGGTTCTATCCTATTTCTATGGTGCCTTTGCTTAAAAAACCAGAGGGCCCTAGTGACTTTAAAAATCTCAGGCCAATCTCAATGAGCCTTCTTCTCATAAAGATCATTGAAGGTCTGATAAAAGATGACATCCAGGAGAACATCATCAGTCAACTGTCTGGCTGTGAGTTTGCAAAAAAGAGTAGCTCCACAGCAGATGCCATCATCATATTTTGCCTCAATTCCGGAATGCCATCATCATAGTTGCCTCAATTAGACTTTTCTGGTGCCTTTGACTGTATCAGGATTGATGTACTCCTTGGTGTACTGGAAGAGCTCCAAGTGCCCAAGGCATATCTCCAAATGATTGAGAACCTTCTACAAAATAGAGAAGTGTTTCTCTTATTGGATGGTCGAATTGCTCCAGGATTTCAGCCAAGCATTTCCATCCCACAGGGCTTGCCACTAAGTGCATTCCTCTTTGCAGCCTATATAAACCCACTGCTGTTGTGCATTGAGGCTACACTCTGGGTGTTGCCATACATTTTCTGAGAGAGAGCATTCATAAGGTTTCCTACATGGATGATGTGGTGGTGTTTCTCTCATCTCAGAATGAGTTTGCTGGGCTAGAGAATATTTTGGATCACTTTGCTAGTGAATTTGGTCTAAGAGTCAATGAGGCCTAGTCAGCTATGTGGTCAGTCAAATCAGGAAAGCAAATCCTGGGGAGATTCAGAGCAACTCCATAGAAGTTTCTAGGATTCATGTTGGCCTCTGCCCCTTACATTATGAGGAAGGAGCTTGAAGAATCCCTGTTAAAGAAAGTTGTAAATTCAGTCACCTCACTATCAAAGGTCTGGTTGTCATTGTTGGGAAAGGTTGCTTTTCTCAATGCCATAGTATTGCCAAAAATCACATATTTTCTGGCTGGGTTTTCCCCTACAAGGGCATTCATTCGCAAGGTGGAAACTCAATGCAGAAGACTATGTTGGGGCAGAAAAGCCCCAGTCATAAGTCTCAGTCTTCTCCAAAAACCAAAGGCTCATAATGGGCTTGGACTACATTCAATCTCCACATTCCTATTTCAAGGACATATAATATACTAGTAAAATTATTTATCCAAAACCTGTGTATGGAAAGCCCCTTGCCATTGGTGAAGGTAGAACCAATGGATCATCCTCCATCCAAACAAACAAGCATTTGGCTGCAACAACAAGTGTCAATGATTGTAGGGAAAAGTAATATATCAGCCACTATGTTTGCCTTCAAGGTTAACTATTGGGAAGCATTTAGTATGACACAAAACAATGAGTCGACAGTGGAGAGTCTTCTCTCAATCAGCATTCCCAGGTTTTCTAGGTTGGCAAAAAGAATAAGACTCGAACCTAAGCTGGTGGATTTCCTGATAAAAGTCAACCTCGGAGCCCTCCCAACATGCACCTTGCTGTGTTACAGGTGGGGATATAGAATAGATCCAATTTGCCCGATGTGTAATAAAAGTGAAAATATAATGAGCCATATCCTAGATCAATGTGAAATATGGAATAATCTTCATTTTTGTGCTCTTAAAAGATTCAGGGAAGCTGACATTACAGGTACAAATATCACAAAGGTGGTAAAGTGTGGCCTTTATGGTAAAATTAGACAGGCCACCTTTGTAAATTTTGCTATATGGATAGTGATAAATAAGAGAGTCTTTGACAATGAATTGAATAATAATCCAGAAGAGCTTTTTTTCAAGTTACTTGGTGAGGCCAAAGAATACGATTGGAAAGTATGCCAGAACTGGTTAGCCAATCAGACATGAGACCAACTGGAGATCTGAAGATCAAAACACTTAGGTACTTATAGTACTGTCATGGCAAAATTAAAAATCAGGACATAATGACTCCTATGGAGAGTCTAAAAGTTGTCACATTAATATAATCCAACCTTTTCCATTTAAGTGTTATTTATTGTTAAAACTCTGAATTTGATGGTCAACAAATTGACCCAAATAATTCCTAAGTAGCTTATATTTATGTAATTTTTTTATTTTTTACCATTAGTTTTCTTATTTATTGTTTTTATTGTAGAGCCACTGTACATTGTAAGCATGTAACCTATAATAAAAAGAGGTTAAATGATATCCATATGTATCTTCTTAGTGTGAATAAAGTTGTTATTTGAAACTAAAAATATATTAATCATATGAATTATAATTAAATACAAACATAATTAAATAAAATGAAAAAATTCTAAAGTTATAAATTTATTTAAGAAAATAAAAAACTTAATTTATATTTCCTAGATCTCAAATTTTGTTACCAGAAATGTAAGTTTATTTTTTTTTTTTTAGAAAAACATCATATAATATAAAAATGAAATTTATTTTTATATTTATTTTTAAAAAAAGTATTTTATGTAAATTAAAATAACCATGGAACAATAAAAGTATCTTTATAATTTTTTCTTGTTACAAGTAAAATATAACCAAATGCTGACATTTTCTGCAATTTAACCTTTGAACTATAAAGCTTTGAGATGAGATGAAATGCACTGTGACTTCTCTTTTTTTGGAGTTAAGAATCTCTCAGCTACCATTTCCAGAGAAATCTGTTAGCCACTATATCTTCCCTTTTCATTCCCTGCCCCAAGTTATTCCCATATTCTTCTCCATCTTGCCTCATCCCATTTCCACTACATAATTTTTGTCAACTCCATGGCCTTTATATCTAAATCTCCCTTATCTTTTTCTAAATTCAGCATAAAAACCAAGAACCCACTTTCTGTCTAATCACTTTGTTTATATTTATTCTCCCACAACTTCATTATTTGTACCCTTTTTGCTTGCAGACATTTACATTTAATTAACAGATGCCTAACATTTTCTATGCTTTCCTTACATAACTTGCAGAATAAATCACCCATATTTTTTCATTTATGTGTATATTCCCTTTTTGCTAAAGATCCTATTCAAGCATTAAACAGTAAACTACTTTCCTTGCTATTATCATAAATTAACTCCTACCCAGTATTCTGTTTATTTCTATATATATTTAAACTCTTTTTACTCTCCATACTAGTTCTCCAACTTCCTATATCTTATTAATGTATTTATTCTTCTATCCCATTCCATGCCACTATAACACTTAAAAGTTCTAACAAAATCATCACACCTTTTGTATAAGTATATTGGCATAAATTCTTTATCTAAATCTTCTGCATACCATCCTACCTTTCTTATCCATCTTGTTACCTGCCCTTTACTCATAACTCAATTAAATATTTTGGTTATGCTCTTATTACCAATAAACTTCAATCTACTAAACATTTTCATTTTTCTTTTTGCATCTCTCATATAAAACTTGAGCATTCCATTTTTCCTTGAATGGCCTCCTTTGCCATCCACACATCTGCATCTAATTCATGTTTTTATACTTCTGTTTGTACTTTTTCTAAGTAATCTAACACCCCTTTATTAACACATAATGCATCATTACCATATATGTTAATCCTGCTACTACCACTTCCTTTCATACAATTCTAGCTACATCATATTTATTATATAAAAATACTGTTAATGTCTTTATTATCCCTTTATTTTTTTTGCTTCACTTATCAATTTTTTCTCCAACTCATCCAAACAATTTCTCTGATTACTTAAGATGATTCATAAATTGTTATACCTATTCACTACACTTAACTTTATATTGCCCAATAAAAAATTGTCTTCTCATTTCCCAGTATTAATCATCATTAATTTTGATTTTTCTTCACTAAATTTAGTCCCCATCTTTTTTCCTAGCCTTGCACATGTCCTCAGCATAATTTCTACATCTTCCCTTTTTTCTGTGCATAAGAAGACCCGATAATGTATATACTCCCTTACTACCTACTAATGGTTATCTCTATTCCTCTTCCCAGTACTTCTATGGCTCTCTCCATTTCTCTCAAACTCAATAAAAAGAAAAATAGGTAATATAGGGCATCCTTGCCTTAGTCCCAACACATTTTTAACTCTAACTGATTCTATGTTTCCTAATTGATACATATTGTAGTGATGAGCTACACTATTCAGTTATTTAAGACACTCTACCAATTGGAGCCTCATAACATATTTGCTTAACCAATAAATTGCCAAGCAAATTGTCATATTAACATTTTTTTTCTTTCCAACATATACATGTGTATAAACATCTTTTTATTTCTAAAGAAGTAATAAAAGCCATTAAATTACTAGTTAGAAACGGATAGGCATATTAACACTGGAATAAAACATATTATATGTTAATAACCGGGGAGAACTATACAAAAAAAAACTTACACATAAACTTAAAATAAATAAATAAATAAAAACAATGACTGAATTAAAATCTAAACACATAGCAACCATTTGTGGAAATGAAATTTAAAATATTTATAAATTATTATTTTTTATTTATAATCCCATTTATTTATATTATGTCTGTTAATTAATAGAAAATGTCAAGGTTAAAATGCTTAAAAAAACTTCATGTGACCTAAACGCTGTATTAATTGTTATAATTGTCTTCTGCATTGAAGATAGAACTTTTTTTTTCCTGCTTAAAAATAAATTCGAATACAAAATGGATGTAATGTTCGAATTTAAATATATAAATATTTTTTAAAATATTAATCAAAATGATCAAAAGCTGAAATTTTAAAGCAATCGGTTGAAGGGAAAGAAATAATTTGAAAGTAAGAAGATTTAAATTATTTGCTGATTAGACAAATTTTAGCTAAATTTATATGTTGCAGTAATATTCAATAATTAATTGTTTTGATATATAATAATATTGTCATTGAAATCTTGAGAAGCAAATGAATCAATAAATATATATTATTTTTATATCATGATTGCTTGCTGAAAAGTTTGTACCATGGGGTAATAATGCGTCATCAATAAAGCCATGAAACTTAAAGATTTACCTGCCCATTTAGAAGAAACTTAAAAACCATCTTTGCTTTAAATAAAATGCCTAACCAAATCCAAGACAGGATAATTGGAAAACACTATTATTTCTTGACTCAGACAAGAAATTGCTATTTGTTGTGGGAATTCCTAGGAATTTATTTAGCAAATGAACAATTTCCAGCAGACTTATGGAACTTTAATTAACATAATGGGATAAGAATTGTGATTTTTGTTTTATTATTTTGTCTATTGTAAATTTTATGTATTATTTTCGTTTCTACAAATGGAAGTTAATGTGTATAATTTTGGAGAAATTCTGTATGAGAGTAATAAGGGAGAAATATTAGATTTAAATATATATATATTATCATCTTTAATTGTATAAAGAATAAAAAAAAATACTAGTTTTGACCTCCCCATATGACTGACTTTTGACAACATATAGGAAATTAGGAGGTAAGAAATTTTAATATTATCTCATAGTAAGCAAAACTCAATGATTAGATTTTTTTCATTTATTATTAATTAAGCTTATTTTTATATTATTGTTAAATCAATGATTTATAACCATTGATTTATCTAGACAACAAAGATTTTTGTTGTTGTTATGTTTGTATACATATTTTAAATTAGTCAGCTAAAATTGAAATCACATATAAGTATTATAATTTTACATATTCGTTGTTGTAAATAATTAGTCAAGTACATGAACTTCTACCATTGGGTATAGGGCAAGGTTTTATTTTTATTAATATCATAAATTCAACCTTGACAAAATAAATTACATGTATCAGATTTAATTGTTATTCATATTTTTTTTGTTAATCAATAAAGGTTTATATAATTCATTATTTTAATCTGGTCTCTAACTCATCATTATTTCAATATCCACCATCAGCTTTATAGTTCTTCATTATTCACATATCCATTAATAACATTATTATCTTATTTAGTTTACACCTATTAATATTATTACTATGATAGAGGAAATACATATACATATTTAAGTCATTTATTATAACTTTTAATACATATATACTTATACTGCACATACATATTTTTTTATATATATCTTATGCTTAATTGATTTTTGGTAATTAATTATCACCTATATAGAGGTGCAATAAGTACTATTAGTGTGATCTCCTTTCCTGATAAGAGAGCTCAAGCAATTACTCATTGAGTTCGAATACTGTGGTATAATGTGGCTAGAAAGGGGTGAGAATTGGATGAACTAACCCAAATTGTATCTAAGTTAATAAAAATAGGTAGAGCTAGTCTATTGGAAGTCGGTACAATCATAGGTTATGTATTTTATTGTGAAATCACTTGCATCCTATCTGAAGACCCAAAGTCCGACTATAGTCAGATGCACTCCCCCTATCTCTTATGAAATCCACCAACCCATTACAATATAGTAATAATTTTCATATAATTTGTTAACAAGATCCACTAAAGCTCCATCCATTCCCAAATTCACTAAACTTACCCATAATCTATTTCTATTTACTCTATCATATGCCTTCTCTCTATCTATAAAAACCATAAATAACTGTCTATCTATACTTCTATTCATATCCATATTGCTTGCTGATAACTCCTGATCTCTAGTAGGAGTAAAATAAAACAAAATATATATCCATTTATTATTTCATTTAAAGCTATTTATTCTAAAATTTCAATTCAGCTATTAATTTACTGATTGCTCAAAAACCATAAAAGATATATCATAATTATCAAATTCATCACTAGAGGCACTTTGAATATTCCACTGAATTTTCTAAGAAAGAATTAATATCTTTAAAATTCCAAAAAAAATTTTGGGATATAATATAAATGGAAAAAAAAAAAGGTTTAAAGTTAATAAATCAAAATTTGAAAAAATAAAATGTCCTTGTAATCAGAGGTAAAAAAAATGGTGGTTTCTAACAACCTGATGTGAGATACAATTTCATAGTAGTGAAACCTAAAAACAAAGAGGCGTGTTAAACAAGTGTTCCATGGACTCCATGCAGCATGCTGACCAAAAATTTGTGGCTCACCAAGACTGGTAACCATAATGGTTATATATATTTTTGATAATACTGGATTTTTTTGAGTTTATGATTATACATATATAAATGAATTAAATAAAAACTACATTTGACTACCAAGCTTGGTAGATAATTTTTTTAAAAATATAGTTTCAGAGATAGACAATAAAGTTAAAAAACAAAATGGATGACAAGTAGTTGTCATATTTAATATTTATATTGCTTTTTTATTATTGTTATTTTTTTAAAAAATAGAAATTTGTGCAAAAATTAATTATATTTCCAATTTATTTATTATTTTTTATATTGAGTCAAATTATTAATATAAAAATAATCAAAATGCTTTTTAGGAGGCAAGATATTGTACCTTTTCAAATACTTCACTACATGATCTAATGTCAAAGGAAAATCCCAAACTTTCATCATTTGGCCAAAAACACACTTCAAAAAATTTTTGTTTTTATTAAATGTTGTAGAAAATGCTTTATTGCCTATATATTGTGTCCACAAAAATTATTCAATGTTATGTTGCAGAACATATTAATCATATGAGATAGCAAATCTCCTCAAACATTAAGAAATTTTTAGTTACAGTCCCTGTGAATAAATATATTTATTTACAGAGGGCATAGCTAAAAATATTTTAACATTGGAGGTGGTTTGACATCTCAATTTTTTTAAAATTTGAGATGATTTGATATTTATTTTAGGTAATGTTATGCAATGGAATTATAAACAGATGAGGTATTTTATTGTTTGCAAATGCAAGGTATTTGTGATATTTAAAAAATCTAGTAGCATCTGGGTCATTCTGACTGTTTAACTGGATTCTGAATGTGAACAAAAGTATACCTATACATTTTTTAAAAAAAAAAAGGGGAATTACAATATTTTTTATTGAATAAAAAACAAAATTTTATGTCTGATATGTAGAAACTTCATCACAGTTTGCACAGAATATAATCTCAAGAGGCATTACAATACAAATTATAAAGAATGCTATGACAATTATGTTGGTAAACTTCATGAAATTAAAATGTCAGAATTAAAACTGACATTCAGAAAACAACAAAGTGTATTCACCAAGTTGACTGAGGGTAATGAGTTTGTTGCTAAGACTAGTTACTTATTAGCACATATAATTGCAAGCAGGTCAAAACTATTTACCGAAGGGTAATTGTTAAAGCAATAGAAGTGTTGTGTCCAGTACAATTAAAGAAGTTTGGTAATATAAATTCATCTCAAAATATCATTGCTAGTAGAATAGATGACATAGCTGAGAATTTAAGGAATCAATTAAAATCAGTAATTCCAACATTTGAGACATTCCATTGCAAGTGATGCAAATATAGATGCTTAGGATACCATTCAATTAGATGTTTTATTCATAGATGTGATGTAAACTTGAAAGCTAGTAAAGAACCTCTGAACTTATTCCTATGTATGATACAGCTACATGTGTTGATATATTTGACAGCCTTATGAAAGTTTTGATTCAATACAATTTACTGTTAAAAAAGCTAGTTTGTCTTGCATATGATGGTGCTTCTGCCATGACTGATGGTTTTAAAAGGGTTATTACAAAGTTAAAAGAAAAAGATAATGGCTATTTTCACCATTTTTATTGCATTATTTATAAGAAAACATCGTGCTCCAGGTTTTAAATGTTGCATATGTGCTTGTAATTGTCACTAAAATTTTAAATTATGTTCATGCTTATACCTTAATTGTCATTGGACTAATTAAATTTTTAGTAGATGTAGAAAGTGAATATACTGATCTTTCTTATTATACAGAAATTAGATGACTTTCCAGACCTGAGGGTTTGAAGTGATTCTTTGAATTACTGGATGAAATTCCTGATTTTTTTTAGAATCAAGAAATTATGAATGTGGAATATTGTGAGATGATCAATAGATAAAAGACCTGACTCCTTCAGTTGATATTATAAATTACCTTAGACAATTTACTCTTAAACTACAAGGCAAACATTATATAGTCACAATGTTATTTGACAATATTAATGTTTCAAACAAAAATGATTGTTTTGAAAAAATAAAAATAAAACAACTTCAAATGAAAATATATCATTTTGAAAATTGCCAACACCGGGATTGAAATTTTCAAAATATACTAGTCAAGTTACAATATTAAAAAATAAATTTGCAAGAAGGTTTTGAATTTCTGAAAATGTGAAACTCAATTTCACATATTTCTATCAATTGTTATTGAAACCTAGGATGATAATTACAAATAGAATTGAAATTCAATGTGATTCCATATTGAAACAAAAATATATAGTAGTTGGAATTCCAACTTTCTATAATTATTATTCAGTTGTCCCATTTCCCAGTATAATGTTTTAGCCATGTGTGTTGTGTAAACAATTACTGCAGAATGATCAAGAATAATGAAACAATACATATAATCAATTTTAAAAGCATCTGTAGCGTAATAAATTTAACCAAATTTTGAAAACTTGGTTAATAAAAAATGATTCCAAGCTTCTTCAATAAAATAATGCAATACTATTGAATTAAATTGCTGTTAGTTTGGAAAACAGATTCTGTACTTTACATGTGTTTGTTAATGTAGTTATATTTTGTCAGATGTTATTTTATATGTAAAATTACAATGTTAATAATAAATAATGTGCTTTATTTTAATTTCTGTATTTTGTTGTAATGTGGCTCTTGATCTTAAATAGTTTATGTAGCCCTCAGTGGTAAACAAGTTTGGCATATCTGAGCTATGCAATTAAACATGATAATTAAGAATAGTTTTCCTTCTCTGTAAAACAACTTATTTTCTTCTCAGTAATTAAAGCTGCATTGTAATTTTGGTTATCATATCATACTTATAAAATGCACTGTATGCATCCTTAAAGAAATATGTATTTTTTTCTAGGTGAAAGATATAAGCATTGTGAGGGTTTTTAATGTGTGATTTCTTGTTCTTTTTATTGTAGCTAGGATATAGTGGATATTTTTCATTGCCAGCATCTTAGAAAGCATCTTAGAGACAAGCATTGTGGCTAATATTATTGCAATTCTTGGACATTATAATTTTAGATGAAAATTGTGATGCTGGATACTTTGTTCTTTTTTGGGGGGTTATAATTTTGGCATCCATACATTGTGGCCTGATCGATTAGTATTAGTTGGTAACAATCAATTAGTTTATTGTTATATGCGTATGATCAAATTTCAGAGCCATAATAAAACAATCATGATAGTGTAGTTATTTTATATTTCTTGCAGTCATTTGATTGTTTGATAAAATTTAAAATGATCTTTGACAGTCTTGTGCACTCTTTAGATAATGCCAAATATTTAATTAATTGGTATTAATACTTTTATGAAAGATTTCTGATGGTGATGATATTGCTTCAAATTTATTAGTATAATGTTAGATATAATAATTAGAGTTGAGGTAGTTTTAAAGGTAAATGTATTATTTCTTAAAATTCAGAAGAATTAATACATTATGTTTTATTGTAGTCTGGGTTCTGGATTTTTTTTTTTAGTGGATAGAGATTTAGATTATTTCGTGTCTAGATATAATATGATAATGGTTTGTAAAAAAAATTAGAACAAAATTATTAATTTAAAATTCTTAAGATAAGGTATAATGTGTAATGTGCAAAAAAACTTAGATGAGTTGGGTGGAACTCAAGATTTATTGTCCCCAGACATTCAAAATATTGAACAGGGAGAAAATGAACTTATGATCTTTTAATCAGCAAAGTATTAATTTGAGAGGGACCCAAGTTGTGTCATCCCATAAGTCTCAAGATGATTTTTCAAAGACTGATAGAAATAAGATAATAAATTATCCCAATAAGAGATGAAATAATCTTTTGAAAATTCTCAAAAAGAGATCAGAGAATCTCTCAAGAATAAAAGTGAGAGTTCACAAAGAGAGATTAAAGAATCTCAAGAAGAATTGAAGCCTTCTAAAAAATCTTTGGAAGACAAATTTGAAAATCATCGTTAATATTATTAGAAAATAAATTAGTTGTTAAAATATAAGAATCACAGAAACAACTTATAAATTATATCAAAAAATAATTTGAAAGTAAGTTAACAAAGAATAGAGAAAAACAAAGACTATTACTAATCAGCATTTTGAATTGACATGTAGCCCAGCAAGATTTTGATGGAAAATTGGAAGATATTAGAGAGTGTTTAATTCAGTATCAGAATGAATGAGATTTTAAATTAAGTAGTTTGGAATTAAAGATTGAAGAAACTAATGAAAAGTTATGTGAGCATATGTTAGGGATGGACAAAAATGAGAAGCATTGAAGTACTATTGATTCAGATTGTAGAACAATTTAAATTAGAATTATATTATAGGTTTAAATTAACCGTTGAAAGTCAGGCTAATTTCAGTACAGAAATTGAGAAATATCAGGAGAGTACTTAAGTTAAGTTATTCAAGATTAACCATAGTATACAATCTCCAATAAATATAAGTTTACAAGAAGTAAAACAAGAGCTTATTGAATCAGTACATGGATCTAAAGTACAAGTTTGTGAAGTAAAGAATTTTATTTTTTATTTAGATAAAGATATAAAACAGATCCCAAAGGACTTAGTTGATGTCCATAATAAGTTGTAGATTGTTCCTGATAAAGAAAGAGAGCAGAGAAATGATTTTTCTAAGCAAATAAATATCTTTAAAGAGGAAGAGAAAAAAATTATTGAGGAGCTATTTGAAAATATGAATTTAAATTCTAAATTTGAGAATGTTGGTAAAAGGATCCAAGAGATACAAAATGTCAAAGACTAGAAATTAATTTTGCTAGGAATATTCATAGGCCTATATGTGAGCAGATGGCTGAGACTCAAATTAAAGAAAGGTATTCTTTAGAAGCTGATATTATAAACCTGAATTAAATGTTTTGGGATATAGGGCATGAGGATTATAAGATTCAAGGCTAAATTATAGTAATGAAAATGGTAATGGGAATTCTATGGTTCTTAAATTTCTTAAAATCCAATTTGTTCTGGGATGAATATTTAGAGAATCCATCGAAATATCTACAGAACCTGGAGTTGTTCACTTTGTGTGATCTATCCTAAACTAAGAAAATCACCATATCCAGTAATCACTTATACATAGATGCTATTTGTTCAAAAATTAAATGTGGATCTGATCATGACAGTGAGATGCTGATAATTGTTATTGAAAATGCTATAGTGGAAAGAGGTGTTAGAAAGAAGAGTATTTAATATAACCTAACAATTCTATGATATATGATTCCAATATTAAAGCATTCCTGTAATGTGTGAGAGTGAGTTGAGAGTTCTTTTCTTAAAATTTGCTAAAGGTTGTGTGTGATACTTATAATGTTCATTAATTGCTATTATTACCCTTGTGACTTTTTATTACAGTATATAGCATTTGATAAGCCCTTTGAGCTTATACCATCGTTTATTATTTGGGTATTATATTTCAATGATTTGTATATCATTTTATATCTTGATTATATCATTGTTGATGATTTCAGGAAATTTCAATTGTCTATTTTTAAGTTTTGATAATAGAGAGGTTATTTAATGCTATATGTTACAATCAAAATTTGACTAGATGGAATGGATAGCTGTAGGAAGCTTGAATATTTAATTTCAAATCCCTTCTAATTTCATTTATTTATAAACTGAGAAAAATTATTACTACAAATATATACATAAAGCAAAACAAAATTTTAAAACTAAATGTTTCATCATTTATTTAAAGTAGTTGACATTTATAAAATTACAATAACGTTGCTACTGATAAATCCAATATTACTATATTTTAGTAAAATATGATTTATAAGCTATTTGAAAGTACTTCTTTAGTACATTAAATAAATTTTGCATTTCCACTTATAGTTTATTTTTTGATAATTTTTCCAAATGTTTTACCTATCTGTCATTAGAGTATTTAATATTGACCCATTACTTATATTGCTCCAGAAACCAATATGATGTTCGAAAGTAATTAAACTTTACAAATATTCTAATTAATGTTTATAATAATATATCAAAGGCTTATATGCATTTATAAAAATATTCACAGTTTGTAATGATTAATTCTTTAATATGTAATTTTATATTAATCATTCAAACAATAAGTTCTTATATTTGTACCATTATTTATTTTTATTAAATTATATGCATTCTTTTTTGCTCTATACTTAATGTTATATATTTTGTCCTTCGTGAACTTCTCAAATATTTTATAACAATAGATTGAAGTCGACTAAATATATATTTTAAGTAACAAAAATAGTGCCTGAAAAAAAAAATCTTCATTATAAATACTTATTTCCAAAATTTTTATTACATGATTGTTAAAGTTTATAGTTTTAACGACAGCAGCCATAAATGCCAAAATTGGAATTACCTAAAAACTAAGATCATTATATTAATTTATAATATAAATGGGAAAAAATATTTTGAATTTTTAAGGATGAGAATAGTCCTATTTTAATTGTTCACATAAATGCTTTATTAGCTATTATAATATATATGACGATAGAATTTTACAGCATTGATAAAAATGTAATACTTAGACTAACAGATTTATAAATACTGCATATATTAATACAATGTGAAACAAATTCATTCAATTTACAGACAAAAAAATGAATTCATTTTTGCTGGCTGTCCAAAGTCTTATATGGATAGTAGATTGAAGCTACAAGAATATCTTGGTTGATTTTATAATCATGCTTACAGTTATAATTTTTCTAATCAAAAATAAATAAATTTATTTATTAATATAACCAGAATTCTAAGTTTCATCACACTAAAGATTATCTGTGTATTTATTGTGAGAGTTATATATCAGGTCATAAAGTGTAGGTTGATTAAAATAGAAAAACAATTTGAAGTTAGAATATTAAAAATGTAATGAATAAATATGTCAGTATTATTTTACATGATTAAGAAATAAAAATTATATATATATATAATACATGATTATTCAATTAAACATGGAAAATGTTCATTTAAATACACATATTTTATTTCACCATTTATTTTAGTAAAATGAATTTAAAAAACATTAAAATAAATTACTGTAATTTATGTTTGCAAAGGTAGTTTGAATGAATAATAAATCTTTATGGGTGAAGACAAATCTTAGTTTTGTGAATTAGACAATTTTAATTTGTACAGTGAGTATCAAATTATAAATTCCAACATATATTATTAATAATAGTGAATTGAACTAAGATAATACTAAATTATGATGAAAAACATATAAAAATTTGTAGTGAATGTTAAATTTACTATTATTATTTGAACATATTACATGTGATAGTATGTATAACATTAATCTTTTTAAAAAATATTGCAAAGTAATATTTCATTTTCAAAAATAATCAGAAGCATTTAAAATTGATCAAGAATAAAGAGTAACTAATTAAGTCTGGACAATAAGTTTAAAAGTTTTAATATGTTATGCTCATAGTCAGATTAGTATATGAGTTAAGAAAAACATGTTTTGAAAGCATTAGATTCAAAAGGTTATGAAGCTTAAAAAGAATTTAGGGGAAAATAAGATCAGAATATATGAGAATAATAAAACAAGGCTGAAAAAATGTTAGCAGTTTTTTTTAAAGACAATCGATCAACTATACATTGGCTGTTATATGCAAGGAACTTAATTATTAATGAATACAGACCAGCTATTGTGGAAATAATAACTACATTTTATCTACATTGCATCAAAGATAAAACAAATCATATTGGCTGAGAGATCTTAAAAAGTGTATCTATTTTCATTATCCAAATATCTAGCACCTAATGAAAATAATTATTTATTCCCATTGTGACATAATTAGAAATATAGTATTATATCTGTCATCATTAATGTGTTCACCTCTCTCAGAAAAAATATATGTTTAACTGCTAAAATTAGTGTTGATCTCAGTGAAGATGAGAAAACTAATTACAAAGTTTGAATGTGTTTAAATTCATAATTCAAGGAACCACCTTGATTATATCTATAAAACCTGAATAAAAATTCCAACTGTGATATTCATCTTAATATTTATTTATAATTAAGAACTGAAAAATGTTTCTATAGTATATGTGTGTTCAAAATTTTTTACCAATAAAATCATTTTTTTCCAATTTAATTGTGTGAAATGCTTTAACTCATATAAATCTCAACTTCTTCCATTGTTATTTGAAAGTCTTAATAACAATTTAAGTTATATTTGTTATTTTTATATTAGATTGTAAATCTTGTTATATTCACAGAAATTATTAAATGAAATATTTATTATTTAAATTCCATTTTTAAAATGGAAACAAATTTTTGTTGAGACATCACAAAAAGGTGAAAATATGTCATAAATTTTTAAATAGAATTTCACAAAAAATTTCTTTACTAGAAATTATGAAAACAATTTTTGTTAGCCAGTAAAAACACTTACTACTTCCCTGTAAATATGGTTTTACAACTTGTCTTTTTAATAACAAAAATTTTCAAATAAAATCTAATTGTAGTCATATAATTTTTTTTGGTTTCAAATAAATATTTTACAAATATGTTGTACAAGTAAGCCTAAATATGTAAATAAATGACTGAAAATTACAATTTTATTTTTGGGAATACTAAAGCAATAAAACACATTTAAAATGCCTAATGCTATGATACAACCAATCAGGAATAGTCAACTTGCTTTCATATTTAAATTTAGAATGATATAGGTGGTCCTTTACTTCCATACCTAACTGTTTCCTGAAATATATATGAATGTTGAAATGTACAAAAATAGAGTAATGTAAAAAAAACATAAAAAAGGGTTTTCAAAATATTTAATTTTTATTAATCAGTATCTGATGTTTTCATTACAAATTTTCCAAGAGATAATTAAAAATAATTTGTTCAGATTTTTAAAACAAATATCAAACAAAAGATATTTCATTCATTTTAAAAATTGAATCTGCTCCACCTGAAATTTGATGATGAAATGATGCTTTGTTTTGATTAAAATGTAATTTTTTAAATAATTTCAAAAATCAAATGAGATTTTTTGAAATTTATTTAGTTTTTAAACAAAAATATCTATCAAAACAAGTCAAAATTATTATACTCTGATAAATAATAATGATTTAATATTAAACTGAATGTTGAGAGCTTAAAACAAGTGCCAACAAATAAATCTGTCATAATACAGAGGGTTAATCAGTCTTTTTATCCAAATGTAGACCTGTATGCAGAAAAATTGAGAAAAATTATGAGTTAAATTGTTTGTGTGATTTCACTAATTTGTTTTATTTTAAATAAATTACTACATGCATATTATATTCTGATATTTTACTTTTTAAACTTGTCAGAATAATTGAAAATTTGGGGACATCATTAAAAATCAATAATATATGTGATTACATATTTATTTCTTATGTATATATTTTATTTTTAAAATAGAAAATTATATGCTTTAGCATAACATTAATAAAGTATATTACAGTGTTTTGAAAACTACACTTTCCAAACTGATTACTAATACATCATCACTGACACTCTGTGAAATTATATTGTGAGATTATAAAAATTCTACTAACTTTAAAACATAATTTGATAGATTTATCACATATTGATATTCTTTTGTTCAGATTTTAAGGACAAATTTCAATGAAAATTTTTTTTGTTTATTTTGCAAAATTTATCTACTCCTCCTGACATTGATGATGAAAATGATTTTTTTCTGATTACAAACTAATTTTTCCAATATTTTCAAATTTTAAATATGATTTTTTAGAATTTATTTTGTTTCTAAATGTAATTATCAAATTAAGCCATACTTATTATATTCTGATATAGAATAATGGCTTAATACTAAAAGTAAAGTTGAAAGCTTATAAAATGCTCATAAGTGAGAAGAGTTAAACACGTTTGTTCAGTAGCGTTAAAATATAAACAAATATATGTCATGGATAATATAATACTAAAATGTACATATGTTTTATTTAAAAAAAATAATAAAATTAATAAAAGAAGCTTAGCTTTTTATTTTATTCTCATCTATTGTAAGCATAAACAATCAGTGATTACCAGATAAAAGTGCTTTAAAATACCCATTCCTAAACTAATTTCTAAATTCTATTTCTTTCTCTTTAACAATAAGGCATAGATTCAAAGCTGAAAGTAATGCAGTTATTTATCTAACAAACTCTTAACTTTGTCTTTGAGACAAATTTTAAGTAACACAGAGCTATCTTTTCACATTGGTCTCAATGATGATGTTCTTCGCTAATATTACTTAGTAATATAATTTGTCTAGTCTAGTTTTGAAGCATTTAATAGTTTAATTTTAGTAATATTGTATCTGTATTTTAAATTTTATTTTTGATCTTAAATGCCATGCCTAATCAAGGAATAAGCAAACCTCTATATTCTCCTAATATCTTGCATAATGCAATGGGAATTTTTTATGTTGTGATTTTCAAAATGAAAGGTATATTTTAGTAACTTATTTTTATTTATTTCAAATATAATTTCATTTTAAGAAGGCATGGTTTATCACCAGCCACAATTATGTCATGAATAAAAAAGAAAATGGTATTCAACTTTCGAACAAATGGAATATATAAAACCTAATTAAAATCTAATTAAAATAATTAATGAATGTATTCCTCAATAAATAGGGCAGCACCCTTAACTAATCACTGAGAGCCATAATTGTGGAATACTACACTGAAAGTGCACTCAGCTATAATTAAATAAAAAAATATTTTCAGTTAAGGATGTTAAAAAAATGATTTATTAATTTATTTTAAATACAAATGAAAGAAAAATTGAATATTACAATTAAAACAAATATATATATATATATATATATATATATATATGCTTCGTCTCAAGTATTAATCTTTTTGCATTGCACTTATTTTTCACCAAACACTAGTGTCAATTTGTAGCAAAAATTTAAATTTTATTATAGTATTTAAACCTTTATAAATTTGATTTGCATTATTACAAATTTATATTTACGAATAAAAAAACATTCTCTGAATACTAAAAAAATAATATTGTGAATTACATTGATTTACATAACAAAAGCAAAGTTTTTTTTCTGGCATTTTATTCCTATTAGTTAAAGATTATATTTTACTGCATCTTAAGTTATATTTACCAATGCAATAATTATTTATACTAAGTGTTTTTTTTTTTAATTTTATGCACTTATTTGAAATGTTGCTTTTAGTATTTAATAAAATATGATTATTATAAAATGAACATAATTATATATTTTTTTATATATTGGTAAGTGATAGTTCAGATTTATAGATCATCATCATCATCAACCATTGTCAATCCACTGCAGGATAAGAGTCTCTCCAGGTTTAGCCATCTTCTCCAATCTTTAGCTTCTCTTCTTTACATCACCCCTGCACACTTTCTTATTTCATCCAACTATCTCAAATGTGGTCTCTTTCTGGATCTTTTACAATCTTTTGGAATCCAGTTTAAGATTTCAATTGTTTATCTATTATCATCTCTTGTAGAAATATGTCCAGCCCAACTCCATTTCAGTCTTTTAATTTTTTCAATGAGGTCAGTATCATGTATTTGTTCTCTTACCCATATATTGCATTTTTTCTCTCTTCTTGTTACTCCTAACATGCATCTCTCCATACTTTTTTGAGTGGTTTGAAGTTTTTGTATTGCTCTTCTATTAAGTGTCCAAGTCTCAGATCCATAAGTAAAAACTGGTAAAACCCATTTATTAAAAACATTCCTTCTCAAACACATAGGCATATATCCTTTTAGTATCAAATTATTTCTACCAAAAGTACTCCAATCAAGTTTAATTCTATGATTAATTTCATCCATTATTTGGATGTTTCCATGTCCATTTCCTTTTAACATTTTTCTCAAAAAAAAAAAAAAAGAATTCATAATATAAAGTTTTTTTCTTTTTCTACAAACTCTACAAGTCTATGTCCTCTCTCATTTTTATTACCATAACTAAAATTACCTACATCACTTTCATCTTTCAATTGTTTATCAATTCTAGCATTAAAGTCTCCCATAACAATTTTAAAATGTTGTTTACTCTGATCAAAAACCTTTTTTACATCCATATAAAAATCTTCTACTACTTCATCACTATGAGAACTTGTTGGGGAATAAACATGAATTATCTGAATTTGGTATCTGCTATTAAGTTGTATAACTAATCTTGCCACTCTGTCCAATACACCATTAATCTCCACAATGTTGTTCTTCCATTTTTTATTTATAATGAATCGTACTCCACTTATATTTCCAATATTTGTGCCTTTATAATATAGTGCATGTCCACTTGTTAAATCAATTGTCTCTTCACCTTTTCACCTAACTTCACAAAGTCCAATAATGTCCCATTTAATATAAGACAGTTCTTCTTCTAATTCTTGCAATTTTTCTTCACTTGAAAGTGATCTACAGTTGTAAGTATGTAAATAAAAAATCATCTCAAATGGCAGCCTGGGTCCACAATCATGAGATTCTTAGCATCCTCCACCTTTGCCACAAACCACTGCCTTGGTTGGTGACTTTACAATCCCTGGGAATAAGGGCCATGATTTATTTTTGTTTGTTATGATTGTAAATATCTATTGGAAAAATATTTATCAATTACACATACATTCATTCTGCCTTATCAGGCAACTGAGAAGAAAGACAATGGTGTTCCTTGATCTTAAACTCAGATATAGAAGTAAGTAATGCTTATTTAAATGTATGCTATTGGAATATACTTGCATTCCAGTTATTATCGCAGTGCAATTGTTAGTTGCTCACTTCGTCATGTGAAAGCAAAGAAATAGTATGTAGAACTTCAAACCAAAAAACCCATCACTATGTCACCCAACAACCCACACAGAGCAGTCCTGTCTTTCATTTTCTATTTTAACCAAACTTTAGTAATCCATTTTAATATTTTTATTTCATAGATAGCATCAGCATCTTGTGGCATTAGCTTTTGTCAAATTCCGTGGCAAATTTTAAATTCTGTGCTCAAATAAATGTTTGACCGATTAGCATTTTATGAAAAAAAAAAAAAAAAAAGGAAATGTAAAATCATAATCGAATAATTAGTTCTATTTCATAATTAAGAAAGTCTAATTTTTGTAATTAAAATTAGTTATATCTGAAACTTTGTTGTCTTAAAATCGAACATTATTTTATTTAGTTTTTTTTTTTTTTTAAGTTTAAAATTTAAACTTTCTTTTTAAATATTCAATTTGAAATTCATAATAAAATTAACATTTTCTCAGATTTTATTTCTTTCCTTTTCTTCTACAGAAGTAATTTGATAATATATGGATAAAGGCTAGCTATATTAAAACATGAGGAAAGAATTAAGCAAATTAGTGGTATTGCGTTTGGAGAATAAGGAAAAAATCACGTCATTAATCATTTACAAATTGTTCGAAACACACAAATTGCGTAGCGTTTATTGTATTTTAAATAGCTAGAAAAAGTATGTATGTGTGATTGTATATATGTATTAATATAAAATGCTGAGTTTGAATTAAGCACTTCTGTTTTTATTTTCTTGTTTACGTTGTAATAATTTTAAGCTGAAGTGGGAAAAGGTCGGAGGGGGTTGAAAATTGAACAACAATGGAATTTTAACGTAATGAGTTATAAAAAAAGAGAAGCTATTATATACAAATTGTTTTGCATTTCCAAGTTTAACATTGCTACTTCATATTTATTCAAAAGCAACGAAAGAAAAAAAAAACATGTAAATGGAAAGATTTTTTACAATTGATTAGCCTTTAAATCATTCACACATTCTTTAAGCATTATGCAAACACCATAAGTTGATTCATATAGTTTTAAGTTCGTTTTTCAAATAAGGAAACTAAGTATTGGTAATCATCCTGCTTACTGTTTGATTGAAAATTTCAACAACATTAACTTAATATATTTCTGATTATTTTAACTGGACGCCTTTTAATTTTCTCGAGAATGTACAGAGGAGATGATTTCTACATTCTTTCTTTCTCTCACTCTTTTTTTAAGAGTCAATGTAAATGACATTATTTTCTTCTGTTCCTTAATTCTCATTTATCACCGACTTGGCAATTATGAGCCGACAGGAGAAAAAACATTAAAGCTGAGATTAGCTAAACAACCGTCTGCGTATGTTGTAGAGATTGCGCTTATAATATCGATGAAAGAAACGCACTAGCACTTTTTAGTGTCTTGATGGTGGTCTTAAATTTCAGAAGAAATTTGATCTATCAGGCGGGATAAAAATTTATTGTGGAGTAATATCCTTAAACAAATAAAAATTTATTTAAAATTATTAAGTTTTTTTTTTCCTTTGCAGTTATTATAGAAACATATAGTGAAAAAAAAAAAACTTAATACACTAAGCTGTAAAGAAACTATATAAAAAAGAGAATTTTTGTCAAGCGTTGGTGGCCGAGTGGTTAGCACAGCAGCCTTACAAGCAGTTGTCCCGGGGTACGCTTTCCGGCCGACACGTTGACACATAAATGAAAAAAAAAAAAAGAAAATTATATATTTATTCAATAAAACACGATTGTTTTAATTCTGCTAAGTATATTATAATTTCAATATATTTCTTTTGCAACAATATATATATACCCTCCCCCCACCCCCGTGCAATTTTTAATTAAAACATCTATCTCAATTGAATGAATTAACGTTGTCAGTGTGTTGGATTGAAATGTCACAATAATTTTATATTTTTAATATTAAATTTATAATTGCTTAAATATAATTATATTATTAATGCATCTATATATTGCGCTTAATATTTATATACATATTATTTGATGTACTTTACTTGTATAGATGGCATAATGGCGCAGTATTAGACTCAAAAGTTAAAGTTCATGGATCTATTTTTATCAAGTATACTGGTTGATTAGTCAAATGGAAAAGCTAAGCAATATTTGAGCATAACAGATGTCTAAAGCAACTGAACGTGCAATCGATTTTTTATAGTTTTATGCAATGGTAGAAAACCGATTTAAAAAATTACAGAATCATAAATCTATTCTCATCCTAGTAAAGTATATAAAAAAGTTTTACTCAACAGAATGAAAGTATTGTGCTCAACTGATATTATGGCATTTTAATGCTGTTTTCAATATAAGCTTTGTTATATGTGCATAAAGTAAAAAGTAAACAACCTTATGAGCAAATCTCGTGATTCTTTATCTTACACAATATGCAGAAAAAATTGACTAAGATGAAGACACATTTTTCAAAACAGCCTATGAAGAGCTAAGACCTTTCTAACAGGTTTTTGTAGCAAGAAAATGGAAAAAGACACTATTACCAGTCTATTGATGGGAGTAGGAAATGAGGGTATTTTAAATTGTTGTATTATCATTTACTAAACATAATTTGATGATTGTCTAGACTGAAATCTTAAAATACCTATGTATAAAGTAATATTTTTTTTTTTTTTTAAAATTTCAACAAAAGTCAAAATTGTGCGATTTAAAAATATTTTTATTTAAAAATTATCAATCTTATGAAATGTGCCGTTTTCTTTTGTTTCACCTAGTGATAGTTTTTGAAAATACTCAAGCTTTTACTATAAAAAAGTTATTTTTATACTTAAACTCAATAAGTTAGACTTGATTTCAAATAATATTCTTAAAATTCATATTTGATCCTTTAAACACTTAGTTAATATATTCATTTACAAATCAGTTTTTAAGTTATTATAAACATTCTTTCAGAAATGAATAATTTTTTTTTTAATTTTTTTTTTGTAAGTATACGAACAAAGATTTATGATAAATTTATCAAATTTGTTTTAAAATTTAATATTTGCTTTATGTTAATTACAATATTTGAAAATATTTTAACATGTCAATTCTGACATTACATGCTATAATTTTTTTCATTTATTAATGGTTAAGTTTATTAATTTCTATTTCTAAATGTAAAAGATAAATGGATAAACTGAAAGTGTACATATGAACTTCTTTTGTTTTAAATAATAATAAAACAATTAGTGTGCAAAAATAAGCAAAAATATTTTATAAACAAACCCACAATCATATTTCTCTTATTCAACATCTTTCTATGAAAGCAAGACCACAAGGAAGTAAACACTTTTGGGCATTTATTTCTGTTATAAACAAAGATAAATGCTGTTAAAATATGCAAAACTTTCTCCATACAGTACTACCACCCAAAGCAAGACAGAGTAATCAATGGATGCCAGAAAATTTGTGCATAAAATCCCTATCTAGTGCCTACTCATTCAATATCCCCAAACTAGGTTTTGTGGCCTTCATCTGTGAGGAGCCTTGATCTGAAAGCACTGCACCTAGATCTTAGGATGATGTGATGTTTAATAGATGAAAGCCTTAAATTTAAGCTGTCTATCCATAACATAACTACCTCTTCAGATTTTTTCAAAAATTAAAATATCAATAATCCACAGAAACTAATTTTGTAAAAACATCATATTGTAATATCACTTATGATAATGTTAAAATATCAATGTAAATTGGTATGCTTTTTCAAAAGCAAATGAACATATTTCTAATGAATCGGAAACTTACCACATTAAGCACTGGTCCCACATTGCTTTTGTACTAATAATTGCTCATCTCTATTTAACTTACAATTAAAATTTTAAGTTTTTGTCATCAAATAAAAATAAAGCTGTGATATAAACACAGTTGATATCCATAACTGAATCTGTTTGAGCTTTTCTGGAGAATTAATGGAATTTCTATTCTTATTAGCTTCTATTTGGTAAATATAAATGGAATTTGTCTTCCTTTATAGTCTCTAAAATTCGATAAGCAATTGCTATTTTAAAACTTGAACTCAAATAACCATTCAAAAACTGCATCAAAATAATTAATATGTTATCAAAATGTTATTATAAAAAACAAATCGTTTCTTGGTTTTACTTTTGGATAATAAACTGTTCATGGAGGCCTGAAATCATTGGAGAAACTGCTGCTAACTAATGACCTTAGCATTTTTTACTGTTTATTTTATAGAGAGACTAAAAAAAGATGATAAAATAAAAGACAAAAATAAAGATGGGTGTATCACCAATAGAAGATACAACATGTCACAATCAGAAAATTGACACTTATATGCCATCTAAAATTTTTATCTTTTAATTACTAATAGTTAGATACTGATATATTCACTAATATTATAAGCTTAATTGTGCAAATTTTGCAGCAGATACAGGGAAAAAAATCATAAATAAAATGAACTATCAAATATAAAAATGAAGGTCATATTCCCAGGAAATTATTTAAAAGTAAAAGTAAAGCTTCAATACCAGATTTCATCTTAAATGTGTTTATCATATATTATGTTGCAAATTATTAAATGTTGATTATTATTATTAATATGTAAGGCATTTAAAGTAATCGATTCTAAATAACATGAAAGTGTCACAGTATTAATTATTATACTGACAAAATAAATTCTATTCTTATTTGCAGCATAAGTTTTAATTTAAGCTTCTATAAGAATTTAAAATGCTGGTATGACTGAAATTTATTTTTGTCATTATTAACACTATAGAAAACTCAATAGATAATGTTTTTTCCCCGTACATAAGACTAATCAAGATCATTTTAAACATATATAACACCTATTTTTCTGTTAAACAATAATAAATAATAGTCTTTCCTAAGTTAAAATATTTAAATTAATCTGTACATACATCATATACACACATTATTTATATTTAAACATGAGATGTTTATAAGTTACATTGAAATTTTTAATACTGAACTGAGGTTTTGAAATCAACAGTACACCTGAGTCTCATTTTATGTAGTAGATAGGTTCCACACAAAACCCGCATTAAAGAAATCGCACAAAAGTAGACTTAATTTACCTTGAAAAATGGGCAATAGGTGCTGCAATTTTCAGAATTCACATAAAAGCAAAGCAACAAGGAAAAATTACTTTAAAATTCACATTAAAAAAATAAGCAAATAAAGTATGACTAATAAAAAATTTCAAATATTTGAAAAAAATTAATACAAGACAAACTTTTTTTTACTTTTTTTATTACTACAGTATTTAATTTTTCATACATATTTTAATCATTACCACTAGCATTCATTTGTAAACTGGTAAGAAATCAGATTCAATGTGATGTGATGTATTGTGGCTTCTCCTTAAATGAAGTTAAGAATCTCTCAGCAATTATCCCCAGAGAAACCTGTTAGCCACTTTATTCTTATTCATGATGTGATGTACAACTAGCGCCAGTTTGTCTTGAGTTGTGTTAATTAGGTTTTCTGTTTCTATATTAAAAAAATGAGATTGCAATCAAAACAAAAAGATTATACATTATCATTAGAAAGATTATTTTCAGTTTATAAAATCTTCATTTTTTATTTTAAAAATTTAAAAGATGATTTATTTCTGTTATATATAACAAAATATGTTTTAAAAGTTTAAATTTTTTGAATATTTATTGCGATATTTTTATATGTAAGTATAAATCTATTATTATTATTTTCTCATTAGTATAAATAGGTTATTTACATAGAAGCTAAGTTCTAAATACAGCTTCAGGCCATATTCACATTAGCTGCTAATATAACGTTATATTTTTGAGAAAAAAAAGTATTTTAAGTCAAAATAAGTTATTAATAATTTAAATTTCTTGATATGTAATAAATATAGTGAAATATAAAAGATATTAAGAAAAAACATGAATCACATAACTTCAAAATTGCATTAAAATAATGCGCACAATATGAAACCCAGGCGTGTACAATTATTGCATTTGGAGTGAATATCCATTCTGAAATGGGCGATATATTTCAAATCATTTTCAAATAAAAAAAATGTCTATTGTTTTGTGTGTCCTTATTTTAATTTATACTGATATTTTGGTGGAGTAGCTTTACAAATTTAAGCTTTTTTAATTTTTTTTTACTGTTGTTTCTAATAGAGATTCAGGGGCTTGAATTTCTAAATTGCCTAATTATGAGAGATTTTTTTCCAGAACGTTTGTATCATTGCCAAATAAAGAGGTGTTTTTTTTTACAGGTTTAATGGATTGCAGAAATGAAGAATGCTATTCACGACATATACTTCTGTCAAGCATAGTATTTATTCAACTCAACACACATATATACACACACATACATAATACAAATAAAATATCTATTAATTAAAAACTATTGTAATAACAATAAATATTCTTATATCTTCTTTACTTTTTTTGCATTTCTTCATATATATATATATTATAAATCTTCTTATATACACTCTAATGCAATTTTTATAAATAATTCCTCCTTTATTTTTTTAACAGTTTTGACTGTCCTGCAGTTTTATAACCTTCTTATTCCTTTTTACATTTATAACTAAAAATGTAAAAAGGAACAAAAACGATTATAAAAAGCTCTGATGAAGACTGCAGGATAGTCAAAGTTATTAGAAAAATAAAGGATGAATTATATATAAAAATGCATTAGAGTGTATATGAGATTTTTAAAAAAATAATATGTATGAACTATAAAAATATAAATATAACAGTAATTAACTATTACATACAGTTTTTCAATAAGCAGAATTAACTGAAAGTACTTCTGTGGAGAGAAAGAATGTATATATTAGTTTATTACCATTATATTTATTGTTTTATAATATATATATAATAATCCAGTGCATAACGCTATACTGAAATAAATATACAAATATTAAGCAATTAAATCATCCCACATGATTAAGAAATCCAGTACTGCCCTCTGTGAATTAATATATAAATACATTAGAGTTCGTATTTCAAAATAGCCAAGTCAAAATGCACTGGATTATTTTCTATACATTTAGGTGGTTTAAAGATTAAAATTACTAAAGTTTAGTTTGTCTTTATATAATAATAGTAAAACATGTTTGTTTGTAGCAAAATTTAAGATCATTGTTTGCTAATTTTCAAGTTCTTTGTTTGAGTTTGTTCGTATTTCAATATATAACATCTGATAGCAGACAGGTCAAAGTGGATACCATTAGGATACCATTTTGACTTGGCTATTTTGATATACGAACTCTAATGTATTTATATATTAGTTCACAGAGGGCAGTACTGGATTTCTTAATCATGTGGGATGATTTAATTGCTTAATATATATATATGGTAAGGACTAATGTGGACTTTGAATAATCAACTGTAGATCAAAAACCTCTCTATTAAGCACCATAATGGAACAGTGAAAAAGAATTATTTCATTGGGCATGCCAGTTGTCAAGGATGAGAGCTTGTCTTCTACTTAAAAATGATTAGATAATATTAGATAGCCAATTAGACTTTAAAAAAAAAAAATGTTTTTAGAGATTGCAAATATTTCCAAACTTTTCTAATCTAGATTTCTAACTCATGATAAGTAAATAACAGGTATGTTAATTTATAATGTTTTTATATACACATGTAATGCTAGAATATTACAGCATTATTAAATATAAAGTGCTTGAAGAGAAAACCAACAATATATTAGCTATGATCAATGTAATGCTCCTTAATAACAATATCTGTTATAGTAATATAAAATGTAAATCCATTTTATATATAGATTACATTAATCATAATTATAAAGGTTAAATTTCAAATCAACTGAGCAATATGAAATAAATCAATATTGTGAAATAAATGAAATCAGTTTGGACTTTGCATGATTTCTGAAATTATGAACTATTGCAATTTCATCTTTGAGTACTTTTATTCTGTTTTTTCTTTACAGTAATTGATTAAAATATAAGCTTACTGATTACAATTCGTTATATGTATTTATAGCAATAATGTCAATTTTCCATGCAAATAAGAATAAATTTGACTTTTTCTGCAGCATAAGTTGTTATAGAGAATGCTAATCATGAAAATGTTAAGTGTGTGAATAAAACTTTAAGGATATTATCAAGGTTTAATTATATTCATTCAAATTTACATTCCCAAGATAGATTCAATAAGTGTACAATGATAATAATGGTGTAAAAGACCTAATTCTTTTTTAATATGTAATAGCAAAGGTACTTATAAAATATTATATAAACATATTCAGAAAGAAGAAATTACAAATACCGAGTTTAAATAATATGTTAAATCTTGCAGCAGCAATAGTTATTTGCTATGTTAACAAGAACAGTTTCCACTCTTACCCATAGTCTAAGTTGTTATATAAGAAGCTAATCTTATAATGCCAACCGTAAGAAAATTTGCAAAATTATTTCTTGCTAAAGAATTATATCTTCCACAAGGGGTTATTAAGAATGAATCTTTAGTGACTTCTCCTTGGCCATGCGAATTTGATCCAAATTCAATGAAATGTTGTAAACAACTTCCATAAATAGACTTTTATTCTTGTAATTGATATTGTCTACATTGGCATTCTGTAGAGTAACTAACTTATGCTGCAAAAAAAAAGAAAATTATTTCTGTTGACCTTTCAACTAAATATTTTTGTCATAAGACCTCATATATAGTAATAAAAAATTACACTTCCCAAGCTTTTAGTTCTTTGTAGAAAATTTTTATAAAAATGTATACGGTCATAGATTTGAAAGCACCAACTTAACCAACTATTCTAAGTCAATATATCTTCCAATAAATTAACTAAAAGAAGTAATATTTCACTTACATCTATCTATTTGACTGTCTGTTTATCGATTTATGCATCTATCCATCTATCCATCTATCTATTATCCCTAAATGCATTTATCTTTCTACCTCTGTCAGTTTATCTATCTATCTATCTATCTATCTATCTATCTATCTATCTATCTATCTATCTATCTATCTATCTATCTATCTATCTATCTATCTATCTATCTATCTATCTATCTATCTATCTATCTATCTATCTTTATCTCTTCTTTTTTTCTTTTTCTTTCCTTCCTTCCTTCCTTCCTTCCTTCCTTCCTTTCTTTCTTTCTATATAACTATCTATATGAGTATATTTAAAATTTTTTATTGTTCTATACACACTTTGAAGACAGCAATATAAATATCTGGAAAATGGTAAACAATTTCTTAAGTGCATTCCAGATTAAACTAACATTTATGAGACATCCAAGTCACATCCTTTTATATATTTTTTATCTTCTTGTTCTGTTTAAATCCATAATAAATTATTAAAATTCAATTTCCAAGTGCTAAATATTTTGTATCATCTCTTTAACGTTTTTGGTTAAATATATTATTAGGCTAGAGTTATTATATGAATTTTGGCTAATATATCATTAAACCTTTAAACTTAATTAACAATTAATACACCTTATCTTTACTAATTACGTTCACATAATATGATTGACAAAGTTTGACTTAAATTGTTCTATACATATATTTAAATTGTTATATAGCAAAATAAAAGATTTAAAGCATAGCTAAAATATTAAATGAGGGGGGGGGTAGGAATAATTTTAAATTAATAATATTGTAGACATTTTAATGTGTAATTGAGTTTGTAATTTATATCTGGACTAAAAGTCATATCTGTATCATAATAAATTATTAGTAATAATCATATATATATATATATATATTAGTAATAATCATATATATATATATATATAACTATAAATGAATGAAAAGAAAAAATAGCACAATCATTAGAGAAATACTTATGGTCATATTAATGTTTCAATATTGATAATAGGTATAAAATTAATTCCATAAGTTCAAGGATGCATAGGACAATTAATTATTGTAATAGTAAAGAAGATAATGATAAGAAGATAGGGAGGATAGTTGAAGATTTGAAGGATAGTGATTATCCGAAGAAGTGTTAAGAAAGAATATAAAAAGAATAGAAGAGAAATTTAAAGAGAAAGAAAAAGAAGATAGAGAAATTGTAAAGAAGAAAGATAATAGAGAGAAGTATATAGAAATTAAAACTAATGATAATCCAAGTAGTTAAAGGGTTAAATAGAATTATTAGAACAATTAATAAAACTTTTAAAAATACTATAAGGTATAGAATAGTGAATAGAAAGAGAAAGAATGTGATGGAGATATTAGATAATAAATATATAAATTAGAAAAGAAAGAATATTAATGAGGTGTATGAAATAGAATGTAAAATATGTAAAGATAAAAAAATTAGAAATAAGTATGTGGGTGAAACAAAAAATTCTACATATACTAGATTGGTGCAGCATAAATATGATAAAAGATCACCAATATAGTGTACTAGTCGAAAAACCCACAAAAAGAACTCTAGTTGGATCCAAACTCAGCTGAATCAAACTGAATTCAAACCCAACTCACTAGCTCAGATTAGTATAAATCAACAGCACAGTGCTATGCGCCAAGAAACTAGCTCAACGGTTGGTGAGGATCAGAGACCCCTGAACTGACATTAATATCTGATAATAAACTGACTAAAAATAATTTTAAATCGAATCATATGTATATGTTCGGGTTGCCAACACAGACAGCGAGCATTAACATTAAAATAATTATAAAAGAATTAAGAACGAAGAAACCAAGTGTGTTTAGAAAATATTTAATAATAATAATTTGTTTTGTTTGAATTTTAAATAATGATTATATTAATCACCTCTAGCCTTTAACAGAATTTATAATAATAATAAGAGTGGCGGTCCTTATTATATGCCAATGAGTATTATGCAATATTTGAAAGTCTATGTCTATGCCCCCAACAAGAAAATAAAGGCAGATAAAGGTATTCATTAGTAATGGAAATTATTACTCTAATTTTATACGAAAGAATGTGATATTTATTTTCACATTCGCAAATCCATTCATGAAGAGCAAGATACGTATTTTAGGGCATAACTTTAATCTTGATTGGAAAACTTATTTAATTAAATATAACTGAGAATTTGTTTGACTTTAATTGAAATCACTTCATCATGAATTACGAGCATCAGAGCGGGCTTTACTGGAACAGAGAGGTAATGGTGCTGACGAATTATGAGCTAGAAAATGAAAGATAATCGCTGGTCGGTAGTTTAAGTCTCATGGTGGCTTGTCTTTCACAAGTCTTACTGCCCTTTTGAGATGTGGAACATGAGGGAAACCAGGCCAAGTCGTAACTACGAGCCCTTGGTGTTCCAATTATAACATGAACAGGGGAGGAGGTGCTTTCTTCCTCGATTATTTGAAATAACAGAGATATTACTACCGACAAGCATGCAAAACGAACGATAGCCCTATGCCAGCAATGTTGAAGATGATGACTTGACAGTCATCATTTGAAAAATAAAACCCATATAGAATGCTCTATGTGATGACTTGATCAAATTAATTAAAGTCAAATGAGCTTTTAACGAAAACTATTTTAAAGTATTTGTAAATCATATTAATTATGCCCCAATCATCGTGCCCTTCCTGAATCTTAATAGCGAGTAACAGAAATTTGAATTAGAATATATTTGATTCCTTTATCGGCCCTTTTGCAATAAAAACATTTTAAGATTATATTTGAATAAATAAATATTAGTGGAATGAGAAAATAGTGGTGGCATAGATTAGAAACGGAGCTAATAATTTATTATTAGCCAATTATAAAAATAACACACATTTAATAATTTCTTTCGACTCGATGATTGATAGAACTGTATAAATCTAGTTCTAATGGGTGAGAATTATTATCAGATTTAATATTATATTTTCTACGTAAGGCAAATAGAACAAAGGAGTTTATCGAGTCGAAAGATTATTAACATTAATAAATTACATACATATATATATATATAATAAATGAACCGCCAAGTAAGAAAAGAGAAAGTTAAAGACTAGAAGTTGAGAGAATTACGATATAATAGCATAAATAAAAGTAAGTTTACACAGAGATTATTACACAGAGATTATGACATTTATAGAATGAAAAGAGCTCTTAAAGGGAGTGTAAAGTAAAGTTCGGAACTGGCCAGAAAGTTTAAGGTTCATTATGGAAATATATTACCCATTTCTTCCAGGCTGGATCCTTAGGTTACACATCCGAGTTGGTAAAAACGTAGGCATGCATTTAGTTGATTACTTGAACAGCATTTTATTTGATTTTGGCAGCATGATTTGTCTGGAAAAGATTCCACAGCTCCATTGAAGATTTTCAGGGGACTTCAGGAACCGATAGCCAGATTCCTGATGTTTAACCCCTTACCATGATCGAAACACTATTTAAAACACACAGAGTTTACTGTACTTCTCTACAACAAAGATGGCTTCTCCTTTTCCAAACTTTTCAGAGCTATATATACTGTCCTTTGATGCCTTCAGGCTAGTGCTTCTTTCATTATCAATGTTTTTAGATTTACTGGTTGTTTTTAGATACATTCCTTCGATAAGGCTTTCAAACTCATTAACTTGAATTCATTTTCTAATTAGAAAATGAATTCTTAAAATCAGAAAATGATTTTAATTAGGAAATCCTTATCTTTTTTTCTAATTAATAAAACTTTAACTGTTGTTTTTGGAAAGGGAAAATCTGAAAGCTTATCGAAAGAATGTAGCTTTTAATCATTAAAACTTTAACAAATTATTTAAAAGTAAAAAACAAATAGTCCCGACGCAATGAAACTTTCGAACAATTATATATATTTAAATATTTACAAATATATACGCACAATCCATGCAGTTGTAATATATATAAATTCATGAATAATTTTATCATGAATTTATTAATAGAATTGATCAATTTAAATCTGAAAGAATTAATTTTAATACGCATTTATAAAATAAGTTTCCTTTATGGAAATTAGCATGGATTGAACGTATAAAGCCCCATTGCATCATAAATTTAAAGTTAGTACTAGGGTTTGAAGTGGGCTTATGGCTAGATGTCGTAAAGCTACGATCGAACTCAGATCCAACTGCTTCAATATATGCATATTATGAAAACGAGTCATAATATTGGAAAAGGGAATATTAGAATGATTAGTTATACAGATAAAATAAGGGATAGGAAAATAAAGGAAGCAATATTCATAAAGAAAATTAAACCAAATCTTAATAAAAATGGGGGAGGGGTAAAAACAATAATAGCATAAAAGGAATAATAATATAAGAGCCAAGGGTTTTTTGGGGGTGTGATAGAAATAGTTTTTAAAAATCAGAAAATAAATATTAATAGTCAATAAAATAGTTAATATAGGAAGTTTTAGGGTAGGAATGTGAAAGAGAGGTTAAAAGGAAGTTGAATTACTAGGATAAAATGGAACATAGAGAAAGTTAAAAAAAAAGAAGGTAAAAAGATTTTATATGAAATAATTAAGAAGGTAAAATGAATGGAAATAAGTGTTCAGTTAGAATAAAAGATAAAGAAAGATTATATTGATAGTGATTAATAAATTTTTTTGGAGTAGTGTAATTAAAATTATTTTATAATGTAAATATTATGTGCATTAAAGTTATATGTATAGGTATTATATATTATAAAAAAGAGGATAGAAAAGATTTTAAAGTATTATAAAATATGAAGGTAAATATGTTAAAGATATTATATGAATTGTAAAGATTAGGAATTATTATAAAAAAAATTTAGAAGTTTGATAGGAATTTAATAATTTTATATAAAATAATTAATGCATTTTAATGGTTGTATTTTTATGTGTGTTCAAATTTTATAGATCTGATGAAGACTGCATGGTGCAGTCAAAACTGTAATCAATAATAAAAGTTTTTTTGCTGAAAAGTGAAAGTGTAAGATTTTTAAAATTTAATATTAAAGTTTCATGTTATAATGTGTTGAATAAAACACTTATATAGAGTTTCACTATAGAAAAAGTTATTTAAATTTGTCTACTGCTTTACTACTTTTTTCTACTTATTAAAATACATTGCTTGATATTAATGCAAATAATTAAATGGGTTACAAGATAAAAGAGATTAGCTTAATCTTAATATTGTAGAGCATCTGTATAGTTAAATAAATAATCAAACAGATTTTTTGCTTGAGAGTTCATAAAAAGATTAATGTCAGAAGTACCACAATTGAAATTGAACCAAAGATGTTATCCTCTAGAGCAGTGACCCTCAACCTTCCTAATGCCACAACCCTTTAATACAGTTCCTTATGCTGTGGTAACCCCCAACCTTTAACTTTGCTACTGTTATGAATTGAAAATGTATTTTCCAATGATTTTAGATAACCCCTGTGAAAGGGTTGTTTGACCCTCAAAGAGGAAGTGACCCACAGGATGAGAACCACTGTTCTAGAGGGAGACATTTTACTAACTAGTCTAAATTATGCATGTCATATAGATATATAGTTTATTTAATGAAAAAAGCAAATAAGCATTAAATTATTAACAATGAATTAGAAAATATATTATGGTTATTTCAAAACAATTTTTAAATTGTTTGAGCAACAATGAAATGGAAAAAAAACAACCATTCAATCAAACTTTTGAGAGTTTATCAATACTAGATGAAAAAAATGTAATGAGACAATAGTGTCCATAAAGAGCAATAAAGTTAGTTTTACCAATGTGAACAAGCTCTCAGAACTAATATGTGGGTATCGATTGCAAAGAACATATTTAAAATCTTATCAAACGTTCTAAGAGCAGTATTGTATTAGATGTCATACTGGGAATTGAAAACTTTAATAACCATTAAATAGAAAGTCACAATTTTATTCATTATTATAATTATATGTTTTTATGTAAAAATAACTATCTCCAAAAATTGGAAAGTCTTATTAATATTTATACAAGAAAATAGAGCTCATCCCCAAATCCACATTTCTTTCTTATGATAGTAACAACAATTTTTTACAATAGACTATCGTTAAAAATTGGAATCGTTATTACAATTTTTATAGGAAGTCGTTAAACAATTTCTGTATAAATTATGCCTGAAATGATTTCATAGACTTGTGATGTTCATTACATATTGTTTATTTTTTTACTATATTATTATTATGCATAACATTTACAAGATAGCACATCATTCAAGATGCAAGATAATAAGATGAAAACAAAACATTTTTATTAAGAAATTGGAAATTTGAAGGTGCATTTTATTTTTTAAGACAAGATTTTAAATTTATGTCCCACACAACAATTAACAACATACTTCTTACTAAAAAATTTCTGTGTGATTTAATGTTGGAGCCATTTATATTTCTTTTAAGATATTATTTTGTGAATTAATAATTATCAGTGCACAATAGTATATATATATATATATATATATATTGTATATATATATATATATATATATATATATATGAACAATTGTGATATGAATTACTCTTCCCACATGTGCTCAAAAATTGACATGTACTTTTTTCTGGCAATAATTGTTCGCATGTATACGTTTTTTTAGTGTAAGTGTGAAGAATAGTATCTTCCACAATTTTACATATATATATTTCATATAATGGCATTAAATATAAAGTATTATGTTGTCTTCATAAAATACTTCCTATTACTGAATATAAAATATAATCAATATTATAGACAACTTTTTTTAATAATACATAATAAATTTATATACATCAAATCGATTTTCGCTCAAAATGAATCTTTTCAAGATGTTATAATAATTAAAACAGTCACGTGATTTATATATTAACTTAGCATACAACTATTATTCAAATTTACCTAATAATAGGAATTTTATGAAGACAACATAATGGTTTATATTTAATGCCATCATATGAAATATTTATATAGAGAATTACAAATTATTATATTAAATTAGAACGTGATTAAGTGGACTTCAGAATTAAGACTACTAAACATAAGATGATGTTTTTATATAATTTACTTATATTTTAATTCAGGAAGAATTAGCTTCAACTGAAATATGAAAAAAGATGGATATCATGTGGTATTTGGAAATGTAGAAGCCCATAATATAGCATCGTTTGAAATGGTCATAAAATAAAACTTAAAAATTTAAAACATTTTTTAAAGTTAAATTTGAACAATAGATGTATGCTAAGTTAATATATAAATCACGTGACTGTTTTAATTATTATAACATCTTGAAAAGGTTCATTTTGAACGAAAATCGATTTGATGTATATAAATTTATTATTTATTATTAAAAATGTTGTCTATAATATTGATTATATTTTATATTCAGTAATAGGAAGTATACATATATATCATCAAAAACTAGTCAACACTTAGACAATTCCAATATCAATAACAATCAACAATTTCAAACTGTTTGCCTTGACAACAGTTAGAAATCATTGATTGTTATTAATATCACAATTGTCTAAGTGTTCACTGATTTTTGATGATGACTTAGAAACCCATTTATCCTTGAACATCGATTGTTCCTTAAAGTATTTATATACAAATTAATAAAATTCAGTGTTACAAGTAATTAAAAATGAGAAACTTTCTTTTGACTTTGATACATACATTGAATTTTTGCAAATAATATATATCTGTATGAAAGCTCTGTCGAGCACCTGCAACTTTTCTCATATACAGCCTATGATGCACTTGTTTTGTTTCCGATTTTTGGAGCTTGCAAATTTATTCATATAAATCAATAAATTTTAATCAACAGTTTTGGTCAATATATAAAGCAATTTGTTATCTAAAACGAGTGTTTATTAATGATAAAATAAAATAAAAATATATTCGAGTAAAAAAAAAATTTCTTAGTCATAGCAAAGAAATTCTTTAATTTTTAAATATATTTGTAATTATAGAAAACAAAATATAATTTATATTTATTAACAAAATGTCATTAAAGTAAATGAAAACATATTTAAGATGGAAAAATGAACTCTAAAAATTAATAAAAACTTACCTTTTGTCTTGATAAACAACCCAGAAAAATCATTTATATGCATTGTTTAATGAGTGACTGATAGTATGATCTCTTTTTATTTTCTGGTTATATCTGACATCTTAGCATTAAATAGAAATTATGAAACAGGACAAAACTCTACAAAATAAGTAATTAATACAAAGTAATATCAACATGAAACAGAAGCATTGTAAACAAAACAAATACAGGCAAGTCACTTCATCTGAAAAAAATAAAATTGCAATAAATAAATAGTAATATATATGTTCAATTTCAATCTGTTTTAGTTTTCAATAAAAGTTATGCAATCATAATATTATTTTAATATAAAAAAGGTTTTTTTATTTGTATATTTTAATCATATAACATTTTAAAAACTATTATATTTTAAATTATTTATTTTTCTTTCAATAACCCCTTCAAAAGAGCTATTATAAGTTAATGATGAAAATGTGTTTAACCTCAGAAGAATTGTCAATTACGAGTAATTGATAGCATACTGAAAATCTCAAAAGCTAAAGTTATCTCTGTTTACATGGATTTAATCTCCTTATGTCTATTCTTGATTATAATAACAATTCATGAAAATATTTAATTCAATATATACATATATACTATCATAAAATATTTGTATTTTTTCACAGACTCATGTAAACATATTATTTTATTGGGAAAAATAACCTCTTTTTAACCCTTTTCCTGCCCCCCGCGGGCCCCTCTTTTTTTTTAAAATCTCTCTCTCTTATTTTTTTTTTTTAAAAAAAAAAAAATATATATATTGAATGGATTTTTTTTTTTATTTTGGTTGGGGTGTCTTCTCTTTTTTTTATTATAAAAAAAAAAAAAAAAAAAAAATTTAAACAAAAAAAAAAAAGAAATTGTTGTGGTGTTTTGCTTCTCTGCAAAAAAAAATGCTTTGTTGGTGGGAAAAAAAAAAAAAAAACTATAAAAAAAAAAAAAAAAAAATTTTTTTAAATTTTTAAAATATTTTTAAAAAAAATTTAATTATAAAAAAAAAAATAAAAAAAATTAAAAAAAAAAAATTAAAAAAAAAATTAAAAAAAAAAAAAATTAAAAATTAATAAATAATAATAATAATAGCGGTTTAAGGGTTAAAGAATATTAATTTTTCAAGATTAATATTTGTATCATATATATGTAATTATAATAGTAACTGCTATTAACTTTTGTTATTTTTTATTTAATGTACATATACTTGTCTTATGTTCATGCAAATAATCAATTGTAAAATTAATTACCAATTGCATTATAAATTAGACATTATTAGTTGTGAGAACTTTTGGTATCATTTGTTCATTGCTTCATACTTTTAATTATTCATTGTATTATTTTGAACTCACACATCTCAACAGAGTTTAGATTTATATGCATAACAGGAAGATATGACTACAGTGAATATAATTTCTGTAGAGATCTACATAAATAAAGCTTGCAGTTGTATACATATAAATTAGCGAATTACATAATTGATTCTTTATAGTGAAGGTTCAATGAACACAGAAGTTTATTTACATAATTGACAATCCAAGATGTGACCTTACTTATAGGAAAAGTGTAGGATTTTCATTACATTACCTATATAGCAAAGTCATTAATATAAAAAAGAGAATAAATCTTTGGTCATGCTGTTTTCAATAATTTTCATGCACTCACCCATAAACATCACTTTAAAAAGCAAAAAGAATCAGTTATACTTAGAACTTATTATTATATAAGCCAATCTTTGTGTACTGTGCTAAAATCAGAGCTTTAACCTATTATATGCTTAAAATATAACTTAATAAATTAATTGTATAAACTTATTCATTCTATAGTGTGCTGGTCAAAACATGTTTATCCATCTAACATGAGCTGAAACTCACAAAATGTACTTAAAACTCAGTCCAGCCCGAGATTTAGGTCAGGGACCAGCCTGAATTCAAACCCACTCTCTAAGCTCCAGATCAAACACATAATGAATAACATAATAGTGATGGACATGAGAATTAATCTTAAATCTGGCCGACTAGCAAAGCTGAGCAAAACAATGAGACATCTATTAAGTATGACTATATTAAAATATACCTAAGCATGGCTGTAATAGGTGGAAGTGGAGAAAAAGGAATTTGAACTACTCAAATAAGTTAGACAATAAAATATATTTTAATATACTGACAAATTATTATACATTTATAAATTAATTATATACATTAGTGTGTGCGTGGATGAGCAAGCGGTAGATAATTACATAGTGTCATTCACGCTATTATTTCTCATATGCTCTTTATTAGTTCAATAATATATTATTAATAAACACACATCTTTGGTGGGTTCAATATTAAAATGCCAATCAATATTAGAAAGAAGTTACATAAAATTGCTATCAACGCTTTGGATTACGGTTCTGAAACATGGTGACTAGCATTATTTCAGGAAGCATTCTGAGATTCCCTATACATATAAATACATTTGAAAACTATTGATTATATTTGAATCTATGACAAAATATTTTATGAAAAATTATTTTAACAATAGTAAGACGAACGCTTTATTTTCCCAAGGCATATACTCTTAAATAGATATATAAATTACGACGGTGAGATTGTATATGATTGAAATAAATTTAATCAATAAAACTAGAAGTAGTTGGCATATATATATATATTTTAAGCAGAGCACAATTTTAATATTAGAGCATTAAAACTGGGTCATGAAGCAAAAGAAATAATAATATGAAGAAGTTTGCGGTGCTGACATAATAGCCTAAAAATAACTAAGAGGAAAAGGTCATGCTTCTGGATGAAAACCGAAATCTCACACCCCCTTCTTGGGTAGTGCTTAGAGAAAAGTGGATAGGCATGGCTGGCCCAGACTTTTGCTGGTATAACCGACGCAAGAGGCCTTTTATATATACAAAGTGAATATGCATAGTGTGTGCTAAACTTATGGGATCACCACCAGAGGCATTTTATACAAAATGAATATGATTCCGGATAGCTCAACTATCTATGGAATGAGATATGAGAAGAAATCTATGGGTTCAAACTTGTCGCAACCCCCAGATTAGAAGACTAGAAGCACGTAATATATATATATATATATATATATATATATATATATATACAAAGAGAGGCTAAATGTCGGCAATGCAGTAATGATAAATGTCACTAATGGCATGAAATATAATTTACTGCTTTAAAATAGATGCCCCTTGTTTGAATACTTTAATTTATATAAATAATATGCTATGCTGCTATAATATATATATAGAGAGAGAAATTTCATTTATTAAAATATACATGAAGGTTTTATTTAGTAAATAAAAACATTAAGATTTATCCCCATCCCTTTTCTGATATTTAAAATAATTCAACCCAACTTCGTGATTTTATAATAACTGGAATATTTAAATACTATATTTGATATTTTAAGAGTATGAAAAATGAAGTAAGGTTAGCAGTTATATATAGAAAACAAATAATCGGTCACCTTTTTAGAAATGAATAAAGAATAGTTTAAAATTTCAAAGCGTTAATTAGCCAAAGTTCTGGATTCTCCCAGGATAGAAAATTCAGAGTTAAACAAATATATATATATTTGTTTGATATTAAAGCATAAACAAAATGTTAACATAAAACAATCTGGTGAGAGTATTAATTAATAATGGGTTATATTTTAAGGGGACATTAGATAACCTTGATTCATGAAGGTTTAGAAGAAAAAAATGAAAGAAAAAGACGTTTAGAAATTAAGCTCGCCAGGTTGTGAGATTGACATTTTAATAATAAGCAAGCAGATATATAAATCAAATAATAAATACATATAAATAAATGACTGCACCAAAGTTAAAGAAAGTTAAGATCATATGAGATAGGATTAGATATAAAGAAATCATTTGAGAGCAAATTTACATTCACAGATTTATATAAAAAGCAAAGTTAAATAATACATGAGAAATCTTGATTAGTAGAATTCGAGATTAATTAATCAAACTAGATTTAGTTTCAATGGTGGCAGTTTGGAAGGTACCTTGCAATTTTAAGAGTCCAATTTAGTAGTTGCACATGCATGGCAATTGACATACAAGTACTTTGGTGGAAGAAAATTTCTACTAGCATTCTAAAGTTCTTTTTAGACCTTTTTTCATTTCAGGGCAGCAGGATATTACAGTAGCGGCAGAGGCCACTGAAGGGTGGTGAATTTACTGCTACATCATTTTAAGTTTCACCGCGATGTTAACAATCATTTTCACTAGAGTAGCTCATCTCATCTGATTCAAAATTCAGTCATTTTATACTTTTTCTTTTATCAGTTGTTTTTGAAGATGAAACAGTAAGATAACATCTAAAATAAATTCAAATCTATTTCCAGATTAGAAATAGATTTAACAACATGTTTTTAACAAAAGTATCTCTAATCTTAATCCCATTTTAAGTAAAAAACTTTAATTAAAAATACCTACCCCAGATTAAAACAATAGTGCTTCCAACCCTTAATTATTTTTAGATAATTACTGTAGCATCTTCCATATTGGATTCTATAAAAATGTACAGTTTAATAGAAAAAGTACTTTAAAAAGAAAAAGTTTAAAAAATGACGTATAATAAAATATTTACAAAAAAATCAATCTTTTGTTAGTAATTTTGCTCCTATATATATATTTGAATTGCACCTATAATACTTTAATAAAAAAAAACTAATAATTAATAATAGAATTAATAATCATAAATATTGAAAGTTAAACTATAAATTTAGGCACACATTCCAAATATATACATAAACATATATATATACGACAAAAGGAGCGGGATGGGATATAGGGGTTTGAATACGGGTTAGTAGGTAGAAACATGAAGCACAATCTTAAGCTAAGATTAACTGCTTCAATAGCAGGTGATTAATAGAATCTCATTTTTAACCACATGTGATTAAAAATAAATAGTAAAATTTGAATTTACACTAATAAATAGTCAAGTTATATTTCTGGCATACAATAGGTTAATGCTCTGATTTCAGCATGATGAGAAAATTTGGGCTTACATAATGATAAACTCAAAAGCATAAATGATCCACTTATGATCTTAAACTGATGATTATGGGTGAGTGCATGTAAAATCTTGAAAAATGTACAACTGATGGTTTATTCACTCTATATTACATGCATAGTCAAGTTTTATATAAATAGACTATTTATTACAGTAAATTCAAAATTTAATATTTATTTCTAGTAATGGGTGATTAAAATTGAGATTCTATCTCTTTCCTGCTATGAATGAATAAGTTTATACAATTCATTTGTCATCTTATATTTCAGGCACACAATATATTTTATTTCATCTTGGTGAGCAAAGGTTGGCTTATATAATTATAATCTCTAAGTATATCCATTTATGATCAATGTATGTAAATTCTTGAAAAACACATATCAAAATATTTATTCCCTTCTCTTTATTACATATATAGTTAATTGGTATATGAAAAGACTATTTATTACAGAAAAAAGAAAAACATTTAATAAAATTTTGGGGAAGCATATAACTCAAAAGTAAATTAATATGCCACCTTTATCTTTACAAAAAACAAAAACAAATTATCTCAAAAGAGTAAGTATTTATTAAAAATTCTTTCAAGGGTTCCTGGACCATGTCATGTATATACCTTGCATGTTTTAATGCAGTAGTAGTGGAGCATTAAACTTTGGATTATAAGATCTTCAGATCAATTCCAATTCTGATGTGGTGTTTGAACGTTTCTTCTCAATTAATATAATTTTATGGCTAGTTACATATCTGAATCTAAGTTTAACCTTTAAACTGCTAATTATATTATTGGTTGTGTGAGTTAAAAATCGAAGCTTTTAATTGGCCAACTCACAAACTGAAGACAAAGCCAATTGTCAAAATATATTTACCTATAATATTAAATTCACTTCAGATTCGTTTATAAAAAGTATATTAATAATTTGTCAGGTTATGAAAGTGAATGAAAGTTCTTTCAAAAATAAATTGCTATTTATTTATTAGAAAATATTCAATTTCGGCAAATTTAAAAGTGAACATACAAACAAAGAGTTGCTGATGTAAATGCTTTTTTTTCAGTTTTACGTTATGGAAAAGTAAATATTTTTTTTGCTAAAATCTTAAATATTTTTACTAAAATCTTCAATATTTTTCTAAAATAATTTTGTTTTTTAGCATATTTTATGAAAATGATTTGTAATTTCTCAAAATATACTTTTATAATACTTTAAATCATATTCAGAATGAAAATCTCAGCGTTTTTCTTTATTTTCTTTGATCAGGCGGTTTCTTTGTTCTTTCCAGCCAATCAGAATGTCTTTGTTGGCTGAGGGCCAATCACTGACAAGCTTACTTTCTTGTTTAGCTTTAGAGACCATTTTATTGATTTTTTACTTGTAAAATAATTCAGAAGAGGGCAGCATCTTACAAAACTTTTAAAAACCTAACTAATAAGCGTAAAACGACCATCCTAGCATTAAAAATAACAGAATTAGAGTGATGTCAATTGTCAACAAGAGTTCTCATAAGAGGCAGGCTAAGAGTTAATAATAAATGTAAATATAATCAATATAAATAGCAACTAATATAAGTAATAAAGAAAATGGTAACTTCAGTTTTAATTTTTTCTGTGTCAACTTGACCCCCAAATTTTTTAATAGATTTTAGCATTGAATATTTTTATTATGTTACCATAGTTGATTTTTTTTGTGCAATTAAATCTTTTTTATATATATTACAACATTTATTTATATTCTATATTATAAATATTTAAGCCTTCTAATAATTAAAATTCTTAAACATGAAAAATTAATATTTTAAAATTGTGAAAATAAGTATTTAACTGAAAGTCTTACCAGTAACAAAGGCAAATATCGTTATTCAATATCTATTCAAAAAAGTTAATAGAATGAAATATTAAATATTAAAATATTTATGTTATTAAAAATGATATATTTAGAATTAGTTATTATCAAATAAATAACAAAATTCTAAAAGTTAATAAATTATTAATTGTTATTAAAATATTTTATTTACAACTTTTACAAAAAGATTTTCTTTTTAGCTTCTAAAGGCTTTTCTGTTTAATTTCCAGTATTCATAACTTTCTTCATATACTTTCTAAGAGTTGTCTTTATAAAAATAAAATGTTTTCAAAGACAAACCGTAATGACATAGTTTTTGATTTAATAATGTCTTTTACAAATATATTGCATCATAGTCTTTAACAAATACTGAATATCACATTTAGTGTGGCATTTAGTCACAGGGAAAATGAATCTAAAGTATCAGTCAATCATAAATTGCTACCTTCTTCATAGTTTTTTTAGAACAATAGACTCTATATTACATATATAGACACAGATATATAATAAGCCTGTGTGTTTCAATTATTACAGACTAGAGATATCTGCCCATCCCTTGTATATGTATTAAAGGGATTATGTCCTGTACCTGAGGGGTCAGATTGACCTTAGTCAACATGAGGGTGACAAGAATCTCAACCTCAGGGTGGCCTTTGAGTATTCCATCATCAGATTTTCAATTGGATGGATGGATGAAGAGTGGGAGTGTGGAAGAGATTGAAGCCTGTCCATTAAAGTATGAGAATTGGCTATCTTAATATATATCTGAGCACTTATAGCATATATGTGTGGAGATGGTAATCTGGACCAACTGATGATTGCTGGTTTAGCATGAAATACATATATTGGTGATTATTTATCTTTTCAACATATATGTGTTAAAGTTATCGGTGTTATGAGATAGTGTGGAGAGTGGTGGGTCATGTGAAAGTCTGTGCTCATATACCCTAAATATCAGATCAATAGAATGTACTGTCAATAAAAATTCATATACTGCTGACATTTTTTGAAATTTTTTAAAAATCACTACATTAAAAATGGAAGCTTCTTAGAAAGTATTGCTGCAGCTAGTCACACACTGTAATTTAACATATACAATGCTTTAAAACAACATAGAAAAATAGCAATCACAGTACCATACCACTATTTAAAATGTCAAATATGACATCACTCTCACAGTTTACTTTTGTGAAACAGTTAATATATTGTAGATGCACTTTCAATTATTACCAATAATTAATAGTTAAAATGTTTTATTTATTAAATACATATAAATAATATTAGTTAGTTAATTAACCTTGATTAGCTACTGTCCTAAAGAAAGAGTTTTCTAATTAAATCAAATATAAATGGAAAACTCCACACAGTAAGCATTTCCATGTAAACATCCAGTAAACATATTATAATATATATATAAATGACATTTTCAGATTTTTACATCTATGATTTATAGTATTAACATACCAGCCATTGTAGCTGGGTTACACCAGTCATTAATTAGGTAATGAATTTTATATAAGACAGTTGTAGATGCACTATAAACATTGATGTACAACAAGATTGAAAGTTCCACAAATAGAAAAAAGTCTCAGAAAATTTTAAAAATACAAGATGGAGGTGGAATAATAGAAAAAAAAAATCATAAGCTATTTATATTAATAGTTTTTAAAAATATTTTCCAAATAGAAGATAAATTGCATGTGTCATCATGTTTGTTGATGCAATTTGGTCTCTTAAAGATCTCAATGGTTTCTTTGAAAAGTATCACATCTGGAGAGAATCTATAATATGGAGTGAAAGTATTGATGATGATAAATGTTGTTTAACTGTGTTAGCATGTTCATCTATTCTAGCACTTATGCAATGATTGCTAATTCCCAGATAAGAAGCTTTACAAACTCCACATAAATTCTTATAAACTCCATGGAATTCAAGAGGGAATGGATCCTCAGGCTTGGAACAAGTGCTGTTTTTATTTAGAATATGTCCAATACTGTCTGTAATTTCTTTTATATAAGGAATACATATATTAGTAGTTATAGACTTTTCTTTTGGGTTTTTATTATGACTGCTTTGGGCTTGAAATAACGCTTGGTAAATAATTCCATTGCTATATCCGTTAGCCAATAAGACATTACTTAAATGATACACTTTCAGATACGATTTATCTGACAGATTTTTGCTACAGAAAAGACCTGAACTGGGTGATGATGGTATGAATATTATAGATATATGTCTCTCTGTGTAGTTTCTCTGAAACGGAAAAAGGTAAAATATTGTTTTTTGATGACGAATGAGTGCACACACATATATCTTAAACATTTGGGTTCAATTAAAGTGTAACATTAACTCTAAAACTGATATGCTAAAATAACTTATTTTGAGAATATGACAATTTATTCTAATCGATCATGAAGTGATGCCTAATTGACTTAATGCTTACATACTTAAAATAAAAGTTTCATTGTGTAAAACCGTCGCATAATCAAATAGGTTAGACATCCAATGCCTGTTAACAAATGAATATTTAGTTGTTTTTACGGTGGATAACAAGTATGAAAAATATTCATTACCAAGTAACTCCCAAGTTTAACGAGTAATGTTGTTTTCCTTTGCTGTTTTTCTGAAGAGTTGCCAGAGAGATTTTTCCATATAGAAGTTCATTTAATATTTTACTCTCTCTCTATATATATATATGCTTGCTATTTAATTGTTAACTAAAGAGTTAGGTTTTGGATTTGATGCAATGATAAGAAGGTAAAGCCGTTCGAGAACATTATAATCTGTGATTTTGTCTATATTTTTATAAGCCAAGTAATTATATTGAGTGGTAGCAAACTATCATGGCAAACGTAAGAGATTTAAAATAATTAACATAAAAATAAAATAATCATAAATTTTATCATTATTAACATTTGATGATGTTTTGCCTTTTTTAAAAAAAAAGTGTTGTATAAATATTAGCGATCTTCTGTAAAATTTCTATTTTGATTTATACTATTAAATGGTGAAAAGTATCTTATTTTTTTAATATACATATATTCACAGTTTTGTTAATTTTATTGATGAGTAGCTAGCGGTAATTTCTTTTTTTAACCGGAATCGCGGCATTGACAATTTAAAAAACTCAACCTGTAGAGAGATATATGATATAGGTTATTTGTTACGATTTTGAACTATTAACATTTAAGAAAAAAAGATTATTTAAATGATGGCCGGAATTTAATTAAAATGAAAAAAAAAAGACTTAGATTTTTAAAAATCTATCTCTTCAATAAGAGAAAGCGATATGAGCGGATACTATTTTCTTCCTCGTTCTATCTACCAAGGTGAAGTTAACTGAAATCTTATGCCATCTATTTGACTAACATTTCTGCTTTAAATGCTATCAATTATATTTTAAAGAGCAGATAATAAAAAAAAAAGATTTACAAATTACATCATTATTTTCTATATTAACTGAATATAAATATGTTTATATAAATATATATATTTATTGGCATGTGTGCATAGATGTATATATAGCAAAAACAATAAAACAATTTTTAAATATCATTTCTAGTACTTAAGATTTGCCCATATATAAGCATTTGGGTTGGAAAGAATAAGTGGATTCATTTTATTCTTTCATAAATACTATATTTCGTGTTGGGAATGAAAGTATTCATTTATTATTAATTCTAGTAAAAAGCGCATGTACAATAGCTTGAAAGGCTGATCTTTAAAAGTGCAAAATAAAAAATATCCATGTTTTTATATTGATAAAAATAAAAAATAAAAAAAAACTAATTAACTGACTGGAAAATACTTTTCTAGAAGTTTTTGTACTGTGATATTTTCATTTGCCAACAAATAATTGGATGCAGGCTGGCTATTGGAAAGAAAAATCATAAATTTCCTTAGATTCTAAAAAAATCCCAGTTTTAATTTAGCTTTGATAATTGTTAGCATAATAGGTGCTAGACATTCTGGATTTAAACTTCAGTGAATTTGAAATAGGCTGGTAAATGAAGTGATCGCTACGGAAAAGAATCCCAAATATATAGTGGGATTTTAATTGTTTCATGATAGTATATACTTGGATGTCAGGTCTATGACTTATGTTCAAATTCAGGCAAGAGATTATTTTTCGTAATCTTGAATCGCACACTATTTGGATAGCTTTAATAGCTAGGCACTAAATAAAAGTCATATTAGTTATTGGCCAAAATTAATGTTCACAAACTGAAGAACTTATGAAAACACTTAAAATATCCATGTTTTTATACTTTTACTGCCATCGGTGTTTTTCTCAAACAGTGAAAATGAAAAAAGGAAAAAGGAAAATTCTTATGGAAATTTGTACCTATATGCATCGTTTATATTTATCTAACACTCGTTCTCTATTATCAGAAATTACATTTATTATAAATTCTACTCTCAAATCAATTCGATTGTTTTATCAGCTTATTGTTGAAAAAAAAAAAAAAATTTAGCTTATATGTTTTGGAAGGTAATAATTTTATTAATGTTAATTTTATTTCCTTTTTCCAATTTACATTAACATCTACTTATTAGAATTTAAAACTAAATTATTATTGCTATTATGAACTAATTACTAATAAATTATTGTTGCTTTTATTTCAAATTTAGAAAATAGATATTTGATGCTTAAATTTTGCTGCCAAATTTACATGCCAATTCTATTCGTTATTTTCATTCATCCATATCATTCCTATTATTAATCCACACTTTTGTATTTTATTTTGTTGTTGTTGTTATTTACCTATGTTAATTTACAATAGAAATATAGAATTAAAAAGGTGTCCATTTAAACTTATTCTGATATATATTGTGACCTGTACAATCGATCAATAAAACAAATACCATGTAACCCAAACACAAGAGATTGCTGGTTAGCAATCCAAGATTACATGAACAGGCATCATATAACATAGATTTTTAAGGCACCAGAGTAAGAGTCCTTTTCTAGAAAATGCCAAAATATAATTATTAAAATACAAGGTTTTTTATAATTGAAAAAATTTTCTTTTAATATCTTTACCTATGTAGCTGTCATATTTGTACATTCACACAACAATTTCCAGAGTTCTGGTAAGTTATACTAAAGCTGATTCAGATGAAGGGTTGAGACCTTGAATCTGACCACACTTAAACTTCTTTATCAGCACTCCATGATTTAATGCCCTATGAATGACATATATGAGGTTGCACTAAGTCTCAATTTAATTTGTGAGCTGGCATAGAACAGAGTGGAACATGAGACTCAGGAATGACCGATAAATTAGTAATAATATTAACAAGCACACTTATGGCTAAATAAACCAACACATATAAATTAACATACTAATACTAAATTTGGATTAGGGGTTGAAGTAGTTTGTAAGAGATACATGACACAAAATTACAATTTAAATATCTTTAGAATAACACAAGCAAACTAATTAATATAAAACAAACAACAGATGTGCATTTGTTAAGTTTTACAAATGCAGATGTTATAGCAATGATGAGCTAATTTAATTACAGGGGTCTCATCTTTTAGAATGCACTTTAAATATATTATTATTATCTGCAGCTAATACTTATCCATCTAGATATGTTATGCCAACTATTCTGGGTTTGTTATGAAAAGCTAAATCTTAGAGATGATATATGGTAACACATTAATTTATTCAAACTAACATATATATGATGAGCAACAAATATGCTCCATATGCAGATTACTTAAGTAAACTAGAGTCTGCATTCAGTCTAATGCCAAACACTAATAATAATAAGGCAAGGTGAACTGGTGATTGTAACAGAGTTTCTGATTACTATGGTGCTAAATTACTAAATAAAGGGTTGTGGTACAGATGAATAATTATTCATGGATTCAATAATGAAGCAGTCAGATCTAAATTCGATCCCAGCTTCATGATCTTTCACATGTAGCCAACTGCAAACCCTTGTACTAACCTTGAATTTCCGATGCAATGGGACTTTATATGTTCAGTCCACGCTAGTTTCCTTAAAGAAAAACTATTATAAATGTGAGTTAAAATTAATTCGTTTGAGTTTAAATTAATCAATGCTATTAATAAATTCATGATAAAAATTATTCATGAATTTATATATATTACAACTGCGTGGATTGTGCATATATATTTATAAATATTTAAATATATATAATTGTTCGAAAGTTTCATTGCGTCTGGAATGTTTATTTTCCTTTTAAATAATATGTTAAATTTTTAGTGATTAAAAGCTACATTCTTTCGATAAGCTTTCAGATTGTCCCTTTCCAAAAACAATGGGTAAAGTTTTTATTAATTAAAAAAAGATAAGTATTTAAAATGTAAGGACGGTCACTAATTAAAGTCATTTTTCTGATTTTAAAAATTCATTTTCTAATTAGAAAATGAATTCAAGTTAATGAGTTTGAAAGCCTTATCGAAGGAATATATCTAAAAACAACTAGTAAATTTTTGTAAGATTGATTAGGAAAGAAGCACTAGCCTGAAGGCATCAGATACAATATAAAGAGCCCTGGAAAAGTTTCCAAGCAGCTATTATTCCTCATTAAGAGAACCCATATATATTTCATTAGAGAAGAAGCCACCCAGTTAAATTATGAAGTAAAATAGTGTTTCTACTGTGGTGGTGGGGGGGGGCTTAACTTCAAGAGTCTGACTACGGTTCCTGAAGTCTCCTGAAAATCTTCAATGTGGCTGCAATATAAAAATTCATATACCAATCGTAAGCTCCCGAAACCTTAGAGAAATCCTTCAAAATGTCATTTAAACAATTTTCCAAAATGCACAACTATGTTTCATCCAACTGGTCTCTGCCATGTGTAATCTAAGGAGCAACCATGAAGAAATGGTAATATATTTCTTATATGAACAGTTACTTTCTGGCCGGTCTTCGAACTTTATTAACACTTCCTTTAAATTAAGTACTGTTAAAAGCTCTTCTCTTTCCTTAATGAATTAATGCTATTTTAAATTATGTAGTAATTCTCTATCTTAATCTCTAGTCTTTAAATTTAATATTTGTTAACTTTCTCTTTTCTTACGATGACGGTTCATTTATTTAACCTTATTATATATTTGCAAGATGATTATTAATATCATTTTTTTTTTATTATATGCCAATAATAACTTCAACTCGATAATAATTTCCTTCATTGCATTTGCCTTATTAAATAATATTATATTTATTTTTACAGTAATTCTTACCCACTAGAACTATTTTGATACAGTTCTATTAATTATCGAGTTGAAGGATTTGTACAATTTTTGCTATTTTATTAATGGCTAATAACAACAAATTATTAGCTCATATTTTTAACCTATGCTCCTGGCCACTTTACTGAATTTATAATAGCTATTTATTCACATTAATATATTGTTTCAAAGGTCGATAAAGGAATTAAATGAATATATATTCTAATTCAAATATTATACTTTCTATTAATATTCAGGGAGGGCATGAGATTTGGGGTATAATTAAAGTATTTTCTAATTGCATTAAGTATTTGTTGATTAAAGCATGTTTGACTTTAATTTAACTTGATCAGGTCATCATGTAGAGCATTCATTATATAAAATGGGTTTCATTATTTAGACATGATGATTACCAAGTCATCATTTTCCGAACGTTGCTGATGCGAACCATCTCCTGTTTCGTAGGCTTGTTCTCGGTGATATTTCTATTAGTTTAATTATCTAGGAAGAAAGCACTTCCTCCACTTGCTCGTTTTATATTTGGAACACCAAAGGTTCGAGGCTATGACCCAACCTGGTTTTCCGTGTTCTATGAATCCTTCATATAGGGCATCAAAGACTTGTAAAATACAAGCTGCCCTGCTATTTTCTCAAATCACAGACAAGCCATTATTTTTCATATTTATTCTTGTAGCTCATAAGTCATCAGTACCGTTTATTTCTCAATTCCAGTAAAGCCCGCTCTCATGCTCGTAAATCGTGATGAATTGATTTTATTAAAGTCAAACAAATTCATATTTATTTATAATTAAGTAAGTTCTCTATTAAATATTAAAGTTATGCCCTAAACACGTATCTTGCTCTTTGTGAATTGATTTACAAATGTGAAAATAAATCTCACATTCTTTCTTTTAGAATTTGAATCATAATTTCTGTCACAGCCAAATACCTTTATCTATCTTTACTTCCTCATCAGGGCATAAATATATATAATTCTCCTAGAATATTGCGTAATAGTATTGGCATATAATAAGGACTGCCATTCTTATTGTAAATATAAATTCCGTTTAAAGATTAGAGGTAATCTATATAATCACAATCTAAAAGTTGAACAAAATTATAATTATTATTAAACATTTTATTAACACATTTGGTTTTTTTTAACTTTTTTTTATTCAAATTATTTTAATATTAATGCTCACCGTCTGTATTGGCAACCTGAACATATATATATGAGTTGACTTATAAAGATTCTTAGTTATTTTATTATACTTTATTAGAGTTAAATCAGGGGTCTCATTAATCATCATCATCCATTGAGCTAGTTCCTTGGCGCATAGTCATTTACCATCGATATATGTCATTCATTGATTTGATCTGAGCTCGTGATTTGGGTTTGAATTCAGTTTGAACTGCCTGAGTTTGAATCCGACTTTGAGTTCGGGTTTGTTGATGTGTTGGCTTCTTTTTGACCAGTACATTGGTTATGTTTTTGGCTGCCCAACCATTATGGCTTCGATTTAATAAACCTCATATCCTGTAGTCAGTATTTATGCTTTATCCACCCAAATCATTGAGGCCTTGATTAATTAAATTATACACCCTGTAGAGAGTGATTATATGTTGTAGAATGTTATATATACTTGAGAAAAAAAGTTATGCGATTTATAACTCATAACTGAAATGATTTAATGAATTAAAATGTCAGTTTCGTTTAATTTCTTATACTTAAATGTTTTTAAAGATTACTTAAATGCTCAGTCAGTAATAGAATTTGTTTGTTAAACTCCGTAATAGATTTGTTAGTCAAAATAATTATTTAAAGAAAAAGAAAAGTAATAAGATAGTTAATATATATATAAATTAATTATGTGTATACCAGTATATGTATTATACGTTAGTTTATACGCGTTCATGACAGAAAGAAAAAATAATTATTGTTAGAAAGTAGTAAGAGTGAAGCAAGGGTAAAATTAGATGAAATGTTTTTCCGCATCAAAATTAATTAGTATTCATCTTAGTATATATGTAAAAATATCCAGTATCAATATCATGTTCAAAGTTTAATTTCAAGTATTGCTTGCTAGCACATATATTAAATGTTCTCTCCGTATTCTTAGTAGCCTCAAAGCAGGTGAAGACCTCCAAACTGGGAATTGCATGTCAAGCGGTCCGATGTAGTGGACAATACGCTTTAATGACAGCAATTTCTAGAGTAACCTCAAAGCAGGTGAAGACCTTCTGACTGGGAATTATATGTCAAGCGGTCCTATGCAGTGTAACAATACGCTTAAATGACAATTTCTAGAGTAACCTCAAAGTAGGTGAAGACCTTTTGTGTAACACCAAGCAGCCAGATGCAGTTGGCAAAATGCTTCAATGGTTTACACACTCTTATGCTAGCAATATTAAAAATCATATCAACAAATAAAAGTTCTTGTAAAATATTAATTTTGACATTTTTTTTTGTGTGAAAGCCTCATGCTTATTTGAAATGAAATAGTTGAACTCCTATGTTTAAAACACGTTGTCAGTTTTAATAAATAATAAATATTCATCAATTAAATTGTTCTATCCTAAATTATGTCAATCATACACAGTTTGAGTGATCAATGGGTTATTTCACATGCCCTATTGATCTCATATTGCTGACTGGCGCCCATATAAATAAATTTGTCAGCAAATATGATTGTCAGTACAGCAGAGAGTGAGTTGCCTAAATAAATAATAAAAACCAAGTGGATCCAACATAGAGAATTACTAGTATACTGGCTAAAATAAATCAATATTTGTATGTTACTAACTACTTGTATAGTCTAACAATTAATCAAGTAAACTTATATTAATGTATCAAATATAAGTAAAAAGATTTTTTTATTTTTTTTTTGAAGTGGAAAAAAATGAAGCAGTCAGATCAAAATTCGATCCTAGCTTCATGATCTTTCACATGTAGCCAACTGCAAATCCTTGTACTAACCTTGAATTTCCGATGCAATGGGACTTCTCAGTCCACGCTAGTTTCCTTAAAGAAAAACTATTATAAATGTGAGTTAAAATTAATTCGTTTGAGTTTAAATTAATCAATGCTATTAATAAATTCATGATAAAATTATTCATGAATTTATATATATTACAACTGCATGGATTGTGTGTATATATTTATAAATATTTAAATATATATAATTGTTTGAAAGTTTCATTGCATCAGGAATGTTTATTTTACTTTTAAATAATATGTTAATTTTTTAGTGATTAAAAGCTACATTCTTTCGATAAGCTTTCAGATTGTCCATTTCCAAAAACAATGGGTATAGTTTTTATTAATTAAAAAAAGATAAGTATTTAAAATGTAAGGACAGTCACTAATTAAACTCATTTTTCTGATTTTAAAAATTTATTTACTAATTAGAAAATGAATTCAAATTAATGAGTTTGAAAGCCTTGTTGAAGGAATGTATCTAAAAACAACTAGTAAATTTTTGTAAGATTGATTAGGAAAGAAGCACTAGCCTGAAAGCATCAGATACTGTATAAAGAGCCCAGGAAAGGTTTCCAAGCAGCTATTATTCCTCATTAAGAGAAGCCATATATATTTCATTAGAGAAGAAGCCACCCAGTTAAATTATGAAGTAAAATAGTGTTTCTACCATGGTGGGGGGGGGGGCTTAACTTCAAGAGTCTGACTACGGTTCCTGAAGTCCCCTGAAAATCTTCAATGTGGCTGCAATATAAAAATTCATATACCAATCATAAGCTCCCGAAACCTTAGAGAAATCCTTCAAAATGTCATTCAAATAATTTTCCAAAATGCGCAACTACGTTTCATCCAACTGGTCTCTGCCCTGTGTAATCTAAGGAGCAACCATGAAGAAATGGTAATATCTTTCTTATATGAACAGTAACTTTCTGGCCGGTCTTCAAACTTTATTTTACACTTCCTTTAAATTAAGTACTGTTAAAAGCTCTTCTATTTCCGTAATGAATTAATGCTATTTTAAATTATGTAGTAATTTTCTTTCTTAATCTCTAGTCTTTAAATTTAATATTTGTTAACTTTCTCTTTTCTTATGATGACGGTTCGTTTATTTAACCTTATTATATATTTGCTAGATGATTATTACTATCATTTATTTTTTTTATTATATGCCAATAATAACTTCAACTCAATAATAATTTCCTTCGTTGCATTTGCCTTGTTAAATAATATTATATTTATTTTTACAGTAATTCTTACCCACTAGAACTATTTTGATACAGTTCTATTAATTATCGAGTTGAAGGATTTGTACAATTTTTGCTATTTTATTAATGGCTAATAGCAACAAATTATTAGCTCAATTTTTAACCTATGCTCCTGGCCACTTTACTAAATTTATAATATAAATATATTAAATTTAAGCATTTTTAAAGTGTATCTGTGTGAAGGTGTTTAGCTTTCACGTTATTAAATTTATAATAGTTATTTATTCACATTAATATATTGTTTCAAAGGTCGATAAAGGAATTAAATGAATATATATTCTAATTCAAATGTTATACTTTCTATTAATTTTCAGGGAGGGCATGAGATTTGGGGTATAATTAAAGTATTTTCTAATTGCATTAAATATTTGTTGATTAAAGCATGTTTGACTTTAATTTAACTTGATCAGGTCATCACATAGAGCATTTGTTATATAAAATGGGTTTTATTATTTAGACACGATGATTACCAAGTCATCATTTTCCGAACGTTGTTGACACGAGCCATCTCCTGTTTCGTAGGCTTGTTCTTGGTGATATTTCTATTAGTTTAATTATCTAGGAAGAAAGCACTTCCTCCACTTGCTCATTTTATATTTGGAACACCAAAGGTTCGAGGCTATGACCCAACATGGTTTTCCGTGTTCTATGGATTTTTCATATAGGGCACCAAAGACTTGTCAAATACAAGCCACCCTGCTATTTTCTCAAATCACAGACAAGCCATTATTTTTCATATTTATTCTTGTAGCTCATAAGTCATCAGTTCCGTTTATTTCTCAATTCCAGTAAAGCCCGCTCTCATGCTCATAAATCGAGATGAATTGATTTTATTAAAGTCGAACAAATTCATATTTATTTATAATTAAGTAAGTTCTCTATTAAATATTAAAGTTATGCCCTAAACACGTGTCTTGCTCTTTGTGAATTGATTTACGAATGTGAAAATAAATCTCACATTCTTTCTTTTAGAATTTGAATCATAATTTCTGTCACAGCCAAATACCTTTATCTACTTTACTTCCTCGTCAGGGCATAAATATATATAATTCTCCTAAAATATTGTGTAATAGTATTGGCATATAATAAGGACTGCCATTCTTATTGTAAATATAAATTCTGTTTAAAGATTAGAGGTAATCTATATAATCGCAATCTAAAAGTTGAACAAAATTATAATTATTATTAAACATTTTATTAACAACATTTGTTTTTTTTTAACTTTTTTTTTATTCAAATTATTTTAATATTAATGCTCACCATCTGTATTGGCAACCCGAACATATACCTATGATTCGATTTAAAGTTATTTTAGTCAGTTTATTATCAAATATTAATGTCAAATCAGGGGTCTCGTTAATCATCATCATCCGTTGAGCTAGTTCCTTGGTGCATAGTCATGTACCATCGATATATGTCATCCATTGATTTGATTTGAGCTCGTGAGTTGGGTTTGAATTCAGTTTGCACTGCCTGAGTTTGAATCCGACTTTGAGTTCAGGTTTGTTGACATGTTGGCTTCTTTTTGACTGGTACAATACCAAGTACTTGGTTCCATCGGACTTTATGACTTGCTAGCATAATAGAATCTTAGTTCAGATGTCATAGCAGCTGTAAATTTGGTTTCTGGACCCTCATGTTCCAGTTCTAAGTAAGTATGGCTGTCCAAACTAAATAATGGGGTGGTATATAAACTATAATCCCATTTGCCAAAGAAAGCATAGCAAGGTGTAAATACACATATAGTGTTTAGTAAAAACACATTCACAATGCTTACTGAAGAATATTAATATTAAATTTAAATCTAAATGTGCAAAATACTATAGTTTCATTCTGCAAAACTACCTTATTCCAGTTCTCAATTAGCATACTTAAAATATGCTAAGAGGAGTTTCTCTAAAGCAATCTAGTTTAGGAATATTAAATCTGCCTATTCCATCTAATAAATTACAAAGGAGAAAGTATATTTTGGGGCTTAATTAATAATTTCCAATATGCCTTTTAAATATCATTCCTGCTTTTATCTAACTATACAAATATATTATAAATTTGCAAACCTCAATGATAGGTTCATACATAATAGTCTAAATAGACATACATATATAACAATGAGTGCATAGTGGTCTGTTGTTATATATAAGAATAGGTTTCAAAACAGAGATTTCTGTTTGCTAAAAAACAGCATAAAATATTTTATTGGACAGCTTATAATTGTCTCTCTCTAAAGTTTACTAAATTACTTATCTCTGTTTTGAACTATGGCATATCATATCAATAAAATAAAGTAAAATAGAATAGGCATGACCACAGAGTAGGATAAGTTAACAATAACTAATTACAGTTATTATGTTTAAGACAAATTATTTAAAACTACAATTATATTCATTTAATAGAAGCAAGATGGTTACATATGTAAGTTTATTTTAAAGTTACATTTAAGATTTATATTTACATGGTTTAGTTTACTGAGAAATTATTATTCATAAGTGTAATTATAAATTTATTTAAACGCACATTGATTACATAAGTAATATTCATTGAGGCTGTAGCCTCAAGCACTATAGCATTTTTATACATATGTGATTGAGGCTACAGCCTTAATGAATATTATTCATAAGTATATGATTTATGAATGTTCATTACAGATAGCTAACTTTAAAGAATTTATTAACAATATTTTAAATAAAGATTTATTTTAGAGAGCTCTGTGGAGAAGAAATATTACCAATCTTCTTTTAGGCTGAGTTGTCTGGCATTTTAATAGGCATTGGCACTTTTTAATAGGTTGTTCTCCTGATGTTACCTTGGCAGCTGGTTAATAGGTCTCTTCCATTCCACAGCGATGATGCCTTGCATCAGGTGAAAGATTACCACTTTTCCAAAGGAATATGACAAAGCTGGGCCTTTCTAGCCAATCATATTCATTTTTAAAATAGGTGTAGCTCCTGGAAGCAACTGTTTTACTTATAATAGAGAAGGATTCTTGAGTGTTGAAATTTGAAGGTTTTTATCTTAGTCTTCTGAAACCCCATTCGCAAACCTATTAATTCATTTACTATTTTAAAATTCAATATTAACATCTTTTTAAAATTTAGATTAGTGCCTCTGTAAGAACAACAGGAAATCTCTAGTGACATTAAAATAGTGCTGCTTGGATGATTTTGCTTTGTCCAAATATATCTTAAATTTGTTATTTTTTTTAAATCTGTTTTTGACTTCCATGCAAGTTTAACACAGATGTGTGTGGCATGATATTCTTTCCAAGAATCATTCAATATTTTAAAACTAATTCTTTTAATGTAAACATTCCACTGTATATGTATCTTGGTCACTCCTAGAATTGAAATTATATGCAAATCTTAAATGAAATAGGAATAAATTTGTATATTAAATTTATAACAAATTAAAGATTTAAAATTATATAATTGCATTGCAATGCTTTAAAATATAACACATTGTAGCTTCACATGCATATATATATATATATTGTAACGATATATAAATATGTCATTACATTAATTTAAAATAAAAACTTAAAAGTTCGCAAATAAAAGTAAAAAACTAAACGCTAAAATTAAAATGTTTGTTAAACGTATATACATTCGCACAGATGCCAAACTTTAAAAATATTTTTTAAAAAAAAACAACAAATAAATAAGTATTTGAACGTACTTTTTTATATAAAAAAAAAAAGTACAAGATTTAAAAATAAAAACAGGTATTAATTAATTCTTGTAATCTGTAAATGGAAATGATTGTTTATAAATTGTTTGAAAAGCAAGCTAGCCTTGGGCTCTTGTATAATTAAAATGATCTGATGAAAGATAGATAAGAAAATAAAGAGAAATTAGCTTGACCAATGGAAGCACTAAGCCTTGGCTTGGACCCTAATGAAAGTGATGGATTAGTGACGTTTTGTTGATTGAATCCATGTGGATAATATAAAAAGGGAAATACAGTTTTTTCGGACAGTTCCAGCATTTTGTGTTTGAGAGATGTGGTAGGACGCACATACCACACTCTCTATTTAAAAAAAAATGAAAAGACTGTGATACCTTGAACCAGCTATTGCCATCTCCAGAACATTATCTTCCAATGGAGGCATCATGGGAATTAAAAGCAGAAACCTGGACTCTTCTACCGTGAGCTATGAACTTTACAAATTAACAACAACAAAAAAAAGTAATTAAGAACTTTCGTCAATTTTTTTTTTAAAGATTCAGCTAATTTAAATTTTAAAATGAACTCTTATTTGATTTTCAAATTAATAATTGATTGTTTAAATTTATATAGTTAAGTTTTGCTAAAATCATTTCCATTTTATTATTATTATTTGTAGTAATATTTATTGTAGAAATTATTAAATGCATTACATTTAAGTTGGGTATAGACGTTGCATAGATTCATTAGCGGTTGATTATGTTGAAGTTTTCACATTTGATTAGAATATATAGGTCAATGATGTTAATGCGGGCATCTTACGATGAATGCCATGGGGCCTTGTGTATTCCCTTTTGCAATTGACGTTATCGATGATTTTGTATTTTGATCGATTGTGTTTAATTTGGATGTTTTTGACCGTGGAATCTGTGCAGCCGATCTATACTCAACATTTTAAAAACAAATTTATAAAAATAATCTGTGCGAACGTATTTAAATGTTAAATTTAAGTCGGGCGTGAATGGCTATATAGTTTTGTAAAGTTATATTAAGGGAGGGTAATCTTAGGTTATTCATTTTGTAGTAGAATTGGTTCAATGGATTGGATATATTTGTGTAATTATAGATGTAGTATGAGATCTGCTATGGGCAGGTTTATATATATATGCCACACACCATTTGTTTGCCTATGGATGGGTTTGTAAGATGGCAAAGGACCACAGTCCATTCCTATGGAGTTTTATGTTTATTGTTCTACTTGCCAACAGATGTAACATTCCTGTTGGTGGAGAGACAATGTCTTCTCTAATTCTACTTACTGATCAGATGTACATTCCTGACAGTATAGTATTTTGTGTTGTCGTATTTTCATGCTACATTGAATACATAAATGTATCAGATGGATTGGCGCCGGTTTGATTGCGAAATTTGTTGCCTAAGGTTAAATCAGGGAAGAATATTTTCTTTTCAAATGCAGATCTATGTAGTCTATTCATACTCGACTATCTAAATAAAATATTAAACTCATTGAAACTTAGTTAAATGTAAAACTAAAGATTAATAGAAAAATCTAAAATGTTAAACTTATTCCTCAAAATTTAGAATGTTATTTTATATGTGCGTAAATAAATATTTTTTATGTGTTAATTTCTGGCAGTGGCTTTTATTTATTTATATTTAAGATATAAATTAAGATATAGATTTTTATCTCTGTGTCTCCACTGAGCTAGTGACTTGGGCTAACGATCTGAATATTTAAATAAAGTGGAATCTTAACAGCGTGTATCTGCCTACTCTATAAATTTTTCTAGGTTTAAATGCCTAGATGGCGCCTCGTAGAGCAGATATCGTAGTTTGCGGTTAGATTCGATCTTCACTTTCATTTCGATCGTTATAACTGGCTACCCAACTTGGGCCGATCTTTAATAAACATGAGTGCCCTGAGAATTTTAAAAGTGAATCATGCCCGTAGTATTTTTTCTGAAATTAGTATAAATATATTTGTTGTATTGACGTGGGGTTACAGTTTGAATTTTTAATCTTAAAGGTACTGCCAGTAAGAAAAATTGCGCATATGTAAATATAAATGCGAGGAATAAAACGTAATAATAAATATAAATCATAATTTTTTTTAAAAAAAAAGTCTTGTTAAATTAAAATCTAATCGTTCAACTTGCCTAAGTAATAGTTAAAGGTAGGAGAAATGAAACTTGGAAGGGAGGGGGCAGAAATTTAGCTGGTAATAGGGAATCAACAGTCAACTTTTTTTTAATCATTATATTTGTGTGTAATTACTGTTTTGTCTTGTAAAAAAAAAAAGTTTTGTCCTTTTGAAATTTTCATATATAATCAATTTGTGTAACGTAATTACTAACACTAAGTAAATTCTTTTTTTTTTTTTTTAATGTTTTTGTTTTTTGAGGAAGTTTACTGATATGTAACGATATATAAATATGTCGTTACATTAATTTAAAATAAAAACTTAAAAGTTCACAAATAAAAGTAAAAAACTAAACGCTAAAATTAAAATGTTTGTTAAACGTATATACATTCACACAGATGCCAAACTTTAAAAATATTTTTTTAAAAAAAAAAAAAAACAAATAAATAAGTATTTGAACGTACTTTTTTATAAAAAAAAAAGTACAAGATTTAAAAATAAAAACAGGTATTAATTAATTCTTGTAATCTGTAAATGGAAATGATTGTTTATAAATTGTTTGAAAAGCAAGCTAGCCTTGGGCTCTTGTATAATTAAAATGATCTGATGAAAGATAGATAAGAAGAAAAGAGAAATTAGCTTGACCAATGGAAGCACTAAGCCTTGGCTTGGACCCTAATGAAAGTGATGGATTAGTGACGTTTTGTTGATTGAATCCATGTGGATAATATAAAAAGGGAAATACAGTTTTTTCGGACAGTTCCAGCATTTTGTGTTTGAGAGATGGGGTAGGACGCACATACCACACTCTCTATTTAAAAAAAAAATGAAAAGACTGTGATACCTTGAACCAGCTATTGCCATCTCCAGAACATTATCTTCCAATGGAGGTGTCATGGGAATTAAAAGCAGAAACCTGGACTCTTCTACCATGAGCTATGAACTTTACAAATTAACAACAACAAAAAAAAGTAATTAAGAACTTTCGTCATTTTTTTTTTAAAGATTCAGCTAATTTAAATTTTAAAATGAACTCTTATTTGATTTTCAAATTAATAATTGATTGTTTAAATTTATATAGTTAAGTTTTGCTAAAATCATTTCCATTTTATTATTATTATTTGTAGTAATATTTATTGTAGAAATTATTAAATGCATTACATTAGGTTGGGTATAGACGTTGCATAGATTTGTTAGCGGTTGATTATGTTGAAGTTTTCACATTTGATTAGAATATATAGGTCAACGATGTTAATGCGGGCATCTTACGATGAATGCCATGGGGCCTTGTGTATTCCCTTTTGCAATTGACGTTATCGATGATTTTGTATTTTGATCGATTGTGTTTAATTTGGATGTTTTTGACCGTGGAATCTGTGCAGCCGATCTATACTCAACATTTTAAAAACAAATTTATAAAAATAATCTGTGCGAACGTATTTAAATGTTAAATTTAAGTCGGGCGTGAATGGCTATATAGTTTTGTAAAGTTATATTAAGGGAGGGTAATCTTAGGTTATTCATTTCATAGTTGAATTGGTTCAATGGATTGGATATATTTGTGTAATTGTAGATGTAGTATGAGATCCGCTATGGGCAGGATTATATATATATGCCACACACCTTCTGTTTGCCTATGGATGGGTTTGTAAGATGGCAAAGGACCGCAGTCCATTCCTATGGAGTTTTATGTTTATTGTTCTACTTGCCAACAGATGTAACATTCCTGTTGGTGGAGAGACAATGTCTTCTCTAATTCTACTTACTGATCAGATGTACATTCCTGACAGTATAGTATTTTGTGTTGTCGTATTTTCATGCTACATTGAATACATAAATGTATCAGATGGATTGGCGCCGGTTTGATTGCGAAATTTGTTGCCTAAGGTTAAATCAGGGAAGAATATTTTCTTTTCAAATGCAGATCTATGTAGTCTATTCATACTCGACTATCTAAATAAAATATTAAACTCATTGAAACTTAGTTAAATGTAAAACTAAAGATTAATAGAAAAATCTAAAATGTTAAACTTATTCCAATTTATTCCTCAAAATTTAAATGTTATTTTATATGTGCATAAATAAATATTTTTATGTGTTAATTTCTGGCAGTGGCTTTTATTTATTTATATTTAAGATATAAATTAAGATATAGATTTTTATCTCTGCGTCTCCACTGAGCTAGTGACTTGGGCTAACGATCTGAATATTTAACTAAAGTGGAATCTTAACAGCGCGTATCTGCCTACTCTATAAATTTTTCTAGGTTTAAATGCCTAGATGGCGCCTCGTAGAGCAGATATCATAGTTTGCAGTTAGATTCAATCTTCACTTCATTTCGATCATTATAATATATATATATAGGTGTTTTAATACATATATAATAATGTTTATTTAATTAAACACTTAAATTATCATATAAAATATACTCAGATATACGGATTATATATAGCTATACATACACATACATCAATACACATGAATATATGTGCACTTGACTAAGTTTAAACTCAGAATATATACTACTATAAAATATAATAGGTGAAATAGGAAGTGTGTCAATATATGTTGTTTCAATCTAAAATATAAATTTTTTTTAATTATAAATAGCTTGATCTCATAGTTCAAATTCAGGATAAAATGCACTTGGAACAAAGTGTTAATGGTAACCGCATTATCTTCTTAAAAACATGATAGTTATTATTTAATCTAGACATGGACATTTGACATTTCTTTTAGTTTATTTTGGAATCTTAGTATCTTTAAAAAAGCAGAAATGAAATTACATAATAGCAGAATACTCAAATACTTAAGTAATATATAATTGAGAACTTGAAAAACATTTCTAAATACTTTACAATTATTTAAATTTAACTATTTCACTTCTGCTGATGACAAAATAAAGAAACCTTATATTTTCTGATGCAAATTTGAATAAGATATATCAAAATATTGTACAAAGCAATAAGGGCATTTTTTATGCTGCCAACTACACATCAAGTGCCTTTGAAATGAAGTGAATTTATCTTTTAAGAATGCAGATAAAATAATTAAATAATTATTAAGTGAAATGAATGTATAAACATTATGTTACCATTGAAATGTAGTATTATTAATAAAAATAACTATTAAGCAATCCATTTATTCAAGTGAAGAAATTGCATCTGAGAAATCTAGAAATCAAATTTGTAATATATAAGGGGTTCAAACTCAGACTTTCACATGACACTCAACTTTCCATGCCATCTTATATTGCTGATTCACCTGATCACACACAAGTTGAAAAGATAAACAATCCCCAGTAAACATATTTCATGCTAAAACAGCACTAATCTGTTGGTCCAGATTACCATCTCCACACACATTGGTGGGTCAGAAATATGAGATGGCATGCATAGTTGAGGGTCATGTAAAAGTCTGAGTTTGAACCCTCATATATTACATTATATGTGCAGGTGTGTGTAAGCCTGTACAGTGTATTAAGTTAAATAAAATTTGTGTTTTTTGCTCTTTATTGAGAAATTTTGCTATCATTTTTTTTTGCAGCTTTAAAATTCATGTATACATTTTTTCTAATATTATAATTTCAAAAAAAAATCAAAAGATGTCAGGATAATCTAATAAGTGAAAATTTTAGTTTCTTAAACCACACATTTATGAATAGTCATTGTATATTTGCTGATCTTGAACTTTGCAAGTTTACTTCAAAAAATGTTACAATGATCTAAAAAGTTGATTCTTTAAAAACTTTATGATTACTTTTGTATCATAATTGTGTAGTAATTATTAGAAATCAAAAAAAAATTGTTCCATATGTATTTTTTACAGAAATGTTTTATTTTTAAATGTAAAAGAATATATTCTTTGTAAACTTACCATAGAGATTATTGTCATGAGAAATCCAACTGTCTAGAAATGTTGTCACTAAACAGTCTGATATAACATTTATCAATATAATAAAAATTATGAAAATTTTTTAAACTTTTAAAACATAAATTGATAGATTTAATAGATATGAAAAAATAATTCATTCAGATTTTTAAAACAAACATCAAATATAGATTTTATTCATTTTGCAAATTTAATCTGCTCCACCTGAAATTTGATGACACAATAACACTTTGTTTTGATTAAAATCTAATTTTTAAAATAATTCTGAAAAACAATTGTAATTTTTTTAAAATTTATTTAATTTCTAAACAAAAATATCTGTCAAATGAAGACAAATTTATTATACGCAGATAAATAGTAGTGGTTTAATATTACAATAAAAGTTAAAAACTTAAATCTATTGAGAGGAAAGAAATCTGTCAGAGAACAAGAAGGTTGATGAAAATTTTATTAAAATAGATTAATAGATGTGCTTATGCAATGATATTATAATGGCAACAAAACAAAAATTTAATTAAAATAAAACTTATTTACAACATGTAATAAGCCACATAATAAAAATATTTATTTACAAATAATTTTTTTATTTCTTTTAATATACTGTCTATAATTTACAAATATTAATAAATTTATACATTGGTATACCTTTCTTAAAACAATTTCTACAATTTTATCATATAAACTATATTTACTATCCAATAAAGTATTTATTTACAAACCAAGTGATGATAATGTAAAACAATATATTTATATGCCATTGTCCAGGCTACTAGGAGATGTTATACACTTTTCTTAATCAAAAAAGTATTACAAATCAGTGTGGAGAAACTTAATAAATATTAATATAGTAGCAACAAATATTATACAATTTAAAAACACTTATAATATTAACAATACCTAGGTTGGGACAAGGAAATAACTATGCTCAACACTGATAATATACTTTAAGTTAAAAAATATATAGTACACTTAAAACTTAATTGTAAAGCTGAACATAATTGTATATATACACCAAAATATTCTTTAATATTGAAATTCTAGGCATAGGAGATAAGGGAAATACAAGTTAGAAAAAATATGATCTAGCACCCAGTATTAAGTATAGACAGTGCTGATGAATAAATGAACAACACTCTTTCTTATGGATGGCCTAAATACACATAAAAGTAATATAATAATAATGATTATGATGATGATGATGATGATAATACACATAAAAGTGTAATAATAATAATAATAATAATAATAATAATAATAATAATAATAATAATAATAATAATAATAATAATAATAATAATAATAAACATACAAATAATTTTCCATTCACATACAAAAGGCACATAATTTATTAATTCAGTTTAAGACTATATGTATACTGACAAATGTATTATTGTATAACAGTGACCACACTTTATGTACAAAGTTTTTAAAATTTCAATACACATACAAATATTTATAACACTTTCATTCATAAAATAGTTTTTATAATATATAAAAGGCAGTTATATCTTTAGATACAATCATTTATAATTTTAAATATTCATTCAGAAAAACTTTAGAATAATAAAACCAATACATAAAATAAAACATTCTAATGTATATCTTAACAATTCCACCTCTGGATCACCATTCATACAAACATATTTTTACTATAATAACTAATATGACTCATAATATAATGCATATAGGTTATGGCCATAATAATTCTAAAATATTATATATATATATATATATTGTACCGGTATAAAGATCTGTCTGTTTCAATATATATATATATATGATAACTATAATACCAGTTTTAGAAATTAACAGTTCTTTTCCTTTTTATAAGAAAAACTCTCTCTTTCCTGTCTATTTGTTCTCTTCTTGAAGTGATATATAAACAGATTATCTTTTATTAAAGAAGAGAATACAAAAAGATGAGGATTTGTTTGCAAATGAAATTTTACAGCTTCAAAATAATAGTGACAGCTGATGGTAGATAATTCTAATAGCAAATGGTTTCAACGAAACATGCATTTTTAATGGCAATAAAAATCAGAGAATCAATGATGAGAATGATAATTTTTTATTTAAAATTGCTCTTTATGAAGTTTTATTATTATAAATTGACTGCAGAAAACTTAAGTTAGATTTATTTCTTTTCTAAATATTATAACAATTTATTTGAAACAATCAGACATTTAAAAAATATTTAAATAAATAAATGAATAAGTAAACTTGAGACAAATAGCTATATTATTTGTTTTAATATGATAAAATGTGGACATAGTCTTTTCATTGCAATAATTATAAAGTTAGTTTTCATAAATTTATTTTTATGACAATTTTATAAGATAACTTTAAATAATTTTAAATGTTTCTTTTTTATAGGTTTAATTATTTTATAGAAATTCATTTTATATTTGAATTTGACATAAGTAGATTAACTATTTTAGTAGCAAAGAATTAGTATTAATAACTAATTAAAGTTATTTAAAATGTGCCAGAAAGTCTTATAGCAAAATTCAGAATTTAACTAATGTTATATATAACAATAATCCAACACACTTTAACTTATTTAACTTCTCTGTTTCTTTGGTTTCTTTGAAAAATATTAGAATATTTTCTAATATCTTTTAAAATCATTATTTGATAAATCAGTCGAACATATGCTTTCAGGAAAAATACTGCATGGATGACTTGCTAGTTTTTTACTCTATCATAATACAACTTTAAACATTAACATTAACTTTAAAATAATTAAATAAAAATCAAACCATTTATTTCAAAATTAAAATAAATTTAATATTTGAAATGAAGATAAGGAAAAGTGAAGTGTCTATTTTTATATTAGTGTGTGGGTATTTTTTTCTTCCCACCCATTCACAAGAATCAATACTTCATTTCCTCTTGATTAAAGCAATAATTTACAGCTCTACATTATATTGAAATTAATAGTGCATTATGACATTTTAATGATCTGATTTTGAACACTATATTTTAAATCCAGAGAATTGATCACATGATCATGTACACAATAAATGAACTTGTTAATAATTTTTTCAACTTTAAATAATTATCAAATCCATTATTCAATAAAATTATTAATTGATTTTCAAATTGAACATTCTTTTTATTAAAATATTCTTTTTTGACTCTTTCTCTTGCATTATAAAAAATCTTTTTAACATTAGACATTAATTGAATGTAACCATTTAAAAATACATTTATTACTTTTAATAAATATTTTTAACTTTCAATATTTTACATGCATGCTCCAAACACTCACATATACATGTATATTAAATATAACCTTTTTAATACAATAGAAATAAATTAGCTATTGACTGATCTTTATGACTAATTAAAAAATTAACACTAATCTCAGTCAGTTATACACTATTTTTCAAAATTGTAATTTTAAATACTTTCATCTAAATTGATATTTTATAAATCATAACTATTACTTGAAAATTATTTATTTTAAATGTCAACAATTAAAATCCTAACAAAGTTACCTGATCATTTTAGAGAGCGTACACCTTTATTTATTATATTTATTTGAAACATTAAGCTCTATTAACTCTTCCTTAATTTGAATATTACTTTTATTCTTTCAAGTAAATATTAAACAATCTAAATAATCTTTTAAATAACTGCTCATAACTGAATTACTTTAACTCATACTAATGAAACATATAATTTAAGATTGTTATTATAATAGTATGATAAAGATATTTACTTATTATAATCTTATATATATATATATATATCAATATTCATAATAATATTATATATATATATATATATATATATATATATATATATATAATTTTTTAATGTTTTAACATATATCTAACCAACAGGGTTAAATATATGATCACAATATATACAATGCACCTTATTATACCCTATATTTAATAATTTTATTTATCACTAATAAATTAACTTGGAGCTGAAAATGTAAACTTTTTCAACTTTTAATGCAAACATCTGGTGAAGTCCCTATTTCCATGATTTATATCTTCTTTACAATTTTTATCTGTACTATGAACAAGCTAATTCATTCTGCTTGTCTCAGATTTCTAATAATTATCAATTATACTTTGTGGAAATTATGTGATTGCATTTGTTATATTTAATTGATGGTGTATCAGACAGAGTGGCAAGATTAGTTTTACAACTTAATAGCAGATACCAAATGCAGATAATTCAGGTTTATGCCCCAACAAGTTCTCATAGTGATGAAGTTGTAGAAGATTTTTATATGAATGTACAAAAGGCTTTTGATCAGAGTAAACAACATTTTAAAATTGTTATGGGAGACTTTAATGCTAGAATTGGTAAACAAATGAAAGATGAAAATGTTGTAGGTAATTTCGGTTATGGTAATAGAAACGAGAGAGGTCACAGACTTATGGAGTTTGCAGAAAAAGAAAAACTTTATATTATGAATTATTTTTTTGAAAAAAATGTTAAAAGAAAATGGACATGGAAGCATCCTAATAAAGATACAGCAGAATTGGACTATATATATATATTTAAGTATCATAGTATCGGCCGGGACACGAACCCACAACCAGGCAACTACCTGCAAGTGCAAGGCAGTCACACTGACCTCTCGACTACCAATGCAAGACATTGGATTATAGGATTATATTTTGATTAACAGAAAATACATATTTCAAGATTATAATGTTCTTAATAAATTTAACACAGGAAGTGATCATCGATTAGTAAGATGTAAGATACATGTTAATGCAAAACTAGAGAGACAAAAATTATTAAGAAAAACAATATTTATAGTTGATATTCCTAATCTTCAGAAACATTCTAATGAATTTAAATTAGAACTTACAAATCGGTTTCAAGTATCAGATTTGAATGATATTAATAGGAAAATAAGCGATACACTTTTAAAAACTACAACAAAGATAGCTGGTAGAAGAAAGTAGCAATTGACCAATAAAATTTCTACTGAGACTAGAGAATTTATGAAGAAAAGATGGAATATGAAGATATACAACAACGTTGGCCTGACAGGATAAGGATTCAGTCAGATGTATATGTATGATGGGGTATGACAAAGATTTTAATTAATAAACTAACCGATCTGTGTTGATTTTTTGTGAATGATAGTAAATTGAGGTCGTCAAGCTGGATCGACATACGGACCTATTAAGATATATACAGACAAAAAAACATAAAGATCTGACAGGCATGAACGTAAAAGTGTGGGTTTTGAATTTAAACCTGTTTGCAAGATCAGTAGGGTTTTTTTTTTTATGGCATATTATCCTTCTTCATTAGAAATATGAAAATTATTGCTTGATAAAATGATTTAGAAATTTATGATTATTTAACATTGCTAGTTAGAATAAATGAAACGAATATATTATTTTGGAATAGTCCAATATACAATGTTTACAATAAAAGGGGGGAAGTAGAAACTTACAGGTTTTCTTCTCTTTCAAGATATGTTTTCTTAAAGCTAAAATATACAGAATTCGGATTCCGTGTGTGAGCGTTTGTGTTTATTATTATTATTATTATTATTATTATTCATTTGATAAATAAATGGGTCAAAACAATAAATAAGTCATCTAGAAAAGTAGTTAATTTAAACATGTATTTGAACCATAGTCGTTAATAGATCTGAATCATATAGTTGAGTGTAACAATATTATAATTAAGTGTGTTTTTATTTTATTTTTATCATTATTGTTAACATAATAAAATTAATTATTGTTATAAGATTACATTGTGTTTTGTGTTTTGATGTCTCAAATATCTCCAGAATCTATATATCCAGCACCTATATTTAAAGTAATATTAGTTCATATTTAAATTTAATTATTTATTTTATAATGATAATTTATTTCCAAGATCGATTTGCAGTAGTCCTTATTATATTGTTTCCATATTCGATTCACATAGTTAATTTTATATTGATAATTTATTTCCATGATTGAATTACAGTATTGATTTTATCTTGATCATTTCTATATTCGATTAACATAATTCATTTTATATAAGTCACTCTTATAAACTTCATTTTCACATTTTCATAATTAAATTGCATAATCTGATTTTATGATTATTTCCGTTCTTTACTTTCATAAGAAAATTTTGATTGACTTATCTGATTGATGTCCATGGTTTACTTCCATAGTTTAATTTAGCAAAATATGACAGGTTTAAAATTATTAATTAAAATTTGGTCAATAGAGTATATGATAGAGAATAAAATGGCTGGGAATAGTTAAGTTAAGTTTAATAAATTTAATCTTTTGGTTCATTGTAATGTTGTGAATATTGGGAGCAGACATAAAATCCATTTCCTGCTCTCGGTGTTTAGAGTGATTCCCAATAGTAAATTCGTATCAAAATTCAACTTAGCATATTTAGGATCATATCCATTACAATGTAATCGCTTATAAGTGCACCGCTTGACAGATCTAGACCTTGAGAAAGAGCAGTTCAATTATTAATCCAAGAGCTAGTTTGGAAGTCAAGTAGCATATTATAACCACATTATTATACTATTATAAAAGTAGGGCTCATGAAATGATAGTTGATCGGAAGATATATGTGTGTTAGAGAAATAAGATTAGAAACTCTCAGATTAGAAAACATAACACAGACATCCCATGTTATATAATTGTATCTATTGAAAGTGATAGATGCTAAGAACGAAAAATAAAGTAATTGAATTAAATGGGGAGCATTTATTTGTGATAATTTTATCTAGTACTAAATTAAATAATGATTTTATATTATGAACATAGATTATGAGTTCTCTGCATTGATTACTGAGTTATTTCCAGTCAGATATAAATGAGAACTGTATATAGTATTTTCTGTAGTTACCACTGGAGATCAGATATTTATAATAAAGTTGTGGAGGAAAGTTGTCTCATTATTATTATGAATTTGATGATAAATTTATCATGAAATATTTACATGACTCATCCGAGTTTGAAATTAAGACCACATAGATTGAATGGTTTTATCAATATTATTATTATTATTATTATTATTATTATTTTTGAGAGACAATTTAATTACTTTCTCCAGTATCTTCTATAGTCCTAAATATGGCTAATGATGATGATCTCTGGTGGGCATTACAATTTATAGCTGCAATTTGGTGCACCCGGTATATTTGATCCTAAAGTTAGTATAGAATTCAATTGACTAGCTACTTGAAATAAATGAGAGTTTATTGAGGTTAAATAAGTGAAAGATTGTACGGAGAAAGTTGAGGTTACAATATATATATATTAACAAAAACCTCAAACAAAGAGCTATTATAGGTTAATGAGAAAATTTGTTTAGCTTCAGGGATAGTTAATTAGTAGCAATTGATAATTTCATAGCAACATCAAAAGCTGAAGTTTATCTTTGTTAACATAGACATAAGTTTATTTCTATTATTTAATATAATAACAATACATGGAAATATTTAATTCAATATATATACATATATAAAGATATTTGGATGCTGAAAAAAGTTGGCTGTTAAATGAAAGGATACCTTTTGATTACTCTTTGAGGTCTTAAAAAAGCTAAGAAGGAACATATTGCTAATGTCCACTCAATATGTTCTTGTTATTGCAGCTCTTATTACAATATGATTATTTATATAGTATAAGAATATGTATGGAATGCTCACTAACATGCATCTTCCAGCATGTTGAATTTATTGGTATTTTACCTCTGAGTTTATAACATGTGTCAACCAGCATGGTGAGTTTATTGGCATTTTACCTTTGATTTTATGATCAAGAAATACCATGATCTTCCCTAGTTGCTTGATAGCTTTCAACTGAAACCTCGTTTTTTGAAGGCAAAATTAATATTTGTGTGAATAAACTTATTTTAGTAAACATTTACAATCATGAGAGGCAAAACTAAAACATGACCTTTATTCCCAGGAGACTGTAAAGCTATCAGCCAATGCAGTGACTAGTGCCTAAAAGCAAATGGTATTAATATTATCATGGTTATGGGCACAACTTCCATTTGATTATGACTTTATATAGGTATTTGTAACTGCATATCACTTTCAAGTGAAGGAAGTAGAATTGAAAGAACTGCCTAATATTAAATGAGACATTACTAGACTTTATGAAGTTTGAAGGATAAATAAAAAAAACAATGAATGTGCTTAGCACAAGTGGAGTAACATATATTAGAAATAATAAATAAATATAAAATAGATATATATTGTGGAGATTGATGAGATATCAGACAAGGTGGCAACATTTCTTCAAGTTGATGATAAATACAAAATGAAGATGGTATAGTTTTATGAGCCAACAAGTTCTCATTGTGTTGAAGAAGTAGAGGATTTTATATGGATGTATAAAAAGGCTTTTGTTCAGATCAAACAGTATTTTAAAATAGGAATGGAGTCTTTAATATTTAGAATTGGTAAAGAAATGAAGGATGAAAGTGATATGGGTAAATTTGGTTATAGTGATAGAAATGAGAGAGGACAAATCTTGTGAAATTTTCAGAAAAAGAGAATACTTTATAATGTTAATTCTTTCTTTGAGAAAAATATTAAAGAAAAATAGACATTGAAGCTTCCCAATAAAGCTACAACAGAATTGGTTGACATTTCAACTAACAAAAAATATATATATTTCAAGATTATAATATTCTTAATAAATTCAGCATATGAACTGATCCTCGATATGTGATCAAAATTATTAAATATATAATAGTCACTGTTCATATTCCTAAACTTCAGGAACATTCCAATAAATTTAAATGACTTCTTGCAAATCATTTAAAAATATTAACAGATTTTGAACATGGTTCAGATTTGAATGAAATCAATACGAAGATATACTTTTAAAAATTACAGCAAAAGTAGGTCATACAGAAAAGTATAATTGATCAGTAAAATTTATATTAAGTCAAGGCAATTTATGACACAAAGAAATAATATAAAAATATACAAAAATAATTTATTAAGAAAGATTGAATATATAGAATTAGGTAAAGTGCTGGGAAAGGAGTTAATAACTATACAAGAAATATAATAATGAATTATCAAGGAGAGCTATAAAAGCAAATAAAGGTCTCAATATTGTAAAATAATATCTTGGTATTGGTAGGAAATTTCTTTACGCAATAAAAAAGATGGAACTATTAATAAAAAAGAGATGACATCATAAAATGTATAGAAGACTTCTATCAAGTAATATATAGCAATAAAAACAAGAAAATGTACCTCCTATAACTCCTATATCTTCTGAATTGTGCAGGATTTTAAATGAAGAAGTAATATATGCAAGTAAATCTATAAAGAAGGGAAAAGCTCCAAGTAATGATGAGATTATAATTGCTATCTTAAAAGAAGTAGGTGAAAAAATAAAAAAAATTGTTGGCAAAGTTATATACTAAATGTCTTAATAATGAAAATGTACAATATGATTGGAAGAATGCAATATTAATATTAATATTTAAAAAAGATAGTAAAGAATATATTAGAAATTACAAGTGTATCAGTCATTTGTCAGTTTTATACAAAATTTTCACTAAGATAATTACAACTCATCTACAACAAAGTTTAGATTCTAATCAACCCCCCAAAAAAAGTAAGTTCGATTTAAAATTGATTTTACTATAGAGGATCATATCAAAGTAAGGAGAAAATTTATACAAAGAATCAATGATTATGAATTGCCATAACTTTGGATTTGAATATTATAAAATGATATTTGATTCTGTAATTATTTCTTCAGTGATTAAAACATTGGAACATCAACATATAGACCCAGAATATTATCATATTCTGAAGAAAATTTATAAAAATTCAATAGCAATTATAGATTACTTAAGGATATTAGAGATATAACATTGAGAATGGTGGTATTACAAGATGACTCTATATCTTCAAAAAAAATTCAGCTGTTTTGCAATAAATATTTTGCAGTTTGAAATTGGAATACTAAGAAAGTAAAAGTAAATGAAGATTATTTAAATCATCTTATTTTTTCAAATAATGCTGCAGAATTTCAGGATATATTGCAAGGGTTCCTCAGATGAAAGTAGAACTAAAGGTAAATGTTAAGAAGATTAAAGTAATGTTCAATAGATTTTGGCAAAAAATAAAGATTGATAATGATAATTTAAAAGAAGTTAACTACAAATACTATTGATCAAATTATTACTACAGATGAAAACATAATGAACAAAATTAATCATAAAATTAAATGTGGTTGAGTGCTTTTGGTAGAAATAATATTAAAAGAAAATATGCATATATCTGTTTCAAAATAAAGGTATTTAATAATTGTATTTTACCAGTTCTTATTTATTCATCTGATATTTGGACACTTAAGTAAAAAGCAATATAGAGACTTCAGACCACTCAGCAAAGTATGGATGAATGTAATTTAGGAATAACAAGAAAAGACAAAAATAAAATACAAGAGTGATAGAATAAGCAGGTGTTAATGATATGATTGAAAAAATTAAAAGTGAAGTTGGGATGGAAATATTTCTAAAAGAAATAATACTAGATTGTCAGTTGAAATCTTATATTGATTTCAAGTGATTGTGAAAGATTTAGAAACATACCACATGTGAAATAGATGGATGAAATAAGGAAGTGTGCTCAAGTTATGTGGAGAGACTAGAGATCAGAGAAACTAGATTGAAGTTGGAGATACCTTCATACTTTAGTGAATGATAATGATTGAAAATGGTTATGATAAAATATTTATTAATATAATTATAAATCATGAACAAATGGATTGATCATCATCCCAAACAAAAATAATAAGCTCGATTTAAAGGTTCTAAAGATGATTGCATACTTAAATGTTAAAAAGATATAAAGAAAAAAGAACTAAGAGTATGAATTGCCATTTTATATTTGGCTTTCTTAAATACAAAAAAAAATATTTCTATCCATTAATCCATTTTTTGTGATGATAATAGTAATAATTTTATGATTGGTTACTAGGAAATTATATGTTGTTTCTAAATCACTATGTTAATTAGAGCACAACACTTTCATTCACAGACAAAATGATAAACTCAAGCAGTGCATATTTTTTTGCCATTTAAAGTAAAATTTGTTTGTCTGTGATTATAAAGTTGCATTTAATCTGTATTTTTACACAGTTTTCTGGGTTTTGTCTTTATCAGTCTGGTTTGGGATTCAAATCTTGGAAGTAATGCAATTATGCATCTAGAAACTATCTTTAACTCCATTTTACTATTCGAGCTACAAACTAAAATTGAAAATATTTTAGTGTTTTGAACACAAATCAATGTGATTGAACATTTACATAGGTATGATTCTGAGTTGGTAACTGCATATTTTATTAGTCTTCGTTTTTTTTCTAACTATAGTAATCCCTCTTTCATAGAGTGCTAATAATAGCAAATCACAACTTTTTAATTTTCACTATATGATAAAATAAGAATCATTACAATGTTTTTATCATTTGAATCTTAATATTTACTGGTAATAGTAATAGCTGGGAACTAGTCTAGGAAATTTAGATTCATCTTATAATCACCATTTAATAAAATGTTTGGTAGATGGCAAAATATTAAGAAGCTGTTTTTGTTTAGCAAACATTTAAGCATAAAATTCACTTCTTTTACCACAAAATTAAACGGCCTGGAATCAAAACCTTGAAATATAAGTATAGTTTAGAGAAATATTTAAGCAAATAAAAATTCAGTGTTTATGTTATACAATGATGAAAAAAAAGACCATTTTTTTAATAATATACTACTTGTTGATTTCGATTCTCACAAAAAATTTCTGTAGTAATTTTAAGCTAATTATTTTATGGATTAAAAATAGAGGCCAAAAAGTAAAAAAAAAAAACAAAAACAAATTATGATATTGTTAAGTTATCTGTACATTGATGTTGATCGTGAAATATTGCTTGAAGCGAATAAAGCGTCAGTGAAAAAAGAAATATTACAATAGCTACCAGATAAAAATAAATACTTAGAATCAAAAGATGAAGTTTGCAAAACAGAAAACAAAAGGATTACAATAAAAATTTTGAATAATAAACAATTATAAATAGTAGACCAATTATTAATATATAGAAGAAACAAAATGGCCCAAATTAAATTTAGAATTAAATTCTGATGAAATTATTTATATAAGATTAATTTGACATCAAAAGATAATATGATTCTGTACTTTTATTTTTTATTACATTTAATGCTTATTATTATTATTATTATTGTTGTTGTTGTTGTTATTATTATTATTATTATTATTATTATTATTATTATTATTATTATTATTATTATTATTATTATTATTATTATTATTATGTTTCAAAAGGCCTTTATTGTCTCAAAAGAATTACAAATTTTGCATTTACATAGTTTGTCTACATATAATATCCTGGATTGTCCATTATCATTTGAACACCATTAGCAAATCAATTACTTATAATAGAAAGGAAAAAATTGTTGCTAAATTGTCCTTGTTGCTAATTTGACATGCATATCCTTCTAAGTTTTTTTATAATGTTTAATTTCCTCAATTCACTATAACATAGATCTAATTTTAAGTAATGACCAGGTTGCTGCATAAATGTCAGGTCTGGCCAGTCTCTTATCCCTTTTCTGTATTATTTCAAGTTTATTTGAAAAAGTAACTGAATGTCTCCTGGAATTGTTACCAATTAGAAAAGTGCATCTAGTACACCAGTATGCATATAGCACAAAGGTTGCTGCCCTGACACTTGGTGTTAATCCTTCTCTAAATGCAGAAATCAATTGATGCATTGTTACATTAGACCTTCTGTAACTGCTAGTTATGAGATTTCTTATGTGCCTAAGTCCGTCACAGTGATATAGCAGATGTGATAGGGTTTCCTCAGCTCGATGGCATAACCCACAAAAGGGATCAATTGACGTATACAGTCTTTTATGGCAAAGAAAATATGTGGTAGGTAATGCAGATAGATTAAGTTTTATTAGAAAATTGAAAAACTTTGGTTCTAAGGCCCATCGTTTATACCTTTTAACCAATTGCTTATTATTAATTCCCAGTATTGGTTCTAAAGCAATTGTGTTATTATCTTCATGCATTAATTCATAAATTTCCCAGTATTTGTATTTATTAATAAATTGCTCTGGGATTTTTGATTCTGTTTTACATAGATGTATTAATTGTTCAAAATATGATAATTTTTTTGGTGGTGGTTTATCAGTTGGAATGACCTCTATGAGCTGCTTAATTTTTGGAAATTGTTTAATAATATCAATTATATTGTTCATCATTCTCTGTTTTGCAAAAATACCAATATCATGTAAGCCCAAACCATTTTTATTCAATGGCTGACATAGTTTTGCCATTGATATTGCCACGACTTTCCTTGACCATAGTAGTTGATTGCAAATGGTCTTAATTTTGGAGATAAAAGCTTTTGAGAAAGCAACCACTGGCATAAAGTAAACTATCTTAGTCATCATCAAACTATTAATCAATTGAATCTTGGAATATACTGACATATAGGTATTGGATAGAGAGTCTGCTATTTTCTGTATTTCATTTTTCAATTTGTTCTGCAAATGACATCTCATTCCAGTAGTCCCTAGATGGAATGGAAATCCAAGGAATGAGCCTGGCTTTGCCTGGAAAATGGATGTACATGGCCTTCCTGTGAATATAGTCCATGCTGCTGTTTTTTCTGGATTGAAACTTAGTTTAAATTCCTTTGAGTATTCTTTTAAAATCATCTGTAGTTTTGGTATCTGCCTTTTTGATTTCAGGAAAACTGTAATATCATCCATGTATGCAATACATGTCAATTTTTGACCTGTTCCTGGGATTTCCATTCCCTCAAATGCCTGTTGTAATCGGACAAGAAGGGGATTTATATATAAAATAAATAAGATGGCACTAAGTGGAGACCCTTGTGAAAGTGATTTAGTTGGTGTGAAACCTGGTGAATTTCTGCCATTTAGAGTAATGTGAAGCTCACGATTTAAGAGTAAATTTGTTATAACATATATATGTGATTTTGGCATTTCAGTGTCATTCAATAATCTCAACAGTATAGATATATCAACATTGTCAAAAGCCGAAGCAATATCCAGCTGTACAACAATCGGGCCATATCTTTTCTTTTCTCTAACTGATGTCAAAATAGCCTTAAATAACATAGCAGCTTGTGTGGTAGATGAATGTTTTTTAGCAAACTGAGCTGGTGAAATCATCGGTAAAATAAATGGTTCTATTTTATCTTTAATTAATTTCTCTAAAATCTTTATGGGCAATGGACCCATTGATATTGGCCTTATCTCTGATAACAAAGGAATGGGCTTCTTTTTTTTATTAAACGGCATGATCGCGATTGTATTAACTTCCTCCATTGTTATTATTCCCTGCGATAAATAATTTTCCAGCTGACACAGGCATTTGCTAGTCAGTTTGTCAAGGTGTTCTAATATGAACAGTGGAATTCCAGGGCTTCCTGGGTGACAGTTGTTGTCCATTTTATTCATTTTCATTATAAAATCATCTATAGTATATGGTGATTCAGTCTCTGCCATTCCAAATACATTTGGCTGGTATTGTATCAATTTTCCTGGTCCTAGCTTATCTTTAAAATAGTTAAGAATTGGTAATATCATATTATTTCCAGTAAATGTTTCATTATTTATTTTAATTGCTAATGGCACTTTGATTTCAGGTCCCCTCCCTAATGCCCATCTAATATATTGCCGAGTCCATGTGTGTTGATGCATTAGGCATATTCTACTTTTTTTATTTTTTAAATAGCTCTTCAGTGTTTCACATGCTTTGTTATAAGCATTTGTTAGTATATGTATACGTTTCTGTGTGTGCTGATTAGGAGTTATGGCCACAATACGTTTATGAATTTGTTCTGCAAGCTTCAACAACCCTGAGGGAGGTGGCTGATTTTTCACTATATGATTAATGTTAAATGACAGGATATTAATGTAAGCTAAATATTGCTGTATTGGGTTAAAGGTCATTGAAAGAATTTTATTCCACATAATATAAGTCTCTGAAAAAATAAATTCGGGTGTTAAGGTTGGAATCAACATTCTTATTGTTCTAGTTAATTGCATTCTAGAGACTTGTATATTACTGAGGTCAATTGATATGAACTGAGCTGAGTGATCAGAAATTGCTGAAGGGATTAACTTCATGCTTATTAGATGATGAAACACTGGAGAGTAAAAACAAAGATCAATTAATGATGAAAATCGGCCATTATGAAATGAAACAGCATCTTCAGGTAAGTAACCCCTTGCACTCATCAATGGAATTGATAATTTATGTATCCACTTATTTATAAACTCATCATATGTTACATTGCAGTCTCCAATCAAAATTGTTGGATTAGCTGTAGATCCCAGTGTTGAATTAATTGTGGCAATTATTGTATTTATTTTATATTTTTGCAATGGCATATAAACAAAGATTACATTTATTTTAATTATTTTGTGAAATAAAGTAACGATTAATAGATTTGCATCAATGTATATGATTTGAAAATTGGTAAACTGGCAAGCAGTAGCTATCAAAAGACCTGTACCAGCTGATGGAGAGGTAGAGTCTCTTGAACATGCAACAAAGCCCTCACTATTTAGAAATTTTGCTGGATCAATTTGTGACCCTGCATAAATTTTGGTTTCAAGCAGTCCCATTATATGAGGTTTTGTTTCCTTGATCCATTGTTTCAACTTAAATATCTTTTCTATTGAATTCAAACCCCGTACATTAAAAGAAGCAATTTTAATTTTCATTTATAAAAATTTACTTTTTACTTTGAATTTATTTAAATTTACTTTATCTTTAATTATTCTTATTTTAGGCTGTCTATCAATTGTAAATCTTGGGCATCTTCGAATTCACTTTCAGTTTCAACATCAGTATATCTGTCCATTTGATACCGTTCTCCTGTGTCATCAAACATAAGCTCTCCTAATTTTAGCTTTTTTCCTGTTTTCCTGTTTTTTTTTTGGGTCTTCCTGGCTTTCTCTTCTGTTCACTATTAACCTGAGTAACTTGTTGCATATTTGGCATTATTGTCTGAGTAATCTCAGTATTCGTATTGTTCCTAGTTCTTTGTTTTTTAGATAATTCCAGTTCTTCATCCAAATTCATATTCTCTTCATTATATTGCTTCCCATCAACATTTTTTTTAAATGTGTGTTTGTCTATATTTTTTTCTAAAGCTTTAATCACATGCATTTGTATATCATTCCCTTTTTTTTTCTTTTACTTTTGTATTATTTATCTTAAGGTACACTTTTTCCTCCAACCTTAATGAAGAATCTGGAATCTTCCCAATTTTGCTATCATCATTATTTACATTTGCAGTTTCATTTTCTTGCTTATCTGTATTCATATGTGTTTGTATAGAATTTTTTTCCTTTTCACTTCCTTGAGTTCCCACATCCGATGTCAGTATTTGCTTTACATCTCTTTGTTTATAGCTTGTTTTCTTTTCTAGTCTTTCTTCTGATAAATCAAATCCTTTGTTATTTCTGTTCTTTGGACAGTCTATAATCAAATGGCTTCTTTCTCCACAGCCAAAACATTGTGGTCTTAGCCCTTTAATGTTTAAGTATAATACTGCTCCATGATCCATAATTTGCCTTGGAATTTCTTCTGGTTTAATATGCTGGTGCAGCTTTATCTTAAAATGATAACTGTTGGTGTATATAAGTGTTGGTGTATCATTGCACAAGATTTGCTTAATGTATATTGCATGCCCAAATGGTTGGACCATACTTTTGAAATCATGAATGCTAAACCCAAAATACGCATTTTTAATAATTCCTGAGCAATAATTTTGCATATTTTCATCAACAACAATCATTACGTATCCACCAATTGTTTTTATTTGTGATTTAAATCTCATTTTTTGATTTTCATTGAAAAATTGTATAGCTATATATCGTGAGTTTTGAATGTTCACCGATTTCTGAGATTGAATCCCATAAGTTTTCTTCTGTTAGTTTTTGATATAATAAGTCTTTGTGAAATTTATATAACGTTAGATTTCTATCTGTAATTGCCAGCACTAATGATTTATTAGAAAAGAATTTTTTAAAAGATTCATATAACTTGTTTGGTATTGTGTTATTAAACTGGATGTTTATTTCTTGAATTTCTTCTTCTGTCCAATTATCTTCAGTTTGTTCTGCTATATGATTAGGTGTCTCATCTTCATTTTCTAAACTTAGTTCAAAAATGTCTAATGAATTGGCTCTCCTAAATCTGCCTATTTGTCCTTCCCCTCCGTTTTTTTTGTTCTCTTGCTGTATAATATTTTCTAATATTGCTTTTTGTGGTTTCATTGCAGCAATATTTGCATAAGATTTTTTTTCCTTACTGGCTTCTGCAACTGATTTGACATCTGTATTGTTATTTCTTTTACTAACAACGCAATTGTTATCTGCAGACGCCATTTCAACTAGATGACTAGATTTTCTTAGGACAAAATAATAAAAAAAAACTTACTTTGTTAACAGCGTCTTTTCTTATAATCGGAAATCGATTATAATTTTCAAAATTATAAGATTTTTAAACTAATAATTAGATTCTGTTTGCCTTTAATGAAGTACATTCACGAGCTTTTGTAAGTTTGTTCCTACTTATTGACAGCAGGACCGCACATTATTATTATTATTATTATTATTATTATTATTATTATTATTATTATTATTATTATTATTATTATTATTATTATTATTATTATTATTATTATTATTATTATTATTATTATTATTATTATTATTATTATTATTATTATTATTATTATTATTATTATTATTATTATTATTATTATTATTATTATTATTATTATTATTATTATTATTATTATTATTATTATTATTATTATTATTATTATTATTATTATTATTATTATTATTATTATTATTATTATTATTATTATTATTATTAGACTTGCCATTATTATTATTTAAAGTATTTATGATATTGTAATTACAAAAAAAAAAATACCCTTTATAATTTAGTGGTGGTGAAACCGGTAGACATAAGAATTAAAAGTACCTCACAAATCAATTTTGTTATGTTTAGTGTTAGAATATTATACAATCTCAAAAAACAACAACCCCTTATTCAATTATTTTTACTCCTATGTGATTTAACCTATTGGTTGAGTATGTAATCTGAAGATATAGAAGGTCATAAGATTCTCTAATCAACTGTGTCATTTCTGGTGTTCAGATACCATATAATTTCCTGAGTAACAATCTATTCTATGTTATAGCTATAAATAGAGAGCTGTAAGCTAAAATTAAAAAGATAATAAAAAACAAAATACATGATCGAAAAACAAATATTGTGTACATTATTGAAATAATTGGGAAGATTACACATTCATAAAAGAGATAATAATAGACAGACAACTAAATGTCCAAACCAGACAACATAAAATTTTAAGCGATTCAGAAACCAAAGAACATTTTGAGACTAATAAAAAAAAAAGAAATTATGAATCATAAGTACTATTTAAATACATGTATATTGTTTATACTAGACTTAATATAATAATAAGGACTTGAATTCAGACTTTAAAACTCCCCACACTTATCCAATCCACTTTTTACAACTGATACACATGACCACATATATTGGATAAATATCAATGATCTCCATCACCATCTCCCACAAACATATACAAGCAGTGCTTAGTTTACATTAAGATAACAAGTCTTTAAACTTTAATGGGCAAGCTTCAATCTTCTCCACTCTCCAACTCATCAACCATCATTATCATTGAAAATCCAAGGATGAAATGCTCAAAACTCCTGTTGATGTCAATGTTAATGGTATACCTATGTTGACCTTTAGTCAATCTGATCCCTCATAAATAGGACCTTAATATGTCCATTTAATTAAACAGAAGAGGGATGGGCAGAATATAGGCTGAATATGTAATATTCAAATACATGTATATTATCTATACAACAATATTGGCATCAACAGGGGTTTTGAATATTTCATCTTTGGATTTTCAATGGTATTGATGGCTGGAGAGTGGAAAAGATTGAAGCTTGTCCATTAAAGTTTGAAGATTTGCTACCTTAATATAAACTGAGCACTTAATGTATATATTTGAGAGAGATGGTGATCTGGACCAAGTCATGAGTGCTGGTTCACCACAAAATATATATATCGGAGATCATTGATTTTTTTCACACCTATGTGGTCAAGTGTATCACTTGTATAAATGGATTGTACAGTTGTGAGGAGTTTGAAAGACTGAGTTGAATCATAAGTACTTAAATAGTATTATATTTTTCACTGCATCTAAATAAATTAAGAAAACGAATGTGAAAATACTTTTGAAACTACGAAGTACGATCATACATATGTAAATATCGCAGATAAAATTATTTAAAGGCAACATTGCATTATTAAAAATAATATTGTTTAGATTTGAGTGTTACATTTACTGTATTTTTATTTTTTTTAAATTATATTGTGACCAATTTATTTAGAAGGTATATAAAAATATTTTTCAAAGTTTAAGCAATTAGACAGGTAAAATGTTTAAAATTTCTATTTTTGTTATTTTGGATTAAAATACTAGAATAATGACTATCAAAGAAGATAACTTCCCCCTTCATGAGGAAAAAAATACTGTTAAGGACTATAATAATATGATATAATTTTTAAGCTAGATATAAGCAGAAGGGGTCCAGAAGAAAAAAAATTAAGAACTACTGTAATAGAAGGCAATAAAACGGTTGTTACGCTCTCTACCTCATAGGGATGGCTTTGTAAAATCAAAAAAGCAGATTTTTTATTTTTAGAAGCTACTGAAGTACTCCCTGAGACTTCTCTTGAAAGCCTCATAATTTGTATTATACATCATTAAAAAATCTTGCAATACAATTCACTTCCAATTGAGTTTTGCTGCTAGAAAATGCTCCGCTGATCTTGTTAGCAATTTTAGCTTGCTGAGGTTGTAGGTTAATCACCGTATTTAATAGCCAGATTTACATGGTTTATCGATATGAAAATTCTACTATAAATTTATAAAAACTCTAATTTATCCAATTTTTTTTTTACTTCTAATCTTTCAGCTCTATATATTAAGTCTTTTTTTTTTTTTTAAAGTGAGTCAACGTTATATTTTAATATATGGATGCAGAGCATTGAGCGTAGTGAAAACGGAAGCCTTACGGCTATTCGGCCAATTAAGAAACCACGGAGTAAAAGTGATGTTTGGCTTTCGCATTTAGCTTCATGATCTAAGAGACATTCTGAAAGGCAATATTTTCCGCAATAACTTCGTCAATTTTTGACATTATTTCTCTTTGACATTTAAAGATTAGTTTGAGTTAGATATTAGAAATATAGATGATTGTGTTTCATTTAGAAAGAATGTAGATTGATAAAAACGTATAAAATAAATGATGACAATAAAGGCAATAAGAAAATAATATATATTTGTTTATAAAATACTAATGAGAGAATTTATGCACCGAGTCTCTTCCAATTCACACTTGGCAAATATGAAGCAATATATATATATAAATTGGTAAAATCTTATATAACAAAGTCTGTGAAGAATTAATAATTCAAAGTTGTTTAACTCGACTTTAAATGCAGCACATGTGTATCAAAGTTAGAGTAAAATTTCTATTATAGTGCGTACTAATAAATATTCGTTATAATAGAAATTTTAGTCTAGTTTTGACAAAGTCACATAAACAACGTAGTTATTATTAATTGTCCGCATATTCTTGAGGAATATAACCTTACATTTAGATACGATTTAATTATTATTATTAAAATATATATATATATTTAAAGCCGTGATAGTTTAACTTCTTCGTATATAATAGTTTAAGTTAGAGATTAGAATATAAATTGATCAACAGATATCTACAATTGGTTTTAAACTAATTTGCATTTAACAATAAATAGGTCATTGCGTCAACAGCAGTAATTAATTTTATGTTGAACGCATTTATTTTATAATAAATATCAAATAGATATAAAATGGTAGTGTTAACAGACGCACAGATTAATGTATGGTTAGTTGTTATTTATGTTTTGCAAACTATTACTTCTAATATGCTATTCAAGCTAATGACTTCAAAGATTCAAACATCCTAAGGTTTTAAACCTAAACTTGTACACTTACATAGAACTGACATTAGATCATCAACTACATATTATAGTACCCCTTGTTATATGTTAATGCTTAATAAAAAGGGGAGATAGCAGATGGATTCACAATTTATGGTGATTAAAACTTTAAAGTTATTTACTTAAAAAACACAATGAAATATTGTCACTTTATAAATATATAAAATTCTAATTTCCTCATTACAATTAATAGTCACCAAATAATCTGGGGGTGTGATTGGCATTATCATCTAATGTGCTCCTGATTGTCAAGATTGCATATATGTCTTTAAAATAAATTGATATAGAGAAAAAAACTGTTATCAGTACAAACAATGAGGATTGCCAATTACTCAACAAGCTTTGTGATAAATGCTTAGCCAGAGCCAGCATTTAAAATATCTCTGTCAGGAACCTCCGCAAACCCCTGACCATGGTTTCATGCTTTGGCACTCCTCAGAGAGGTGCCAGGGTAGGTTCAGACCCTAGATCTAAAAATACCAACCCAAAGCCAAGCATCTCTCTGAGGAGTGCCAAAGCACGAAACCTGGTCAGGGTTTGGGGGGGGGGGTTCCTGACAAAGATATTTTAAATGCTGGTTCTGACTAAGCATTTATAACAAAGCTTGTTGAGGAATTGGCAATCCTCATTGTTTATAACTTGCAAGCTTAAGAGAATAGGGTTATGTGATCTATGACTCTTATATTGACTATTTATGCTATCAATACAGTTGCTAAAAATAAATTAGGAAAATATTTTTAGCCTTGTTTTGGAATACTGCATTCATGCAATGACATTACTCTGCTAATTAATTAAGGGGGTGAATTAATATTTCTTGGATTGCTATCTTATTTCTTCTTAAGAAGTAAATAATGGAAAATATATATTTAAATAAAATAATCTATATTTTTGATCATATTATTTATTTTTATTATAAATATAAACATATATTTCAAATTTATCCATGCATACAGCTACTTATTATTAATGTCAATATTAAATGGCTATTTCAGAAAGATCATACTTGGGATCATGGGCATAGATGAATAAATTAATATTGTTGAAACTTAAATGAAAAAAAAACCTGTTAAATTTATTTTATAAAATTAAAATGAACACTTTTTTGACTTTCAACATATTTAATGATTTTCAATTCAGCAATGGCTGGTGTGATCTGGTCAAAATATCAATGTAATGATATTAGTATCGCAATTGTATATGTTGACAAATTCCAAAATATATATTGATTTTTTTTTACTCATAAACACTAATATTTTAATATCTATCTATTTCTCTAACTACTTCATCATTATCAACCATTATCAGTACACTGCAGGATGAAGATTTCTCCAAACTTAATCCATCTTCTCCAATCTTTAACTTCTCTTCTCCACATCACCTCTGCACACTTTCTTATTTTATCCATCCATCTCACATTTTGTCTCTTTCTAGGTCTTTTACAATCTCTTGGAATCCAGTTTAAGATTTCAATCATCCATCTATTATCATCTCCTCTAGCAATATGTCCAGCCAATTCCACTTCAGTCTTTTAATTTTTTCAATGAGGTCAGTAACAGCTGTTGGTTCTTTTACCCATATATTGTGTTTTCAATCTCTTCTTGTTACTCCCAACATGCATCTGTCCATACTTCTTTGAGTGGTGTGAAGTCTTTGTATTGCTCTTCCATTAAGTGTCCAAGTCTCAGATCCATAAGTAAGAACTGGTAAATCACATTTATTAAAAACCATCCTTTTCAAACACATAGGCATATTTCCTTTTAATATCAAGTTATTTGTAACAAAAGCACTTCAACCAAGTTTAATTCTATGATTAATATTAAGCATTATGTTTCCATCTGTATTAATAATCAGACCAAGGTAATTGTCACTCTTAACTTCTTCTAATTTATCATAATCAATCTTTATTTTCATATTTTGAAAAAAATCCATTAAACATTTCTTTAGACTTTTTAATATTTATCTTTAGTCCTACTTTTTTGCTACTTTCATCTGATAACTCTTGCAATATTTCCTGTAGGTCAAAAGCATTATTTGCAAATACAACTACATCATCTGCAAAATCTAAATAATTTCCATTTACTTTCACTCCTTTAGCTTCCCATTTTAATCCATGAAACACATTTTGCAGAACTGCTGTAAAACGTTTTGGAGATATGGAGTCACCCTGTCTTACACCCTTCACAATGTTGACTTTCTTAGCATCATTATGTAATCTAATAAGTAAGTTGGTAAGTAGTCTAACTACTTATCAATGTATCTGTTTATCTATCTATCTATCTTTCTATCTATCTATCTATCTATCTATCTATCTGTCTGTCTGTCTGTCTGTCTGTCTGTCTGTCTGTCTGTCTGTCTGTCTGTCTGTCTGTCTGTCTATCTGTCTGTCTGTCTGTCTGTCTGTCTGTCTGTCTGTCTATCTATCTATCTATCTATCTATCTATCTATCTATCTATCTATCTATCTATCTATCTATCTATCTATCTATCTATCTATCTATCTATCTATCTATCTATCTATCTATCTATCTATCTATCTATCTATCTATCTATCTATCTATCTATCTATCTATCTATCTATCTATCTATCTATCTATCTATCTATCTATCTATCTATCTATCTATCTATCTATCTATCTATCTATCTATCTATCTATCTATCTATCTATCTATCTATCTATCTATCTATCTATCTATCTATCTATCTATCTATCTATCTATCTATCTATCTATCTATCTATCTATCTATCTGTCTACTTATCTATCTACCTACCTACCTACCTACCTAGCTAGCTATCTATCCACACACATCAATAATTATTACTAATCATTTATTAGGTTAGACATTACAACATCAATACATAGACCAAACAAACTAGAGATTGCCATGTGGTTTCATATGCCAGATTAAAGTTTAAAGCAAGCTGTATATACTCAAGATTTAATACACAATCTTGGTTTATAAATATTTTCTCATTCAATTATTGCTCTATAATAAAAATAATATTAGAACAAAGCATTTTCTTTAAAAATTTTGGTTTATACCTTACAAGTCAGTAACAATTCAAATATTAATATATCAATTTTATGTTATCTGTATTTCAATCATAACATTATTTTATACCTTTGAAAATGATCATAAAATGGGTGAAGCATTAGAAAGAGAACAAATGATATATTAATATTTGTATTTTTTTTATTTGCATAAAATAAATAATCAATTATATAATCATGTAATGTTGTAAGCATGCATGTTATAGATGAGAAGTATAAAAATAAAATATTCCATAAATGAAGTAAGAATAACATTGTGCCACCAGAACCTTTACTATTGTTTATTAATATTTTTATTTGTTTTTTATTTTTCTATGCATCTATAAGTTCAAATTCTTTAGATGCTATGACAAATTATAAAAGAAAATAATCAGATTTAATTACTTAACAAATATCTACAATTACTATAGCTATAACTAAGAATTCGTCAAATATGTTGAGTTTATATTTCAAATTAACAAATAATTTTGAAAAAAAAAGATACTATATTTTATAATATTATTTTCTCTTTGTATGAGTTTTTTCTTTTATAATGTCAGAAAGCAAAAATATTTCAATATTTTTTAAAATAATTCTTTTGGAAACAGTACATTCACAATATGCTTTGTTTAGATATATTTTAGTTACAATTTATAAAGATTTTAAAAAATAACTATTATTAAAATATCTTTGTTTTTCAATAAATAGTTAAATTATTTTGTATACATATATATGTTTTTTTCATGAATGTATTTGATGTATAAAGATTAGCAATAAGAAATTCAGTAAATTTATAATGTAATTAGGTAAAGTTAAATATTATTTATTTAAATTGATGGCTTTATATGAACTCAATATTATAAAACCAAATTTATCTAAAACAATTGAATGTTGTCTTGGCAAAGTTTATTCAATGTCATGAATATTATTGATTTTTATTATCTATTTTCTTTAGTTATGGTTTGGCACCACATTAACAAATCCTTTGCAAAAGTAGTGATCCTGATTAATCAAACCATGTGAGGCATTCATTATAATTACAAATGGGATAATTTTGGAAAAAGCACAATGAGGGGAAATAGCTATCTTACATAGATGTAATGTCAATTTTTTCAATTTTTTAGACAAGAATATTACAGTTTTAATTATCCTGAAGCTACTTATTTCAATGTTTCTCTAATAATAACCCTAATGTCAACAGGAGGTCATTCTATTAACTTATGAACTAATTATACGACCCTGTAACACTGTATAAATTTTAACTGCAACCAAACTGATTCCTTTTTTTCTGTATTTTTATACATTTGCTTTTCTATAAATACTTTTCCATAGTTATTTTGTTGTTCAAACTTCTTAATTGATTTATTTATTTTTTAAATCAAAAGTTGTTTATAAATATTTTTTATTTCAATTAAGAAAATTAATAGGGTTTATTAAAAAGATATATATTTAGTTTTCTTTTTTAAATAACATGTCTTTTTAAAATTTAAAATTATTTATTGTAAATTATTTAAATCAGCATAAAATCTATAACTTTATTTCATGATGTTTTGATCTTGTCTTAATTAGAACCCTTTTATTACTATATACACACATGATAAATTGTTTATAGACATTATAGAGGGTGGTATCCAAAAGCAAGTGGAATTGTTCCCTAATAACCACATATACTGTAGGACATGAGTCTGCTTCTAGATTTCTCTTGGGGATCCTTATGGATTTATATGCCAAATGACATTATCATGTGAAATCATGATTACATGTAGCATATTTTTTTGAAATGGCATTTTATGTGTTTTTCAATTTTTGTAAAGACTGAAGAGTTGAATAGTGTGAAATTATCTTTTAGGAAAAGTGGCAGGTAAAACAGTTATAATGCTTCAAAGAGCTTGCAATCAAGTTTCCCTGGAAATACATAAGGTTATGTGTTGTTTAATAGAAGTGTTAAATTTATCATGTCCTAAACAAGTGTTGTGAGTAAAGTCAAATATCCAGATGATGCAGATTTCTTTTTGTTTTGGATTCAAATGGCAATTATTTCCAAATATTTTATATAATGATCAGATATTTAAAATCTACAAGTTCTGAAGCTTTTGCATGATGTGATAAAATATAAATGTCCCATTTTGTGACAAAATTAGGAGTGCATAGCCAGTGCATAAAGTTCAAGTGTAAACAATTTTTAATTAAATTCAGTATTACCCAGATTATTCATTAGCCACATTCATTTGATCTTGCTCTGTGCATTTAAAAATGATGAGGAAAAGAATGATTGAAGCTTAAAACATATCACATTGTAAGTGTTTCCCAACTACTTTGAAAAATGAAAAACAGGTTTAGATCAGTGCATTACATTAAATAGATTATATTTTAAAAGTGATTCAATTTGCAACACCTAAAAATTAGTCTACAATTTTTTATTACAAAATACCAGTTGTTTATGAGTCCAACCCATATCTGTAAATATCAAAAATGTAATAGAGAATTTTCATGTAATTTTCTAGATAATCTTCAGCTAAGATGTAATTAGAAAAAATAAACAATTAAAAGTGACATTTTCAAACTGAAATCACACCATCTATTAGTAATATCTAATTTCTAACAGTAATTGATTATTTTCTGGTTATATCATAGCTAAATTTTATCTAGGGCAATGCATAAAATTCCTGCTATAATTTCAATATTTACATCTATAAATCCTATAATAAATTTATATATATATCTTTACAGAAGAGGATTATTTACTTGTGAAAAGGATTTAAAAAGTTATTATTTCAAAGTTTTAGCTTTTGTAAAGTATATTTATTTGTTGTAAAACTCATATCATCTAGTGTGGTAATCTAAAAGTGGTTCATTTTAATTTTAAGGAAGTTCAGACAAAAGTAGTTCTACTAAAGTGCATAATTTCAATTTGCAATTTCCAAGACTTAATTGGTTTTTTGATAGTTGCATTATAGTTTAAGATTGTTATTACAGGAATAAAGTGTAATTAGTCAAAAATTGCAATGTTGAAATCAATGAAAAAGAACATTTTGATTTTTTTGTGAATATTATAGAAAATCATTAAAATTGTACAGAACAAAAAAGAACTTAGATGTCATGAATTCTTAATATAAATATCAAATCTTTACTACTGCACAGCAGAGAAATAGCCAATTTTTTTTATCTTTTAAGAAATCTCTTATCAGTAGTGGCAACAATTTGTTGACTTGCACTTTTATACCAATCAGTTTGTAAATAAAAACTTAATAACATTGCAGATGGTTGAAACAATATAATAATAGATTTTTTTGACTGGAAGTTTAGTTAAAAAATAGCTTTAGTAATATAAAAATATAAATTATTTCTATATCCTATATAATGCAGTTGTATGTATTCAAATACTGGCCCACTGAGTGATTGAAATGTAGGGAATTTCTATTTGTTTTTTCTTAATTAATATTATCACTGATAATTTTATCTGCATGCTTGATAAAAAATTTCAAATTGTAATTGATGAAAGAACTACAAATATTTTTAGATGATGGGGCAACAAAATATAATGAAATTTAATCACGTTTAAAGCACATCTTTTGAAGGTTTCAGCTTTCATGTTATTACAATGTTATCTGCTTGCACTTAATAAATTTGATATATAATGAAATTTAGTAACCAGTAATTTTTTTCAAGATAGAACTGTAGATCTTCATAAAAATAAACTTAAAGTCATAACTAATTATATCTATAAAGTTATTCCATCAAGAGTTTGGTTATTATTATGCCAAGAAATGGGTTATTAATGAATATTAGTTTACCCTTTCCTCAAATTACTATAGGTACTTTCAAAATGATTTCAAATTTTTACAGTAATCTTCCAATTAAACACTGCCAAATATAAATTTTTGTTCAAAATAATCATCAGTTTACAATAAGTATTTGTGAGAATAGAAACCAATAATCATCTGGTAGGTTTTATCTTGGTGATAGTAAAATAGGCTAAGAGGATTGATTTTTTCTGAGAAATTTAAGGAATAATCAGCTTGGTCAATTAAGTGAAAAAATGTGCTCATTTCTGTTCATTGACTATATAAATGTACATGAGATTCCAAACATCAGATCTTACCTTTATTTTATTGTAGAAATAAAATTTAGAGATAACTATATTAGCTTAAGTAATCAATGAATATCAATGGTAATTGTCAATAAAATCCTCTGACATATATCTGGGTGATGGCCTTCTTCACTTTATGCTAAATAATAAAGTTATTTGTTTCCCCAAATTATCTATAAATAAAAAAATCCTATATAAAAACAGACTAATTTTAATAATACTCTATAATAAAATATTGAAATCATTATCTCATATTCAAAATACATAATAAATGTTAAAATTCCAATAAGAATATACATTAAAAGTGGAAAAAGTGATAATTAAAAACAAATATTTCATTTAATTTTAACAAAATAACAATAAACAAGTAAGGAGTTATTTATTTATATAGAGCTATGTTTTTAATCTGTAATAATAATTAAGGATACACTACACATGCGCTGAATAAATTCAAACATTTAATGAATACTCTTCTCTCTAAATAAAAGTCTTTTGAAAAGTAAGAATGAAAAGATAGAGTGATTCATTCTATCTTTTCAAAAGACTTTATTTTGTGTTTGGAAAGGAGAGTATTTATTAAATGCTTGAATTTATCCAGTGCATGTGTAGTGGAGTGGTCCCTAATAAAAAAGTAACTAATAATGCATACAGTTGCATTTTTTGGTTTATAAAACTGAAATTAAATGCCCACAGAATACTTGATTATAAAAAATCATTAAAAGCATTTAACACTTAGACAATCCCAATATCAATAACAACCAACAATTTCAAACTGTTGCCAATGTAACCTTTTAACAATAAAGATACAATCTTTAATTTTATTGAATTGAATTTTCATGAGAAAATTATGACATCAAGATATTTTAGTTAAAACTAATATTAATTAAAATACATTCTTGTTCTCATTTTTGTTAAAAATATGTACAAAATTATACAATAAATACTACAGATAAATGGAACACTTTGAACCTGGTTAAAGCATCAGCATTGCTTCTGCTGGAAAAGGTAATAAGTTGGTGATATAAGATGAAGCTATTTTTGAAAATATTTATTTTTTTACCAGAAATCAACTAAAAATTTACTAATGGTAAAGAAGAAATATCTCTTGTTAAATAAAAAAATGCCTACTATTTTAAATAAAAGACATCCACTTTCAAAAATGTTACTATTATTATTTTTTTAGATAATTATAAGTGGTATGTCAATATTTTAAAAAATAATTTCACTGCTTGAATGCATTTTTTAAATGAAAATTTATTTCCTGAAAAAAAATTTATGGGATAAAAGTTTTATTTCAATACAATCATTTTTTAATTGTAAAGGCTAAAAAATGTAATTTTTTAATTGTTTATTTATGTTTTTTTTACTTGAAAAGTTGATTTATAATTTTTAAGGTTACTTTCCATTATTAAACTAATATTCATAACAACTATTTTCAAAAAACATGAATATATAATGAAAAGTTTTTATTCACTCAAAAATAAAACAGAAAAATAAATCAAAGGTTCATTCCATTTTAAAAGAGGGTATTTAAATATTCAATGGATAAAAAAGTAGTAAACTGTATGTGTAAAGTGATTAATAAGCACATTTTACTTGTTTAGTTTTTGTTAAATAATAATTTGACACTTTATTGTTACCATTATACATTTACTACGTCAGACAATTTCAATGATTAAATTAAAATAAAACATGGAAAATTGAATTAACACAATATCCATTTAAAATTTGTATTTTGTCTTATACTTTCTTTTGTTTTTATAATTTATAGTCAGTAAAACATTGATTTTTTGAAAATGCTTTTGAAAACAGTTTTAAAAATCAATGGTTCATAATATGCAGTCTCAATTAAATAATAATTACATCAAAATTATAATATTCGCATGGTTACTGTAAATTTAATAATGTGATTAAGTTTTTTTTTTTTTTTTTTTTGAGAATATGTTTATACTTAAAAAGATTGGCAATTTTATCTTGAAAAAATAAAAATTCCTATTGGGAAAACAATATTTAAGAAAAAAATATTAAATTAGAAATATGTTTTTAAAATAATAAGTATATTTTTGATTCTTTTTATCGCACTTTTATTAAATATGGTGAATATTTATTTTAAAGTATATTATGAATAAACTTTTCTTATTTTATTTTATAAATATTTTATATGATAAAAGTTTTATTTGCCTTCGGTGTCAGAAATTCTGTTACAGAATAAAATTTAGATCAGTAAGTGTTATTTTCTACCAAGTTCTTAAATAGATATTGTTTAGATAGAGAATAAATTATATACAGTAATTTTTGTTGGAAGAAATCTCTTCATTTTATATTATTTAAGATAACATAGTTTTGATGACAGAATCATTCTATGATATCAATAATCTTAAAAATAACTAACATATGAAATATGGCAGTTTTTTTTTTAAAAAAAAATATAGTTCTCAAAAGTTTGTTGAAAAATTGCTTTAGGAAATAGTTGTTTAATAATCAAAGTAATGAATACAAATTGATGATGATTACTATGGTGAATCTTTGTATAAATATTTTAACATTAAAGGCTAGACATATTGAATTGCAATAATATTCTGTAAACTTTACTGAATGAGATTAATAAACAAGATATGTTTGTATATTTATTGTCACTAATTTCTGCTGTCTATTGATTACTAATACTAATATAGGTCACTATAAAACAGAATAAATTAATTATTGCTGTCAATAAAATAATTCAATAAAATTTTGTTTTAACATATATTATGCATTTCCTCTATTAAAAAAAGCTACATTTGGTGATGCTTATTATACTAACCTAAAATCCAATTTAATATCAGTGTTAATTATTTATTTAGTGTACTTGTGATTTATAAAACCTTTTATAATTTTAATTCTAAATAAATTATTTAAATGGCAGCAACTACCATGATTAAAGTGAGAAAATAATTCAAGATAATAATGAATCTTTATTAAGAAGATATACTATAGTGTTTGCATGAAACAACCTTTTTGTTAATACTGCAACAATTTTAAAATGTTTAAATACAGTTTTTTACTGTTTTATTATTATTTTATTTGTAAAATTATTCAATATTTGTTTGGCAATAAGTAGTTGATGTTTTAAATTTAGATTTTATTTGAATATATTAATTTTTTAAGAAAAAAATAAATAGTAAAAAACTTATTAATGCAAAAAGAAAACAATTCACTGCCAATCATTTTGTTATGGAAAAGCTCTAATGGCAGTAACATTTTTATTGCTTTTTCATGTATTTAAACATTGATTTTTAAATTTTAAATAATATTTTTGTTTTTTGAGCTTATATACGGTATACATATTTAATGAAGAATATATTCTTTGTTAAAAGTTTCTTGATTTTGCCTGAAGGCTGCTAAAATAATGTATATTGTTTGGGTTATTTATTTCTGTCTGTTAGTAGTTTTTTATTTGCACAGTTTATAATTTATTTTTCAGTTTCTTTCATTTTTAAATTTAAATTTTTAATAAAATTTTCAAAAACTTACCTATCTAATGGAGAACATGTTTTTTTCTCTTTAAAAGTGGAATAAAAAACAAAACAACAATGATCCACTTTGGTGACAGAAAATAAGTGATTAAAAATTAATGAATAATAAAATAATTTTTTTCAAAAATAATTTTTTTCTGCTATTATATGTCTAGAATATTATAAATATTTTTTAATATATTACAATAATTTTCTAAAATACACATTAAATTGCATATATATCCATTTAAATTGAAAGTAAATGTTACAGACTTAGCTACAACCATTATATGACTATGTCAGTCGGAAGAAAAAAACTAGTGATTTTGAAATTATAAAAAATATTTTATATTTGAATACATGTATAATTTATATACTTGGTGTTTAGATGTATTTATAAGAGATTTGAATACAGTCATTCGAGTACTCTTCAGTTATCCATTTTACAACATATATACATGATCACAGAACTCATCAGTTGATCCACATGTGGAATTTGGTTGGCATAGAGAAATTTATTTAATTAAAAATACATGTATAAGATAAAAACATTTTTTTTGGTTCACATTTATTGGTATGAGTCATCATCTATGAATATTATAGCATCAAAGTATAGTTTACTTAGAATAATGCAATATCAATACATAAAATTGTCTATAAATATTGTAACATCAAAATTTAGATTATAATTGATATTCTACCATGTGTGCATGTGCAGTGCAACAGTTTCCAAAAGCTATAAATTGTTAATATAAAATAGATAACTAAAAACAAATGAGCTGAGCGCTTTCAAAGGATCTTGCCTTCATAATCATAGCTTGCTACTACGTTTAATGATATGCAAATATACTAGTTCCATTTCTTCAATAGAGCATAGCAAGCTATGATTATGAAGATAAGATCCATTGAAAGTGCTCAGCTCGTTCATTTTTAGTTATCTATTTTATATTAACACTTTATAGCTTTTGGTAACAGTTACGCTACACACGCACACGTGCTAGAATATATATATTTCCAAAAGTAAAAAATTATTTGACTTAATCGTATTATAATTGATAATAAATATCTTGATGATTTTTTATAATCAAGCACATCATTACTTTCTCTTAAGAATGAAACATTTGCTAAATAACATATATTTTCATACTGATTATTAATTTAAAAATTAGTATTTTGCTTAAAAAAATTGCCTAGTTATTCATGTTAACTTTTTAATAATATCAAATGTTTTTGTGTATAAAATTTAAATTGACTAGTATAAAATATTTGTTTATATAATTTATATATTATTAAAATTGTCTCCATTGAAAATTTACCCTTGAATAACTCAATGATGTCAGAATATAATATAATCTTATGAATGTGGTCTGCACCAGAAATAATTGGGGATCATTGATATAGATCATTAAGACATAAGACATTGTCTTTTTTGATTAAATAGTAAATATTTGGTGAAGCAAAATAAAAACTATTATATGGCATTTTTCAACAGCCTGTTCATGATATTATTTAAACAATGCAATGATGTAAATGCTTGGCTTAAAAGTTATTAAAGGTGTTCTTATAACTAATTTCGGGTACTTCTTTTTGATTGAAATATAACAATCACTGAATATAATGTTACTATTTTAAGACTCTTGTGTTAAATATTTTATAATAAAACATATATTTTTTTATTTGGCAGTATTTTTTTATATCAAGGCATATTTTTAAAACAGTTGATAATTAGATTTGAATTTCAGTTAACAATTATCAAAAAGGTATTAATATAATAGCGAAGTAATTATTATGTTTATTCAAAATTTTGACAATCTTTAGACAACTTATATACAATATACTCTTTAAAGTAAATGATTTGACATCATTCTGATGAGTTACAAAAATGTATATTACAGAAATAAAGTTGAAAAGCATTGTAAATAATAATAATAATAATAATATTACATATACTTGAATTATAGTCATTCCCTTTTATAGAATATAAAGTAAATAGAAGACTAATTATGTAAGGAGGTTTAGATTGGTCCATTTATATAAATAAATGACTACCTATATAGTGCATATGAACAATCATAGAGATAAAATTGTTTTGTTTTTTTAATGTCTATGCAAAATTTCATAAAAAAAAAAAAATTCTTATTTGTTACAAAGCATAATTTCAATAAACTAAGTTTTTTTTACAAAATAAAAAGAAATAAAAATTTATAAATTAACTGAAAATTCATAAATGGCAAGGTATTACTTTCTATTTAGCAGCCATAATCTCACATAGATTCATATTGTGCCTATTATTGGTAGTTTTTCTCACAATGACTTCAAAGTGCATAGTTAAAATTATAGAAATTCTTCAAAACATAAAAAAAATAATGAAGTGTTTTGTTTATGTGAATAATAAAAGAGTAAGAGGAAATAGTGAAGTTTTTTTGCATATTTGTCATTCTTCAACCTCTGAAGTTATATTTACACAATTTGATAACTATTTTAAAAAGTCCAAAAAAAATCTTACACTTGTAGATAAAAAAATTATAAATGACAAGATAAAATAAAATAAATGTCCGCTAATATTAATAATACAATAACGAAACTTAAATATATTCCAAACAACGGTAAACAATTTATAATATTATATAAATAAAAACTCATAAAGAAATATTTTCGATTATATTCATAATCATTTTCAACTCAACTTTCAAAATGGAATCATCACTTATCAACTGGAAACACATGTCGATTTAAATATCCCACAATTCATTAATCCTAACATTTGCTGACTGTCTGTTTATTATCATATTTTTATACCTACTAATAAAAACTGCCTCTTTAATTTTTCTTTTTTCATTATCTCTCTCTTGGCCTAAATTTTTTATTTTATTTATATCAAAATTAAACTTAAAATTACAATTCCTATCATGATCATAAAAAACAGATTCAGTATATAACTTGATTTCATTATTATTATCATTACATACCTATACATTTTTCAAAACTCTTTTATACAACAATTTATGCTCTTTAATTCTTTTCTCCATATTACATCTAGATTCCCCTACATATGATAAGTTACACCCACAAAAAATTCTATAAATTATATTACTCATGTTATTTTTTTCTAACTTATCTTTTGAATTATTAACCATTCTATTTAAATTACCTGATCCATAAATGAAACATTATATATACTATTATAAACTTTTTTCATAAATTTTACTTGCTTATTATTATAAAAAGGCAAAGAAATTCACTTCTTACTCTCAATTTCTTCATCATCAGTATTTCTATTAATTTTCTTACTAAATTGACAAACCACTTGATAAATTTCTTTTATATTATAACCTACACTTAATAATTCACTTACATAATTTTCAATATTTTTCTTTTTATCACATGCATATTTACACAAAATATTATTTCTATGTAAAAAAGACCTAAACCCAGCCATTTTATAATTATGTGGCACTTTAGATAAATATGGAATATACCCTCTGGTTTCAATAGGTTTAATAAACAATTTATAATCAATCGTATTATTGTTCCTTGAAATTATCAAATCTAAATATTTAATACTGTTATTATATTCTTTCTCCATAGTCCAGATAAGACCTTTTAATTTATTATATTCATCAAAAATTTTATCAATCATTTCTGAAGAAGCACATATAAAAACATCATTCACATATCCCGTATATATCTTAATATTTCACATTAAAGGATGCAACAATATTTTGTTCAATAAAATTTAAAGCCTTCATTAGAAAACATATTAATTGATTATTCACTTTCTTCTCCAGATTTATTGGAGAAGAAAGTGGATAATCAATTAATATGTTTTCTGATGAAGGCTTTAAATTTTATTGAACAAAATATTGTTGCATCCTTTAATGGTAAATTTTATAAGATGAGTAAAGGATGGCCAATGGTGGCACAGTTATGCAGTTTTTTTTTGTCATATTATGAAGAAAAGATTTTGAACAATGTTGATATGCATTTATAATCATAATAATTGGCTTCTTGTCTATTCAAAATTAGAAATTGAAGTCACTGTCTTTGTCAATGATAAAATGAGTTTCTTCTCATTTTATATTTTTTGTGCACACCAGTGATATCATGTTACATTTATTATCCCACAGAGATATAATTTATTCACATATAGTTCATTTGCTAGCTATAGATTTAAAAATAATGTGATGCAAGATATGTCAAAACTACTGACTCCACAGCAAAAGTACCAAGACACAGGCAAGAATCTGGGTTTGATGCTTTGCTTGCATACAATTCCAAGTGGTATACCTAAGCATTGTGGCTATCATCAAAAATCTCACTTTATTAATTTTAATAGGTTATATTGTCACATGGTATTATGCCAAGTAAATTTTGTGATTGATTCATCAACTGCTATCTTTCAGTCTATCTGATAATCAGTCTTAAAATTTATGTTACACTGCTCTATAATAGTCTAATTTTATAAATGCAATTAAAATGATTACTTTTTATACAAACAGACATGTTAGTACACACGAATGCAAATACAGAAATGCTAATAAATAATTAAACATTTTGAGAGTCATTATGATTTTTTTTCAAAACAAAAACATAGAGTCATTATGTCTATAAAATAAGGTTGCCTCAAACATAGATCAGAATTCCAAAATTACATTGTACACATTTGCCTAATTTACAAATACAATTTATATGCAGCACAGACACGTTAGTACAAAGACAAACACATTAATAAAAAATTCTAAAATAATAATCAAATAATAAAAAAATCTAAAATTGAATAATTACATATAATATACAGTGTAACATTTATTTTTGGGATGAAGACCTTAAAATTGCAAAATCTTTGAAGCATACATTTAAGCTTTTATATTCCTTGTAAAATCTAATAAAGTGAGTAAAAAAAAAAAAAAGGGCTTATTACTAAAAAAAATCGAATTTTTGGCAGATTTTAACCTGCCATATATCATATTACAAAGGAAATTGAACCACAGGGAATGATGGTAGTGGCACATGTGTAGTCCATTTGGTTTTCCTGAAATCTTAAAATGAAAACAAAGAAATCTTAAATTCAAACGAGTGGCAGTTTTGCTAATTTTTGAAAATAGTTTTAAAGAAATGACCAGATTTTTTCTCATGGTTTACAAATACTAAGCTATAAAGCACTGTTGCATTTAGCTCTGTTATATAAATAAACATGCTAAGTGGTTCTCAATTTTAAGTTTGCATGTGTCTTTCCATAGTATATGACATTGAAAACTGACAATTTAGGACTTATACTAAATGAGTTTTATCATCATCATTAATCTTATTTTTGGAATTATTAATAAGTCTATTTAGTGATAAGGGACACTAAAACCAATATTAAAATCTTTATGTATAATCGATTTTATTTTTGAATGTATATTAAGGCTGTAAGGCATGTCAATCCATGATTTAGAATTACATATTCTATTAAATTTACATCTATTATTAAATTTTTTTATCTGTTAGTCAAACATGACTCTAGAGTAACCAACTTTAATTAAATATTTTTTTAACACTAAATTATTTTTACACTCGGCTTCAAACTTACAATTTTTTTTATTTATAAACAAAAATGCTTTAAAGCCTGCGATTTTATATTGAAATGGAACCTTTGAATGTAGATGCAAATAGCCCTAATACTAAGAGATTTTACAATCATTAAATAATTAATAGTATAGTTCTGTCTTGCCAATCTCAAATCCAGGAACTTGATTGATACACCGTATTCAAAGCCTTGCTTAGCAAAAAATAATAAATATTATTTTAGATAAAAATTTATTTATTATGTAATTATCCTTGTAAAATTTATTTTATTACATATTATTTGTGGTATATAAATATATTATAATTTATTCTTATATATATGTAAAATTAAAATAAATCAACAATTAGACAATAACAATCAACAATCTCAACCTGTTGTCAAGGGCAACCTCCTTTTAACAATATATATATAATTTTCGTGGTAATAATAATATGTTCCATTTTAAGCACTGTTAATTTAAACAATTCAGTTGCTATATAATTGCCATAATTCACTCAATGTTTTATAATAAGAAACATCTTATTGTGTATCCAAAATTTTATTTGTAAAGTTAATTTTCATCACAAGAGCCAAGGGTGTGAATGGTAAATTGCAGAGATATTTAAAAGAATTTGATTTGAATCAATTGATATTTAAAATTTATTAAGTAAGGCTATTTTTACTTATTTTAAAACTCTGAAAATAAGTGATTAAATGTCAAATATGCTTACATTAATAGTCTTTGGAATATATCATTTTGAGTGTTACATATAATTGACTATATAATTAACTATTGATACATATTTGACATTTAATCAAATATTTGCAGAGTTTTAAAATGAACAGAAATATATGATTCAATTCAAATCTGTTTTTCTTAAATATCTTGGTTGATTTAAAATTCACTCTTTTGACTGTTGTGGTGCAAGGTAATCAGAGATAAAAAATAAGAAGTGTATTTTTTTCTTACTTTAAAAAATTGATAATGCATAATATATATATATGTGTGTGTGTGTGTGTGTGTGTTAAAATTATATATTTGCACATTCTATAGTTGTTTGTTACTAACAATAAATTTCTGTGGGAGGTGTTAAAATAAAATGACATGATATGATTTATTATAATATGCAATGATCTAGAAATTTTAATTATCTTAATTTAAATAAAATTTTAAAAATTCATTTTATTACTTAATATCTGAGTTCCTTAGACTTATCTTATTGTGTCATATGCAACCTTATGTGACTATGTTTTTAATGAGAATTATGTATTTTTAATTTAATTTTTGATATGTCATGTTGATATATGATATGGATCTTATGCTACTTTTCCTGACTCACCTAAGAAGTTTCCATTTAAGTGATTAAATACTGTAACTTATGCATTAATATGGGTGAATATATATTAATTTTTTTATATGACTTATATGAAGGTTAATTAATTAATCAACTTGGTTTCAAGTATTTTATACTGAGTTCCACTGTGATATAATCAAGCAAAAGTCAATTAAAAACCAAAGCAGCAGCTTGGAAACACATTCCTTATAAAGCAAAAGTGACCTTTTTTTAAAACCTTATTTCCTCATTTTTGAACAAAGATAAATCGGACATCAAACTTTATATGTGTGTGAAAAATAAAGCATTGCAACGTTTTCAAATATTTTTATGAGTAAACAAGTTTTTATCATAAAGAATATAATAAATAAAAGACTTTTACAATCAGTGAAGTACAAAAATTTGAAATTTAGTCATATTGAAGTCTGCACTAAATTTATCTCTTGAAATATTTCAACTTCCTTGCCTTATTACATTTCTCTTTTGTATTCTATTTTCAGCAATACTTTTTTCCAATTATGGACATCAATATTGCACTTCTTTAGGTTATTTTTGAATTTTTTTTTTTTATAAAAATGCTTCTTAAGGATCCTATATGTGAATACCATAAAATATATATTTTAAGAAAGACTGTTTTTACTCATTATTCTATATGCACAATCAAGCAAAAACACATTTTTACAATGGTATATGTTCATATCATATCTAAATACTTAAAACTCTTAGCAATTTTGCTCTTGTCAAAGTGAATAAGTGTAGAGAAAACTATATTACAGGTTTTTTTAAAATGCGCACTTAAATTATACTATTAATGACTTTATAAATTTATTTAAACACATATTGATTATGTAAGTAATATTTACTAAGACTGTAACCTCAGGAATGTGCACATGAAAATGCGTAAGCTTGTGATTAAGACCTGTAGAGGTCCCTACTATCACATTTTCACCGCACATTTCTGAGGTTACAGCCTTAGTAAATATTAATGACTTTAATAAATTTATGCAACCATTTGGTGTTGTAGTAGGTTTCCAAACAACATATCTTGAAGATGTGATAGTTTTGGTATGTGGTAATGCATCCAAATTTAAAGTATGACTGCATAAAGAAATAGAGCCAAATAATATTGCAACATAAGTGAATGATCAAGAAGCTACTCTTCTGCTAATAATTGAGACTTTAAACTCAATGTTTTTACTATAAGGAATGAGCACATAAAATTCATATGTGGCCTAAAGTTCATTGTCAGCAGTATAATTTGATATGACCCCACTACATCAATATCCTAAAAAGGGTATAATTATAAATGATTGGTTACCAAGCCAAACTCATACTCAATTGATAAAGTAAATACTAATATGCTCTTGATGGAAGTAACTTTGAAATTATTCTGGATATAAGTGAAGAATATGCTAATTTGCAAATAGATATAAGACAAAAAATTCAATACATAAACAAAGATCAATTAAAAACAATTCCACAATATATATTACCTAATTAAACTTCTACTGGAATAATGGATATATTATATATAAATCTTATTAAACAACTAAACATCACATGATCCTAATCTGCTTTTAAACTACATTACTCAATACCATAATGTTCTCTTCTTAATGCCTTATTTTTCAGATCATATGTGACCTTTATTAAAAGCATAGGGAAGAATTACCTGGAAGACATATACCAAATATAAAAGAAAATATACAATGAATATTCTATATTGAAGACATACCAGTTTTACTTAGATTAGAAAAATGCAATTTTAATAGATATCTTAAATAAATATACAAACAAATACAAATTACAATTTAATATGAGAAAATCATGTGTTTGGTTTATTTATACAGGAAAAAAGATATAATGAATTATTTGAATGAATAACTAATCATGTTTTGGGTTTTCCTTTTCATCTAAGTAACTCAGGAATGCTATTGGCAAACCAAGAAAACCTTAAAGGGAAAATTGAACACCTAATCAATTCTCTTGGAAAATCATATCTATCTTTATAAGCAAAAGCATCATTATTTAATCTGCTAATAATGTCAAGAATATTTTGCTATTCACCATAAATTATATATACAAAAGCCTTTTCAACTTACATATATACCATATGCAGAAAATTTCTCTGGGATAAAACATGCCTCTATATAAAACAATTACAATGACCTCTTACAAAATGATTTAGATCTTTACTCGATATATGTATTTCAAATTTTGAACACTATAAATCATATACCTTCATATGTAATTTTTTTCCCAAATTTGGAAATCATATTTAAGATTACTCCAATAGAAAGCCATCATCTATGACTGGTTGTTTAAAATCTCTCCTTGGCTCACTGCTAGCCATTGATAACTTAAATTGTTCTTTGCCTGAAAACAAATACCACTATTGGAATGTTTACACTTTGTTATATCTGCCTATGAATAAGAATATTGAACATATCATGCTAAATATAAACAAGCAATTAACCTGTAAATTCAAAGACTGGTTTCTTGAATCATAATATTTTGACTTCTAAAAAATAAATAAATTTGAAATCATTACGAATATTACATTTTTTTATAAAAGATACTGTGGAAATGTTGACTTTTAATGTGGGCTCTATCATAGAGACACAGGGATTCCATTTCACTCATTTTTGAATGTCAATTTTTTGAAAACATACACTTAGCAATTTTATGCCTATACTAAACTCTTAATTGAAACATACAAACCTTATTTAAATCCTTTTTAAAGGAAATATTCATTGAAATTAGTCTTTTAACATTTATTCTATAAGCACTTTGGTGCACAAGATGCTTTTTTAAAAATATAATAATGATTCTAAAAAACGCCAAAATACTTCTGGATTAAATTAGAGACAATTAGAACAAGTGAAGAAACAATTTCCACACAAAATATTTACTTCGTTACCTGGTCCTTAATGCAATAGTGTCTGAGGCACTAGAATACTATCTCCAATTATCAGAAGCACTACTAAGTATAACATTATTTTTCTTATTTTATATATATATATTATATATAACATTATATATCTTATATATATATATATATATTATATGGAATTTAATATACTATTAATTGAAATTTGCTCTGAAATAAACGATATTAAATGTAAAGTCAGGGAAGCTTACTTCATTATAAGTGACCCAACAGCAATTAATAGAAGAGAGGCCTGCTTTTCTCTGTCTCGGAAATGGTCTATGTAACATCTGCATATGAATTTCCATAAAATTTGCATTAATATTACAGGTCTTAACTAAACACAAGTCACCATGAATATGGGACTATAAACTATCCTGAAAGCACTTGGCGGTAACTTTTGATAATTTTACGTACATTGAATAGCTTCATTATCTGTGCGCAGAGCACACACACACACACATACATATATATATATATATATATATATTAATTGAAATATTATTGCAGGATATAAGGCCACTGTAAATATGTTTTATATAAAAAAAGGTAACATTTGATAATAATATTCTTTGAAACATAGTATATTAACTTTTCTTATGAATAAACCATCTAAGTTTTAGAATCTTACAAAATATCAGTAAATCAAATTTTTATTAATGTTTTTATGTTACTATGCAAGTGGAATTTAGGCCTCATATTTAATTATGACAAGTAGAATATGATAAAATATCTTATTTTTTTAAACTTATTAAATATAGCATTATATTGGATCCTGTGTAGCATCTAGAAATCCTAGTCTATATTCTAATAACAAAGCTACCAAGTTATTTAAATTATTTTTCATTCTTAAGTTGATAATCATTTTCAGCCACAAACATTTTTTAAAAGGTAAAATCCTGGTATTCGGCATGTGATTATGGTATTATTCAATCCAATTTTCAAAATTTAAATTTTTTTTAAATATTTATTTTAAGTAAAAATGAGATTGGTGACAAAAATTAAAAAAAAAGACCAACACGTTATTTTGTCCCATTATTGAGAAACTATAATTAAAGAAAGAAACATTATTTATTTTTATAATAATTAAAACTAATATGTCACTTAATGTTCAAAGTTAAAAGACATATTTTTCATACTTCGAATATATCAATGGTGGTTGCAGAATGTTTAGTCTGTTCATAAATTAACACAATAGACAAAATTCACCTTATAATTTTAAAAGACCAAAAAAAAAAACAAAAAACAAACAACTAAGCTTATATGATAACAGAGTCCAAAGATAGAATGGGACCATTCTATATTTTCATTGGTTTCTGATTCTACATAACTCAGTGAGAGATAGTTACTTCACCTTTGCAATTACAAATATTTGGAAGTTATGATTATTTATTTATTATTAAAAACATATGGCTAATAAACAATCAAAAAGGAATGTAATCATTTCTATAAAAATGTACTTATTGATTGAGGATAATACATAATATCAATTGTAAAATTTATTACTAAAACTTAAATAGTAATGATCTATTAGATTTTTTTGGGCAAAAACATCTGATGTTTGCTTCTACCTACCTTGCCAAGATTTGGAGCTAATGATTGTAAACATAAGGGGCAGCTCTAACAAGTTTTTCTGGGCATAGTTGCTGAGAGATTCCTGACTCCATACAAGGAGAAGTCACAGTGCATCACATCTTATCACAATGCAATTGAGTCTAAATGCTTACAAGCAGAAAGAGTACAAATAATGAAGTTGTGGAAGAATGAATATAAACAAAATGATTATGGTTTTTATGCTGGGTTTTGGAAAAAATAAGGAGGATCTAGATATAAAGACCATAGAGTGGACAAAGATGATATTGTGAAAATGGAATGAACTAGGATAGAGAAGAATTTGGAAAAACTTAGGTTGGGAAATGGAAAGGGAAGGTAAGACAGTTAACAGGTTTCTCTAGGCATAGTGGCTGAGAGATTCCTGATTCTGATAAAACAGAAGTCATAATGCATCATATTGCATGGGAATGTACTTCAGAAATATCGTAGAATATGAGTAGCAAATGTTTTATAAAATCTTAGGGTATTTTTGTCCTAAATAAGAATGAATTTTAGAAACATTTTCCTATGTTTTTATTTTCACTCTGTCTATTAATGAGATTCATTTGTAAGGAAGGTCATTAAATTCATCTTTAATTTTTAAATTTTATCCATTAATAAGAATAAGAATTTCAATTTTGATTTTGCAATTTAAGTTTTCCCATATAGGAAAATAAGTTAAAATACCAATTTTGGGAGATTTTCACTATAATCAGTTTTTGTAATAAATTTGCCATTGTATTATAGTATCTCATGCTATTTTATCTTTAACTGCAACATAATATTGATATTGTTTAGGAAGTCAGTAACATCAATTAAAGTATTAAATTTGCATCTATGTTGAACTATTCAAAACTGTTTCATCTTGCACTTTGATTTCAAGAAACACTATTATTTTTTATAAGCATATAAAATTTCTTCAAGATATTGTGATTACGTCCCCATGGTGAATGAAATTTACAGTTTTAGTCACAGTCTTAAGCAATTTGTTGACTTTCATTTATTTGAAAGAAAGAACTTGTTGATAATAATGCAGTTGAGTAGTTTTATTTTTATTTTATCTATCTAAAATATCCTTCAACTTTGTTACCAATTTTGGTATGTCCTTTATTTACTATTGTTTTGGCTCTGTTATTAGCAACAGCATTTATCCTGACTATAGAAGTTTAAAGTACTCCATATAGCATCAAAAATATCTTCACTGATGCTACTTCATGTATGAAGGTAATTTCCCAAAACTTTTGTTATTTCATGTTTTCATTAATCACAAAATACACATCAATTTGTGCAACATCATATACGTAATAGAAAAACAGGATTGTTGCAGATACTTATTGAAGTTGAAGTTCTAGCTTATCTGTATCTCACTTATTTTATCTGACAGTTTATTACTGAATAAATAAATAAATATATATATATATTATGAAAGAATTGCACTTGTTCAAAACAAATGAACCTTCTCTGAATGTTTTTCTAGTAAATAACTAATATCTCTCTCCTGTGTCCTTGCATTTCATAAATTTTGTAGGCAGTTGCTGATTATTTTGAACTGAGTTCTTCAATGTTTTTAATATTTCTTGTTCCTTGTCATCTGCATCAGAGAGCTGTTGAATATTATATTCTTTAGCCACACTAATTCTTTCGCCGCATTCGCGGTACTGAACACATGGATACACCGAACGGCAAAAGACGAAAAACCTGAGACAAAATGTTTATTTTCTGTGTAATCATATTACTATTGCGATAATATTTGCAAAACCAAAATAAATTATTCAGATAAATTTCTATACTATAAGTCATTGCTAACCACAAAAATACACACACACACACAGGCAATCATTTTGACAAGCTATTTTTTTATTCCACTACTGATCGATGCTAAAAATTAGATTTGTTATTTCTGAGAAACTTCCTATCCACATATATATATAAACTATTTCGCTTGCATTGTGAATTTGTTGCTTAGTTAAAATATATTCTTAATCTAAATTGCTAACTTTCTCAAAATTTAAATGCGAATAATAAGTATTGCACGCTATTATGAATCGTCTTCTAATTACCTACCAACTAGTCAACCTTAGAATTATAAAGCAATTAGAGGAATTTTCTTCAGAAGATTGGTTAAGATTTGAAAATACAGTAAATGCACACACATGCTCCCGCACAATACAGATAAAGGTTAAAAAGAACAATGAGAATATTAAAAATATAAGGAGTCAAAAAGTTAGACATATACTTTACGAAAAATTAAAATAAATATCGTTGTTTTTTTTTTTTTTTACTTTAAATAATTGTAAAACAACTTGAACTATTTTAAAAACTTGATTAAAAAAAGAATAACCGATCTCTTCGTTAAAAATAATTAAATCCCTTAAGTTATCAGTTTAACTCTTAGAACATTAAAACAGGATACTAATACGATTTCTATCTCTAGCTGAGAAAAATACATTTACTAAAATAGATCGTTAATTATGAGTGGTCAAATAATGCTAATGCGACTTTGAGTTGGAATGCTTGACACAAAGTCAATTTGTGCAAAAATTACTTCTTTTTCAAGTGAAATTTCATTGATTACAAAGTAACAGATTTTCATGGCTTTGAACTTTAACAGCCATGTATTAATCCAAGGACGAATCTAGGAAAAAAGTGCATCAGTGTGCCAACGCATTTACCAACTTTCTCCTATCAGCTGCGTCTGGCGAACTGATCTAACTGATTGGAGCTGCTTTCATTACCGATGATATTTGCAAATTTGACTACTTGTCTTTTGATGAGATGCTCGAGGTCAGAAGGCACGCATGGAATGATGTGTTATCGGGTATTCGGAACAGAAATGTAATTGTGATTGATTACGTTCTAACTGGAAAACGTGTAGCGATAGGGCCTGCAATCAGCTGACCTTTCCACTTTGCAAAAAGTAAAGAAAGTAACAAGACAGCCTAACTTTTTTTTCTTTCATATTTTTTAAAATGTCTAGCTTTTAACAAAATGTGATAGAACTTTAAAAAGATTACTACAAACATTTCTATCTTTTTGTAATATCTTTTAAATAGATAGTCAGTTTATCGTTGCCTGTTTTTTCTTATATATATATGAAGTGATTTAATAAAAATGTTTTTATATTGTAAAATTATAATAGTATTTTTAAAGTAATAAATAAACATGAATAACAGCAATAAACTCTATATTAATATCCTAGTGTCATCTATAAACATGTTTAATCATTCACTTTATAAGTATGTGCATTCAATGTACATCTGATGTTAGTTTCCAGATAGTGGATTTCATCAGTAAGGAACTTTGGAATGCAAATATCCATTTTTATTATTCACATTACTGTCTTGAAAATATTTAAAGACGATAAGGTGGCTAAAGAGATTTTCTTGGTTCAAATCTAAAAGTGGTTCAATATATTTGCAAATTATTAGCTTAAATAACAATAAAAATAAAGATAATTGCTGAATGGATACTGATAAAGGTCATTATCTAAAAACTAGCTTATAAATCTAATTACCATTGCCACCTGGTGTCCATTGGTTGTTCATGCTTTCATATTTTATTAGAAGGCTGCAGAATGTAATAGAGTTGATTACTACTTTAATTTGAAGTTCAAATATAGCATGAAAAACTCAAATATTGTTTAAAAATAATTTTTATTTGCATGAAATATTCTATATACGTATAGAAAGTCTAAGTTCACTGCCAATCACCGATTTATTAAAGTAACTGTACATATAACATTACAGTTTACATACATTAAGTTTAGATGATACAAAGTTTAGAATTGTGATCAAATTCTTCTTTACAAACGGTATTAATATGTATATAAATTATATTTTTATGGGTGCATTCTGGGAGTGATGATTAGGAACATTGAAAGACATCTTGTTTATGTACGGATTTAAAATGAAGTTTAACCATGATAATTTCAGAGAAAAAACGTTCAAACTTGATAAGATCTGCAGTTATTAAAAGTAAATAGTCATTTGGCATGTATTGTTAATTATTAAAAAAAGCTGATGTCTTGGTGATTTTAATATTTACATTCTATTGTGCTATATTTATTAGTTTATTACATACATTGTATATATATAGATCCACATAGAATAAATTATTAGTGCTGATAATTTGATATATATACTTAATTATTTGGCTCGTTACAAGATTATTAAAATAAGTAGAAGTTATCTTTACCTTGTAAATTTAAATTATTAGCTAATTTTATTTGATTTAATTCTCTCATAACAAAATATTATATAATCTATACCCATAAAAGACTTTGAACAAATAAACAAAAGTGGATTCATTTTCAATTTAGAACATACATTACTTTGATACTGTAGATGATCAAATTACAATAAAATTAACAAACTATTGAAGTATGTCAGAAACACAGGTGATAGGTCCAAAGTGCTCAAAGATTCAAATAAAAATTGAAGATCTACTGTATTGAAGTCATAAAAATCCATTTACAGAGATGTTCTAAAGCATATCAAGTTCTATTATTTCAAACATTACTAAAATTTCTACTAAATAAAGATTCTCATTAAAGTTTCTAAGTTTTATATTGTGAATACTGACTGGTGTGTGAAAGTATTCTTAATACAATTATTTTGGGTTGTTTGGTAATTATATTGCATCTCATTTTGTTATTATATAAGGATATATTACATGCCAGTCATAGACCAAACCACATTACAATTGAGGCTCTTAAATTATTTTCAATAATTGCCTTAGAATAATAAATAACTACTTATCCTCTTCCAAAACTTTGTATTTTAAGCTTGAGGAATCACCATACTCTAGTATTGCATTTAAAACCTCCAGAATAAGTTTGGATTAATAGCATCCTCATTGATCAAAATCAAAAGCTGACATTTTGGATATAGCACACTAGCTGTTGGCACTTGATTATTTAACCTTACATAAGTGGTTCTGGAATATGTAATAGAGTGAATTATTGTTCCAGATAAAGTGCTTATGATACAGATGAAGTACATCTTCCTATTATGCTTATGAACATGATATTAAATCCATGTTAGGTGAAATTCTTTACAAAAGATGTACTATTGCTTTTTTAAGATAGATAATCCATATCTAAGCCTATAAATGACTTTCCAATTGGCCATCATTAGAAAGTAAACAAGGATAAAATAATTTATCCCAAACTTCACCACTCAGCAATTGGAAAGTCAGTTAAATATTGTCTTTTTTTATTGTAGCTTTGTGAAGGATTGTATTTTCATTGCATTAAGTCATTTATAAAAAGGCTACTTTACTACTTTATGCATAATTACACACACACACATATATATATAATTATGCATGAAATAATATAATAGTAATGCATAAAAGTACTTATTTTGGAAAAAAATAAAAAAATAATATATATACATTTTGATATAATGAGATTAATTTAGTGATTGGATAATAGTAAATTAAAATTCAGTATATTTTTTTGCTTTATATATTTTCTCTGACGATGCTTTATTTAAGTAAACATTAGTTGAAAATTAGTAAGTTTTTCATATTACAACTAAAGTCAGTATTTCACACTTTTTTCTCATTTTCCACTCCAAGATAAAATAGATATAAAGATGACAACCATAATGCTTTTCTAAAAATGGGGGAAAACATGTTTTTTTTTATTAATAATAATTTAGACTCAATAATTGAACAAAAACATCTAGTGTCCATTCAGTCTAGGATATTAGAATATATATTGTTAAATATACAAATTGTATTTCTGTTTTTATTTTCAATATAACATTCTCTACTTGGAAAGAATTAGTGGCAGTCAAAAAATCCAAGATTATGTTTAATGTTTGTAACATTTTATCTAGTGTAAGAAGAATTAACATATTTACATATAATTTATTATAAAGTCTTTAGTAATAACATAATAAATTATGCATCTAATTTTGTTATGCTAAATTGCATATTGAAGATAGATCACTTTTGTAGTTGAGACACTATAGATAGTTCTGCTGAATCTGGATTATGATATGAATAAAGTTTCACACAAGTTAATTTCTAGAAAGATTGTATATACTAATTGCTTGACTTTACAACATATGAATTGATATTTATTACACTTTAAGTCTTAAATTACAATATCGGATCTCTCACCTTAGAATAGAATTTTCATTTACAAATTTAATATACACAACATATAATAAAATTCATCTTCATATCTTATAAAAGCAATTTATGTATGTCAAATCATATGGCCTAGTGATTATGCAGCAATTGGATATACTCCCAATTTAAAATTTAATCATGCTAAAACAGTGAGATTTTTTTTTTAGATTACTATCAAGTTTATACATTAGCAATAAATAGTTCATAGCCAATCTAACAAAGCATTCAGTCATTGATTAGTAAATAAGTATCTACTTATTTAACAATTATAGGGTCAAACAGATAAAAACAACAAACTTTCAAAATCTAGAATTTGTCTATATTAAAAAAATATTGTTTAATATAGATTAAATAGGCCTTTAGAAAATTTCAAATATATTTCCTTTTTTTATATTTCAAAAGCTGTTTTTTTTTATCTCCTATTATATCTAAAACATCCAGTTGCTGATTTCTCTCTCTCTTCCCTCAAACTATATGATTGTGGTTAGCATAGTCCTTCTGTCTATTTCCAAATCTTCTATAAAATTTTCAATTCATTTTCTCTTAATCTAATCTAGATATTTTCATACTAAGTCTTTTCTATGTGGGTCATATTGACTTTTCAACCATTATTTCTTTCGGAAATAAAATGCACTATTCAGAATATGCCAACAAGTGATCAATCTTATTTTTTCTTTGCAAAATAATCTTCTGATATCTTTATCTTCACCAATCAAACCCTGAATTCCCCCATTTTTTATCCTAGTCATTTATGGTATCATCACCAAGTAGTACCAACATTATGTTTCAAATGATTGAAATTTTTTTCAGATCCAAGCAATGTGAATTTTACTGCTTATAACTTCCACATTTCTTTTATCTGATATTATTAAGCCCTCTATGTATTTAAAAGCTACAACACAGTTTATCTTCTTTATTTTCTTTCAGATTTTGGTCATGCAATTTCTTTCCTATTATATTTTTTCTTTGACTTTTTATATAAATTTTCATATTGCACTTCCTTCTGAATGGTTCATGAATTCCATTCAACATTAATTACATATAATTTTCAATATCTGCTAGTGAAATAATGTCTTACACAAAATGTAAATGCAATTTACTCACTCTACTTTGAATATTTTTATGAAAACTATTTGATTGTACATCATCATTATCAACCATTATTAATCCACTGCAGGATGAAGGTCTCTCCAAGTTCAATCCATCTTCTACAATTTTTAGCTTGATTGTACATATATTCATTTACATATATTCATTTATATAAGATACTATAGCAAAATAAAGGAAATGATGAAATTGATAATATTTCTGAAAATGTATTTTAATAAATTTGCCATGTATTTTCAATTTTCCTTTATATTAACATTATATTCTTTAATGGTTTCTTCAATATAAATATTGAAGAACTGCTTATTTTAATCCTATTTATATTTTTTTCCATAATTGCAGGTTGGTTTATTTACAAATGATAGTCTTCTATTCTGTTTCATATTTTTTATAGATCTAAATATTATATTTCAGTTTATATTATCCCTGACACCTCTCTGAGGAGTGCCAAAGCATGAAACTATGGTCAGGGGTTTGGGGAGGGGTTCCTGACAGAGATATTTTAAGTGCTGACTCTGGTTAAGCATTTATCACAAAGCTTGTAGAGGAATTGACAATCCTCATTGTTTATAACTTACAAGCTTAAGAGATAGGGTCATGTAATCTATGACTCTTATTTTGACTATTTATAGTCTCTGCCATAAGTCGTATGCAATTTTATATTGCTAAGACAACTAATATATGGTATGGCTGAAGATATATCAGCCCCATATAGCTATTTGAGTTGGATAGCTAGGCTTGAAGACATGTAGATGTCTGAAACTTTAAGATTTTCCACTTGATAGATAACTTTTAGATAAGGCTTGGCTATGGCTTGGTATTTTTAGATCTAGTGTCTGAAGCTACCCTGATACCTCTCTGAGGAATGCCAAAGCACAAAACGATGGTCAGGAGTTTGGGGAGGGGTTCCTGACAGAGATATTTTAAGTGCTGACTCTGGCTAAGCATTTATCACAAAGCTTGTAGAGGGGATTTGGCAATCCTCATTGTTTATAACTTACAAGCTTAAGAGATAGGGTCATGTAATCTATGACTCTTATTTTGACTATTTATAGTCTCTGCCATAAGTCTTATGCAATTTTATATTGCTAAGACCACTAATATATGGTATGGCTGAAGATATATCAGCCCCATATAGCTATTTGAGTTGGATAGCTAGGCTTGAAGACATGTAGATGTCTGAAAATTTAAGATTTTCCACTCGATAGATAACTTTTAGATAAGGCTTGGCTATGGGTTGGTATTTTTAGATCTAGTGTCTGAAGCTACCCTGATACCTCTCTGAGGAGTGCCAAAGCACAAAACGATGGTCAGGGGTTTGGGTAGGGGTTCCTGACAGAAATATTTTAAGTGCTGACTCTGGCTAAGCCTTTATCACAAAGCTTGTAAAGGAATTGGCAGTCCTAATTGTTTATAACTTACAAGCTTAAGAGATAGGCTCATGTGATCTATGACTCTTATTTTGCCTATATTATCCAATGTTTTAGTTATATCAATAAAAACATTATAATTTATTTATTTACTCTGAAGAATTTCTCAATCAGTTTATGAAGGCTCAAAATCACTTTCTGGATATCTCTATCTTATCAAAATTCAAACAGATCATCTAATAAAAAATTTTCAGTCATATTTTTAGTGAACTGATAAATAATTCTAATAAAAATTGTTTGAATTATGTAAAAAATTATAATTCTGCAATCTTCCTAATTATTTAGCTTCATTTTGGGGAGAAGAGCTATTGCCATTATAATTTTTTTTTCAAAGTTTAGGTATACCTTACCAATCAAATATATTTCATTTTGTAGTATATATACAATGGTTTGTCCTTTCTCATACAGATTTTAATTCCATCTAATCATATTGTCACTCTTAACATCAATCCTTTAAGTAATTAAAGTTTCAAACTCAGATTTCAAAATTGGTGATCATAAGTTATGATGCTTCATTTGAAAATCCTCCTTAGAGTTTTCCATTTTATTTCCACATTACAATCATTCTATACATTCATGTCATAGTTGTTAAATTTGATCTTCATTCACCAAACCTTCATCTTTTAATTCTAATTGCATTCAGTGCATTGTTTCCATTTTCCCATTGACTTCTTATACTATTATATGCTTTTTCTATGCTACCTTTTCATTTTTTATGTATCATCTTACATAAAAATTCTACACATCTCCCCTATCCTCATTTTTAGATTCTCTATTTATGCAACTTTCTAAGTTTTTATATTTCTCTTCCACTCTAGGTATCATATATAATCTCTATTCTTCCATGATATTCAAACTTTTTTCTGTTACTTACAGCAGATATGCCATTATTTTATTTTTTAAAAAACATTCTCTGTTGTTTGAATAATTTCCTTCTTTATTGTTTTCCACCTTTCATTTATACTACAAATATCTGGCTTCCCATTAGTTGAGAACTCATTTGTATTTTCACCATGAGATAAACTCTTTTGTCTGACTTTATATTGAACAGATTCCATTTGTTCTTAAGTCTATATCATTTTCAGCCATTATTGATCAATTGTAGGATAAAGGGCTCTCTAAGCTCAATTCATTTTCTCTGATTTCTAACCTCCCTTCTCCACATTATCCCAGCACATTTTCTATTTCAAACATCCATATTACATATGGACTCCTTCTAGATATTGCAAATTTCTTTGATCCAGTTTATGATTTTAACTGTTCATTTATTATCATCTCTTCTAGCAATATTTCCATCCCAACTCCATTTCAGACAATTCTGTCTATGATATCAGTAACAACTGTTTGTTCTCAAACTCATGCATTCCATTTTCATTTTTTTCTTGCTATTCTAACATATATCTCATATTTCATTGAATGGTCCAAGTCTCTGTATTGCTTTTTGTTAAGTGATGAAGTCTCATATCTGTAAGTAAAAACTGGTAACACATTTATTAAAAAATCTTTTTCAAACACATATGTATATTTCCTTTTAATATTAAGTTATTTCTACCAATAGTACTCCAACCAAGTTTAATTCTATGAGTAATTTCATCCTTCATATATGATCTGACCAAGATATTTGTAGTGGTTATTTTCCATGCCATATTTCAATAGTTATTGACATAGTGATGTATTAAGATTCTTTTTTCCATCCAATTTGCTATTGAAGTAGATACCCATTCTTTAAAAATTTTCCCAATCACATTTGCATATTAGAATGTCTTTTTTAATATTTCAGAGTTCTTTTACAATTAAAGGATTCACAAATTATATAAGAAAATTAAATAAATATTTTACAGTTTAAAATATTAAATGAATAATTGTAAAATACTCATTGTCATTGAGTTCTGGTGAATATATATATATATATATATATATATATATATATATATATATATATATATATATATATATATATATATATATATATATATATAATAAACATAAACTAATTAATTACATTGAACTAGCTTTTGGCAAAAATACTGCCTGAATCAAAGGTGGCTCAGTGCAATTTATTACTTTATATTTATTATTTATACTGCTATATATATACATATTTTAAGTATCTCTAAAAGTTATGTATACATGAAGTAAATTTGTAATATATTTCAAATGTATCTATAGTGTGTGAGGTTGATCTGACTTTCGGGTTGATGGATGATTGAGATATTATTGATTTAAGGTGAAAGATGCATTGTGATATAATAATTCAAACAAATCTATTTAATACAGTATTCAAATTTTAATAAATATATTCTTTACTGGAAGTACTTTCGATTATAAAACTGACGATCTTTACCAACCATTAATTAGTACAAATCTACATAAAATAAAAATGTTTATATTACCCATCATTCAATCCATTCAAATTTCCCACAATTCCATTGTTTTTATATTAGAATTTTGGGAAATTTGAATGGATTGAATGATGGGTAATGTAAAAAAATTTTGTTTTGTATAGATTTGTATTAGTTAATGGTTGATAAAGATCGTCAGTTTTACAATCAAAAGTACTTCCAGTAAAGAATATATTTATTAAAATTTGAATACTGTGTTAAATAGATTTGTTTGGATTATTATATAATTTAAAAATACAGACATTTAATAATTATAGTTATATATATATCATTAAAAACCAGTCAGCACTTAGACAATATCAATATCAATAACAATCAACAATTTCAAACTGTTGTCAAGGCAACCTCATTTTAACAATTATATATTGTATCTTTACCAATGGAGACTCAACATCTTCTGGCTAACTCATGTACTACTTAATGAAGTTACCTTACACCCTAAATTGCTATTTCAAGTTTTAACATATAATTAGCTCATCTACATATAAATAATACATCTAGTAAAGTAATACTTTATCACTTAAATGATTTTTTAATCAAAAAATAAATATGTAGCTCATTTATCATTAAATAAATTTTATACTACTGTAACAGTCAAATTTGTACATTTGTGCAACAAAATCCAGAGTTTTAGTAAATCATCCCAAGGCTGATCAGCATAAGGGGGTGGAAACTACATGTCTCTATAGCCCCGATTTCTTTACTAACACTCAAAGATTTACTACCTTACGGATGACATGTATGAGGCCACAGTAGTATTATCTTTAATTGTGTGCTGGCAGTAGCACCTCAGTAAAGCACAAGACTATGAGAAACTGACATTTTAAACAGTATAGCTATATAGATGGGTGTATCATAAGCATAATTACTAAATAAGGATGTGATTCTTAAACAACTAATAGATAACTAATCAATAATGACTTAACAATGAGCAACATTGAAACACTAAGCAGAAGTTAAATTTAAATTAATTTAATGAAAGCCAAATATTTAAATAATAAAATTAATAAATAAAATAATAATTGCAATGATTATTGGATTGTCTCATTTGCAGATGATCAAGTAAGGGATACAATTTAACAACATTTAAGTTTTGGTTCAAAAACAGGTGATGATTTTAGATATACTCATTTATGATTTACTGAGTTACAGGTAACTTTGGTTTACATATATATATATGACAATTTAAATCACTCGCAGGTAATATTAATTTTCTGGTTACATTTCAGTTAATTTATTCTACTTGTCATATATATGTATATCAGTCGCAGGTGATGATTTTGGATATAAGCATTTATGTTTGATACATATATAGTGTTTCCAATCACTCACAGGTGATTGTAGTTTTTGGGTTACAAATAATTTAATTTACCATGCTTGATATATATATATATATATATATATATATATATATCAAGCATGGTAAATTAAATTATATATATATATATATTACTCGCAGGTGATGAAGATTTATACATTTGAAGTTACTATTTCACGAGCTTTAATATTACTTCATAAATTCAGTTTAATTTGCTCATGATGTATGTCTAGTTTATGCTATATAACAGGATCTAGATTTGTTTTAGAGATAGAAGAAGTGATTATTACATTTATAAAGAATATTTTATTAAATGTGAATATTTAGTATATTCTCTATATAGCTTACATGCATATAAAACTAGATTCGGGTTCAGATCAAAACTGAAATATACACTTATTTTGGTGGGATGAACTGATGATTGGCAGTCAGACTTCAGATACCAAGGCATATAGGAGATATACAATCTGAGTCCCTGCATCTCGAATGTGTGCTTTTTCAAGATATTTGTACCAAATACTGGTTCCCTTGACACTGTACCCATTGCTGTGAAATAAGAGACATTTTAATCTGGGTGATCAAATAACTATTTAAACTGTCTGGAGTCTCATGCTCCAGTTCTAAGGATGCAGAATGGGGTGGCACTTATCCGATGCCCATCTGAAGAATGTAGTTGTTCAAACTAAGAGTAATGGGGTAGCCCTTACATATACACCCATTAGAAATGCTACAGAAACAGATATATATGCCTAAGCATTTCTTAAGGACACTTTGCACTGCTGACTACATCATTATATAATAAAATTAGGACACTAAACAATAGTTTCTTTCCATGAAACTACCATAAATCAGTTCATTATATAGCATCTATAATTATGCTATTTAGAAAAGCTTATGAATCTAATTTATTAAGCAATCTATATAGGCATTTATAATTCTAGGGAGGATTACAGCATATTATGGATAATTACAATATAAAGTTATAGCTTTGTGCTGTATTTTATCACTTCGAGTAAATATTAGTTAAATATTACATTAAAGCAAATCTATCTTAAAGTAGCTGTAAGCTTTTAATTATAACTTAAATAAGACATTTTATCCATTTCAGAATGGAGTTTCGTTTGTGCGTTAATAACCATGAAATTACATATATGCATGTGAGAATATCTAATAGCTTCTCATTAATGATTTAACTAAGAGTAAAACTCTGTTTTGAACGAATATAGCATAAACAAATACATAATTGAAAATAAAATAAAATTGGCATAGATTTAACTAAAAAGAACATGAATTTAAAGTTAAGCTTTTGCATAAGTGAAATCTGAAATTTGGTTTTATTTTAGCTTAGTTTAAAAAGGGGATTAAAATGAAATTAGCTGAGATTTGATTGATTAAGTTTAATATAGATTTAAGTTATTTGTGAGAATTATTAATAAAAGCAAATATTATCATTAAGCTAAAATATGTAAAATAACTTGGCAACTTAATTATCATTTTAAAATCAATCATTTGGAATTATAAGTAATAAATTGGTTATGATAAATCATTCAGAATTAATAAATTAAAGCAAGTTAAAACTAAATCTAACTCAGAATAAGACAAATAAGTTGAAACCAAATCAGTCAGAAATAAATCAGCAAGTCAATAAATAAATCAGTAAACAAACCATAGAATAAATCGATAAATCAGGCAAGATTTGGGATTTTAGATAAAGAAAATAAAATTACATTTAACTGGTAAGTTTAGAATACATTATTACTTTGGCCATAATTAATAGGTTTATCTAGCTTTAAGGAATTAATGAATTTTAGTTGAAAAGTTAACTTTAAATTGAGAGAGGTTTGTTATCGCAATCTTCTCTCTGCTGGCAAGTTGGCTTCATGTTGATGGATTACTTTAGGTGACATCAGTTTTTACTTCACTGCTTCCCACATCTTGTAGACCATTGCAGTGTCTAGAAAGCAAGGGAATTGCCATTGTATCCCACTATCATCGTCATTACCAATTTAAAAACATTTTAAACGAATTGAACTGCATGAATTAGGAATAAGATTTAGATTTTTCAAAGATGGCTGAAGCAACTTATATACCAGTTTACCCCCCCTATCCCCTGTCATAGTAGTTTTATATCTGTTTTTCTCATTACCTCACTGCATTCTAGGTAATCATGGAGTCCCTACTGTGATTGATTTTTCTACTGGTGGGTCTTCCTTCGGTCAACCATGTTTTTTCCTTTGGTGGATCCAGATATATTATTCATACTTTATTTTAAAATCTATTTTTACTCTTAAATTTGTAACTAGGTCATAATACAGGGAGAAAGATTAAATTTTTGAAATCCTTCTTAGAAAAACAAATCTAAAGATGAAAAACATTTTGTTATATATGTAACTGAATTATATAATTTAGCAATATATGCAGAAAATATAATAATTTCAAATATTAATTTTAGAATAAATATTCTAAATAAAGAAATTTCTAATGTTTTAATTCTATTAACATTAATCCTTCCTGCATATATGTAGTTTATTGTTACACATACAAAGCATTTTCCATTTATTTTACTACTAGAAATATATATGTGTGTATCTACTGATTTTTATACATATACATGTTTCTTTTACTGTATGTTAAATATACACATGCACACACGACTAGTACATTTTAGATTTAAAATTAACATGATTTTAGTACAATATTAGCATAATATAATTATAATATATGAGGATTTGGGTATAAGTGTACATAAATAAACACTACTATAATATATAGTGAAACAGTAGGATAGACAGATCTGACTGTTTCACTACTAACTCACTCTATTAACAATATTGGTTTAATTATTTAAAACACAAGACTCATCACAAAGCATTTAGTAAGGTGCACAAGTAGTTTAACATTAAGAATTTACCCTAAAAGGTATATTCCCAATGGCATAAGAATATCATCTTTATCTACTTTCATAAACTATCAGTAACATTCCCATAACTCACCTATTGCACAAAATAAATTCTAATTAACAATTACAATAAATCACTAACATATTTAATACTCTTCTATTTAATATAATTATACATCAATAAATAAAATTCCTAGCATACTCTAATCCTATTCTAAATCGTACTCTTAATTATAATTCTGACTATTGCACCCTAAATAATATAACTACATATAGTGAGGGATTATTTGATTGGCTATTTCAGTTTCAGACAAAAAAAATTATATACAAATTAATTTCTCTCTGGGTTTTTTTTTCTTAAAATAATTTATTTAATTAATTTTTTATATTATATAATTTATTTAACACTTTACTTAAATATAATATTAAAAGACATTTTAACACTTTACTTAAATATAATATTAAAAGACATTTTAACACTAAAATATTTTTATTAAACTGAGTTTGAAATATAAAATATCATTGAAACAATTTTAATACTAATTTTGATACATTTTTTTAACAGAAACATAAAATAATTTACAATACTAAAATTGATACATCATCTTATCTACAATATGTGCACATAGAAGAACACACACACTGCAGACTTTATGACATCACTGCTTAATATTTTAAAATAATTAAATAAGAATTATTTAATATACATTATAAAGACTTAGTAAATATTAAATTTTTTAGCTAAAATTATTATTTTAACATTATGTTCTTAACTTAAATAACATTATACTATAAATGTAATATATCATTAATTTTATTAATAAGTTGAACTAATATAGCTTTAACATAATTTAAATAAGCTTTTTATTCAATTACACATAATATCTTAAGTTGCTTTATGCACAAAATTATTATAATATACTAACTGTTAGATACAAATTTAAATTTTATTATTAAACTATGTTTCATATTTTTAATGAACTATTTCAAATAGCATGGGCACAATATATATATATATATATATATAAATTCTAATATTCTCATGGATAAATGATAAATTTGAAGTATTATTTCCAGGACTTTCCATTTAATGAAAATAGCTAAATAGCTGATGTTTCAGTACAAAACAAATATATTTGTATAAACTCTTTCAAATTCAATGTAGTTTTTCTCTACTTAAACAAAGATATTGGGCTCATTCATAATCAAATACATCTTATTAATTTAGGACTTATCTCAAATCCTTTTCCTACAATTCTTCTTGGAGACTTCAACTCTACTTATGACTGTTTCAATTCAAAATTTTTACAACTTCTAAATTCTCATTTCATGTGTGCACAGGGTTTTTTCCCACATGATGCATGTTCATTTTATACAAAGAAATTTTCTTCTCTTATAGACCTATTATATTACTCTCCGGAACTGCACTTCTTCATCAATCCATCTTTACAACCATTACCTTTCTCTGATCATCATGCTATTATGCTTGATCTGACATTAGACTTACCCAATCAAACCTATGTACACCTTAAATCTACAATAAGAATTTTGCTAAAATCTGCTACACCAGAGGCGATTATCTCTGAAGCTTATATTTTTTTCAAGAAAATAGACATCCTAGCTCTTCCACCAGCTGAATCTTGGTTTGCTTTTCTAAATATTCTTAGTTCTTTGATTTCTCATTACACCAGAAAGAATAAAGGGCCGATTGGGTTACTTAAGAAAGCAGATAGCTTAATTACAACATTGAAAGATATACCTCCAACACCAGCATCTGTACAGGTTATTATTGACCTGAAGCAACAATATGTAGAGACACACCAAATCCTAATAGACTATCTGGCTACTAAAAAGGCAAGGCTTTACCTCTCTAAACCTCATAACTTCTCAAGGGGATATATAAGGTGGGCTATAGGTTTTCAAAGTAAGTCTAAAACTCCATCAGCAATCACAGTGAATAATATAATTTTCTCGGGTAATAGCATGATTTTACAAATTTTAAATCATTATAAATGCAAGCTAGTAGATGTTTCACAGAATTTGGTGCTTGATACATCTATATATTCTTGTGAGACAATTCATGATATTAATAATGATGATATTAGAGCTAAACTCTCATCCATGCCTGATAGAATACACCCTGGAATCCATGGAATACCAAAATTCATGTTCAAACATCTTGAAGCCTTCACAGTACCAATAGTGAGTAGAATGGTTGATATACTTGCCTCAGGTCCCCTTACTATTGATCAACTCTATCCCATTGCGATGGTCCCATTTCTTAAGAGTGCTATTATCCCATTGCCTCTGGAGAACCTTAGACCAATCTCGATGACTCCATTGATTATCAAACTGATTGAAGCAATTATCAAAGATAAAATTCAAATTCTCATTCTGCCTTTTATCTCTAGTTTTCAATTTGCAAAGAAAGGTAGTTCCACAGCTGAGGCATTCTGCCTATTCAGGTTAATTATGGATTATACAAGAAAAAATAAAAAGTCAAAGCCAATAGTTGTCCAACTTGATATTTCAGCTGCTTTTGACTCAGTCAGAATTCCTCAACTAATACATCTTCTAAGTGGTCTGAACATTCCCACAGGTATAATGAACATCATTACTAACCATCTAATAAACAGACATATTGCAATTTCATTAAATGGAAAAATTTCAAACTCATTCACACCTACCAAGTCGATTCCACAGGGTTCTCCTCTTAGTCCCTTACTCTTCATTCTATATATAAATCCATTCTTTAAATCTTTAGAGATGAATCATTCTGGATTGTACATTCCTGGTATCAATAAATCCATTCAGCACATATCCTACATGGATGATGTGGCAGTGTTCTTACCATCTAGAAAATTCATACCGAAACTAATTCAAATTATGGACAATTTCACCATAGAGTCAGGTCTTGCATTTAACCTTAGAAAATCTGCTGTATGGAGACTTTCATCTGGAAAATCCATTCCATCCCTTTTCACAGCTATGCCACAAAAATTTTTGGGCTTACCAATGAGTCTCTCTCATGCAGCAATGAGGAAATTAATACAAGACACTATCATGAATTCTGCAAGAAAAATAATTGATTCACTTTCAAAAGTTTATACATCATTATTTGCAAAAGCAGCCCTACTCAACATGTTACTGTTCCCCATAATTGCTTACTACATGCCGTTCATTAAATTCTCATCAAAATTTATCCAGAATATAAACTCTCTTTGCTCAAGATTAATGTAGAAGGGTAAAACTGTTGCTATTAGCTTAAGAAGAGTGCAAAGACCAACAAGACTTAATGGCTTGTCACTGCATTCACTTCATGTTCTTTGTCTACAGAAATCAAATAACCTCATTACAAGACTTAATAGGATTTTTCCTGATGACTCATCTTTTCTATCTATTCATCCTACAGATACTCCACCTCCAATTAATGATGGTTGGCTGACACAAGTCTTAATTGACATTGCAAAAATTCTCATACCTTTAACTCAAATAAAACCAACGAAACTTCGTTATTGGGATGCCTATCTTCTTTTTTTTTAACAATTATCCCAGATCATAGCATTCTCACCTGTACAAACTTTGCCATTATAAAGAAATATAAAAGATGTAATCTAGAGCCAAAATATTTGGACTTTCTTCTAAAGCTAAATCTCAATGCCTTTCCAACAAGCCACTTTCTTGTGATGTATACAGGTTTTTCATCTTTGGACCCTGTTTGCTCACTCTGCCATAGGGAGGATGATACCATATTTCACATTTTCAACGATTGTTCCTCTCTTCAGGGCTGTAGAATATTGATTAATAAAATTTATACACCAGAACATCCAATTATCAACACACTCATAAAAGGTTTTGCTTATGGGGATTTTGCAATTATAAGAAGTGCAACTTTCATCACTTTCTGTCTATGGTTTGTCAGATGCTTCCTAATTTTCAAGTCTGTTATACCTGATCCAACATTAATTTTTTTACAAAAATTAAAAGATATCAAAGAAAGAGATTTGAAGTTAGCTCCTCACCTAATAGCAAATTCCACATGGAATCTTATTAATATTGGACATTAAGTAATTTAATGGTTTATAAATGTATTGCCAAATTTAATGTTATTTTATAATTTTTTTCTTTATTGTAAACATAGTTGAATAAACCTGTTTTTGATACTAACAAATATATTTCTCAGAACTTCTTCTTGGTCAAATCACAAGAATTTGTGTGGTGAGATTTAAACTCTTTTTTTCCTCTTCATTCTCAAATTCTATTGATTGAGAAGTTTTAAAAAGTATTTTATCCTCCAAAAGCTTTTTCCAAATACTACTAATTTTCTTTAATTCACATTTTTCATGTATGATCTTAGACCTTTTACAAGCTCTATAGCTTCCCTTAGCAATCTCTGATCATATTGTTCAAGCTTTAACAGAATTAAAAAAGATCCAATTTATAATATTTTTCATAGGAACTTTTTATATGGGGCTACTTAAAAAGTATGTTGGAAATTAATGTAAAACTATATGGAATAATTCCTATGGTTTTATTCCCCATTTTAGATATATACAATTCTTTAGAAGAATATATGCTGATATAATCCTGAGGGTAACAGTCAATATAAATAATATCAGACTTTTATATTTCATATCCTAACTATTAATGATCATACTGAGTATTCAATAATATTTTCTGACCATTATTTTCAACAAACATGTCTCAGTACATATAAAGTTTATCCTTTGCCACTATAGATGCTATTTATTTATTTAAATATATATTTTCTATATTCCAGATTAGGGCACTATCTCTAAGATAAAAAAAAACATTTATAGATAAGGTTCAAATCCCTCTCTAGCTTTTTAGATGTTAGCCCTTACATTTATCCACTACTATCTCAAAAATTATGGCAATGCAGCTATATATAACTAAGTTTGGAAAGAGAGAGAGAAATAGACAACAAAACTTAAAATAGTATAAATATAATAAAATAAAATTTATTTATAATATGTATACACCATATATAATATTTAGGGATGAATCTCATGCTTACAAATGTATATATATATATATATATATATATTGAAACAGACAGATTTACCGGTACAAAATATATATATATATTAGTCAAGTATGTATTCATATCAGTGAAAATTTATTTAATTAGATTGAATTTAACTTATGAATTCTGCTATGCTTATATCCAATATAAAACCATCATATAATTATCATTATTTAACTATAATAACATAAATAACAATTGACAAAATATAAATCAATCGATAACAGATATATGGCAAGTTATAATAAATATTACCTATTAATAACGGAATGAGAAATTAATTCTAAATTCTATTTGCTTCAGTGGTCTGAAAATTATGTTAAAAAAATTAAATACATATTTAAAGTTAAAACAAAATGTTAAAATTATTTAGAGAATATTAATATTATATTTAATATTTGCTAGAAATATTATTATTATTATTATTTTATAAAGATCTTGTATTTTAAAATAAAAAAATCTTACTATAGCATCCGAATTCTGATTTTAAATTTTACTAAAGATAATGTTTGAACACTTTTTAAAAATTGATCTGCAAGACAGTTTTAAAAGTTTGAAGCTTCATTTAATATATTTCTCTTGAGTTATTCCCCAGAAAGAATGATGAACCAAATGTATTAACCATTCATCATGAATAGCCTGAGAAAAATTATGTGAAAAGTGACAGATAATGTTACTTCTAGTTCTCAACAGTTGTTGCATTGGTACATATTTCCAGATTTAGTTGACTAGTTCACTAAATTTTTTTACATCACCATAATGCAATTTTTAGCTAGTGATCAATTCTCCATATTAGTAATATTAATAATTCACAAGATAACTCTGCCATTTTAATCAGTTTAATTTTTTGGGATATTGTTAAATAGTTTTTGCTGGTTGAATTAATCTAAAGTGTTTAATTATTATGATATAATTTCTTAAAGCAAGAAAGCTTTCTCCCAAATCTTTTTTTTTTTTGCACATTAAAATTAAAAGAAAAAAGCTTGATGTCTCTCAAAACTTTTTTTTATATGAACGCTATTCCAATTACATTTGAAAAATCCGGAAAACTTTTATTTATTACTACATATCGATTAAAAAAAAAAAGTACATTATTTTTCTCATAAGAATAAAAATATTTCTCTCTTACTATTTACAAATAAGAATGGAAGAAATAAATAGCTTACAACTTCCAAAAAAAAAAAATATTGACTTGGATAGTTTTGCCTATATTATTCATTACCTTCTTTCATTTTAATATATCTATGTTAGTATGTGGATAAAAAGCAAATAGTTTAGACTAGCTTTATTTGAAAAAGGTGTCTGAACTGGTACAATATTTTCATTGACAAGAAAATGAGATAGTGAAATTGTGAGTACACATGATCATTTCTCATCAACATATTTAACTCATGCTCTGGGTATACAATTACCCATTGATGCTGTTTTATCTATATTTTTATCTTGGAAGATCAGGTTAACATTTGTCTATCAGGAGAATGAATCTTGACCCATAATTTTAAGATGTATAAGAACCAACCACCAACATTAAGATACACATTGCAGGCATGAAAGAATAAACTCAGAGATTTAGAAGATGATACACATAGATAACCAAGTTAATGATCCATCACACACTGGAGTCATGCATCATCAAATCTTAGAGGCTAGCCTACATTTGTACTATATTTTGATTGAGATGTTTTGCTCTTTAGAGACAAAATAGTAATAATACTTAAAAACAATTAAAATTATATAAAAATCCATTGATGGAGTGTAAACATAAAACTCAATATAGAGTGGCATTACAACATCAAGGTCTCAAGTCAATGTCAGAAACCATATCCCATTATTAGGAAAGAAGATACAATTAAGCAAATGCTCAAAGTACAAAGCTATCTTTTTCCTCAATGTATGCATATTTCTTCTAAAATTCATTAAATAAGTCCTGGGTCATCACTGAAAGTTAGCTTTACTTATTATCCATGCAGGTGTCAAGTCTTTCCCCTTTCCAAATAATTCTTTACTGGCCTAAGTGTGTTCATTTGTAATGACCTAAAATTTTTCCATCTCTGAATGTTCTATAAAGAAGTTGATTATTAAACCTTTTTTATGATTTTAAAATATATTATTTATGTTAAATGATAAATGTAACCAATGTAAGTTTCTGTAAATTATAACCAACTTTCTCTTCTTCAGCATTAAGTTAAAATTAAAGTATCATTATTGACTAGTGAATGGCTTTACAGGTGGTTTACTAACTTGGCCTATAACTATCATTTTTAATGACTGTTAGTAAACACATATGCAGAAAAGCTAAATATTTAAAAAATCTACTTTTTCTGTGCATATGTTCAGTAACAGTTATTCAATATATTAGCTCAGAAAAGAAAATAAATTTAAAATTGAAATATTATTTTTAAAAATGTATTCACAATTTGCAAACTTCACTATGAACCACAATATTGGTGCTTGAAGATTCATTCCGATAGCCTTTTTGGCTTTCCTTCAGTATAAAACCACACTGCTAGTGTTTTTTTTGTAAGTTTTTAGTATTGCTTCTATTTTCTCTTCCAAATCAATTTATATAAAAGAAAATAAAGAAATTATTTTTTTTAAAAAAAATGAGAATGAAATAAATATATAGTTAGAAACTTTTTTTTTTTTAAAAAAAAAATCGACCTGGATACTTTGCTTATTTCTTTTTTTGTAATATATATATGTTAGTGCATGGGTGATAAGCTTGCGAGATCAGACTAGCTTTATTTAAAAAAAAGTGTCTGAAGTGGTACCGTACGACTATTAATTCTTTTTTATTTTGTATGTTGAGATCAAATTTTGACACTTTATCTTCTTTTCCTCTACAACCACAGATCTGAATAGATAATTCATTTAATGGTTTTGACGTTATTATCACTTAATTATTTTTTCATTGTATCACCATATGTATCATGACTATTGAAATAAAAGCTAATGTCATTAATCCTTCTTGTTATTTCAGAAAATAACTATTATTCACACTTATACCAGTCATATTTATTCTGAATCTGCTGTTATCCTCATTACAATTTTATGATTTCCACATCTTTTTAAAAATCTCCTATTTAAAGTTTCAATCTTCCAGAAGTTATGTTGAATGATGAACAATTATTTTTGTCTGATTGTTCTGATTCATAAAGAAATAATTTTCCTTTAGTATTAGATTCATTTGAAGGAAACTTCATTCTTATATTTTGGAAATAAATTGCACAGTAGTTTTTTTTTATCTTTCTCAGTTCACAAGTAACCTTCTATCTAAACTGTAACTGATGAAAGAATTTAGCTTATATATAGCTTATGTATAACATAATTCATTTTTAAAACTCTTTAATCTGCCATAACTGTAACTTGAACTGAGACCAACCAAGTTTACATTGGAAATATTTTAAAGTAAGTTTAGGACCTCTTTCAAGTAGCCACTGCATGGCCAGCAACTATTTTTCATTACCTGCTGAACCATTAAGTACATAACTATTATTATCTACATGACAAATGTTTCTAAATTGGTTAAGGGAGTCTCACTGCATTGGTTCATTGTATTATTATAGATCTTTCATCGTGTATTATATAACACACTTCTAAGAGCAGCATGCTCATAGTTTAATTTTATCTTTGAAAAATAGTAAGAAATATATAAATCTTAAAATTTTAAAACAAAATATTATTTGGCCTTTAATTTCACATGATTTATTATAAAGATTTGCTTGCTTATTAATGAGTGAACTACTATGAGCATAGATTTGAAACCATATTTTTGGAAAATAACTTTGTATTCTCAATAAATATCTTTTCCTTTGAAGTTACTAAGACTCACTATACCCTTAAAAATAAAATAAAAACAAAGATATTAGTGAGTTTTACAAACAACATTTTTATTGTTAAAAAAGCTATAAAAACAAGCAATATATTAGTAAATGTTGCTATCCAGATTAATTTTATAGTTGTGTTGGTTTATTAGATAAAAATATTTTGTCAGCAATTTTATAACTAATGTTATCTATTTTTTTATTATATCCTTGAGTAGTTAGTCTAAACCAGTAGTAATAGTTGGGTTGTTTTCTCTTAGCGTGTTGAAACCGCTTGAGGGCATAATTTCTATGTAAATGAACAGAATTATAATTTTACCAGGCTGTTGTTGTTGTTTTTTTTTTTTCAACTTTATAGTGCTTTTTTTGATTTACAATAAAAACATAAATAATGAAATTTATCTAAACGAAATAAAAAATAAATTGGATAAACATTTTTTTTTTTCTAAAATGAAATTTGTAATTTTAACAAGAATAAAAATAATATCGTGGCGATGCAAATCAAATTTTAATATGAAGAAAAATAAATAATTTCTCCAATACAAAAAACATCGTGGCCAGTCAATAAAATTGTTAATTTTAACAAGAATAAAAATAAATAATTTCCCCAAAACAACATCGTGGCCACGCAAATATAATTTGTAATTTTAATAAGAATAAAAAGAAAGAATTTATTGAAAACAACATCATGGCCAAAAATAAAGGTGGTATTTTCGATTGGTCTTGTTATTTATCTCACACAAATGTGAATTTTAGCATGATTTTGTAAAAATCACACTTACACCTCCCTTTTGACAATTGATTAAATTGCCACCCTTGTCTAGAAAAGTGGAGCAAAGTTTCCACAATTTTTATTACCTTATACTACATCATTGGATTTGGAAAATAATGACTTGAGCATGCAAATTTGAAGAATTTTGATAATCTCAATTACAGACACCCAAACAAAATACCATAGCAAAATTTAAAATGGGATTGTTCATAGAAACTGCATAACACAAAGTTCACTGCAAATGACAGTGGCTGCTGTGACAGAATAAATAATCCTACTTCTGTGCTGTAAATACTTGTATCCAAAATGTTAATAATATTATTCTATAAACTGTGGCAGAATAATACATCCTATTTCTGTGCTATTGCATAAAAATAGATATCATAGCTAAATTTAAAATGGGATTGTTCATATAAATTGTGTAACACAAAGTTCACTATAAGTAGCAGTGTCCTCTGCAGCAGAATAAACATCATATTTCTGTGCTGTAGCATAGAAATAGGCACCACAGACAAGTAAACAGACTATTTCTATGCTTAACCATTGGAATAAAATGTTATATAGCAGCATGGCCACTTAAATGGCATTTTCTGTGCATTTGCATAGAAATTATGTCTTCAAGCAGTTTCAACCCACTAAGAGAAAACAACCAGTACTTGTAATGGATTACCAAGATATAGGCCCAGGATATTGCCATATGAAGACTATGTATTAAAATACAATATCAATGATTGGATTACATGATGTCACTAAGAATATTAACATTGAGAAAGGTGTACAACAGAGTGATTCCATACATCCAGAACTTTTTAGAGTAGTTTTACAGAACAATATTTTATGGATCAAAATAGGAAGCTAAGGGAATAAAAGTAAATTGATAATTATTTGTCATCTACATTTTGCAGTTAATATAACTATTTTTACAAATATTGCTTCAAAGTTTCAGAAAATATTGCAAGAGTTATCAGATGAATGTAAGAAAGCAGGACAGCAATCAAATGCTAAAAAAAAAATCTAAAGTAAAGTTCAATAGAATTTCTAAAAAAAATAAAAAAAATAGAAGATTGATAATGATGAATTAGAATAAGTTAACAACTATAAATATCACAGTCAGATTATTAATACAGACAGAAGCATAATGGATGATACTAATCATAAAATTAAACTTGAATGGGGTGTTTTTGGTAGAATGCTATTAAAAGGAAATAGGTGTATGTGTTCAAAAGGAAAGGTTTTAATAAACATGTTTTACCAGTTCTTCCTTATAGAATGATAACTTATCAACCTGAAGTTTTAATTTTATATTTATACCATTTTTTTTAATACTTTTTAATGTTCACAAATCATTCAGATAAATAGTCCAATGTCCTTAATTCACTGTGGGTTTTTTTTCTATACACACACACACACACTATATATGACTGAATTTATACATATTGGTAGAAAACACAATATTCTTATGGTTGAAAGCAATTTCCAAATCCAGGCTAAATTTTTATGGAATTTCAGAAGTTATCATTGAAGCGTAGACTTTTTTTAAGGAAGTCATTGACAGATACAGAAAATCATTAGCAAAATTTAATTTTTACATTCAGAAATGTCTTCAATGACATTTTTTTAAAATTCTTAATCTGTTAAAGTCTTTTTTACAGTTAAAATAAAATATTTTTATATTTAAGGATTACAATGATAACAAAACTTTGAATGTTTTTAATAAAGTTATATATAAACCCTTTTGGATGATTTAATAATGATCAACTTCATAGGATATTAATCAAAGCAGAGAGACACAATTTTTACAATTTTTAAAATATGTCCAATACTACTTATCACATAATCACCATTTCCTCTGCTTTCACAATGAAGAAACTAGTCTGGGGATATTGGATGAATAGGGACTAGATATAAATTTTATGCACAAACCTTCTTGCATCCATTGAGTACTAAGGCTTGCACTAAAAGGCACTACTATACAGAGTACAAAATAGTATTTAATTGGGTTATGAGTAAAGGGCAGGCAACAAGATGGGTGAGAAAGGTAATGTGGTATGCAAAAGATTTGGATAAATAATTTATATCAGTAAATTTGTACAAAAGGTCAGATGATTGAGTTAGGAGGATTGTTGAGTGTTATAGTGGTAAGGAATGGGATAAAAGAATAGATTCATTAATAAAAAATAGAGAGTTAGAGAGATGGATAATTAGTATGGAGAATAAAATAGATTAAATATATATAGAAGTAAACAGAGCATTAGGTGTGAGTTAATGTATGATAATAGTAAGGAAAGTAGTTTATTGTTTAAGGCTCGAATGGGATCTTTAGCAACAAGATAAAATAAATGTAAATGGAGAAATATGGGTGATTTAGTCCATAAATTGTGTAAGAAAGGAATAGAAAATATTAGGCATCTGTTAATTGAATGTAAATGCTTGAAAACAGAAAGGATACAAATAATGAAGTTATGGAAGAATAAATATGAAAAAAGTGATTATACAGAAAATGAGATATTGATTTTATGCTGTGTTTGAGAAAATATAAGGGGGGATTTAGATATAAAGACCATATAGTTGACAAAGATTATGTTGTGGAAATGGGATGGAGCAGAATATGGGAAAACTTAGAGTGGGGAATGGAAGGTAAAATGGGTAACAGATTTCTCTGGGCATAGTTGCTGAGAGATTCCTGACTTCGTTTAAGAAGTCACAGTGCATCATAATCATTATATATATATATATATATTATAACAATCAGAATGTAAGTGAAGATCGAATCTAACCACAAACTACGATATCTGCTCTACAAGGCGCCATCTAGGCATTTAAACCTAGAAAAATTTATAGAGTAAGCAGATACGTGCTGTTAAGATTCCACTTTATCTAAATATTCCGATCGTTAGCCCAAGTCACTAGCTCAGCGGAGACGCAGAGATAAAAATCTATATCTTCATTTATATCTTAAATATCAATAAATAAAAGCCACTGCCAGAAATTAACACATAAAAATATTTATTTACGCACATATAAAATAACATTTAAATTTTGAGGAATAAGTTTAACATTTTAGATTTTTATATTAACTTTTAATTTTACATTTAACTAAGTTTCAATGAGTTTAATATTTTATTTAGATAGTCAAGTATGAATAGACTACATAGATCTGCATTTGAAAAGAAAATATTCTTCCCTGATTTAACCTTAGGCAACAAATTTCGCAACCAAACTGGCGCCAATCCATCTGATACATTCATGTATTCAATGTAGCATGATACGACAACACAAAATACTATACTGTCAGGAATGTACATCTGAACAATAAGTAGAAATAGAGAAGACATTGACTCTCCACCAACAGGAATGTTACATCTGTTGGCAAGTAGAACAATAAACAAAAAACTCCATAGGAATGGACTGCGGTCTTCTGCTGACTTACAAACCCATCCATAGGCAAACAGAGGGTGTGTGGTGTATATCTATAATCCTGCCCATAGCAGACCTCATACTACATCTACAACTACACAAATATATCCAATCCATTGAACCAATTCAACTACGAAATGAATAACCTAAGATTACCCTCCCTTAATATAACTTTACAAAACTATATAGCCATTCACGCCTGACTTAAATTTAACATTTAAATACGTTCGCCCAGATTTGTTTAAAAATGTTGGGTATAGATCGATTACATAGATTCCACAGTCAAAAACATTTCAAAATAAACATAAATGATCAAAATACAAAATTATTGATACCGACAATCGCAGAGGGAAATTTATAAGTAACCCAATAGTATTCACCATAAGATACTTGCATTGTCACCAATATCTTAAAAGACATCCGAATAAATACATTTTAGATACCGTACGGTATCATTATTTATCGAATGTCAATATATTTTGATCAAATATGAAAACCAAAATATAATTAACCGTGAACGAATCCATGCAAGCGTCTATAAACAACTTAAATTTCATGCATTTAAATAATCTTTACAATAAGAAAAAAAAAATGGAAATGATGTTTATCAATCGGAAAACATATAAAATTAAACATTATTAATTTGATTTAAAAATTTACAAAAGTCAGATAAGAGTCCATTTTAACATTTAAGTTGGCTTGTTTATCAATTTGTAAAACTTGATGAAAGTTCTTGATTTTAATAATTGTTCATTTCATATAGCTTATGGTAGAAGAGTCCAGGTTTCTGCTTTTAATTCCTGTGACACCTCCATTGGAAGATAATGTTCTGGAGATGGCAATAGCTGGTTCAAGGTATCACAGTCTTTTCATTTTTCTTTTTAAATAGAGAGTGTGGTATGTGCGTCCTACCGCATCTCTCAAACACACAACGCTGGAACTGTCAGAAAAAAACTGTATTTCCCTTTTTATATTAATCCACACGGATTCAATCAACAAAACGTCACTAATCCATCACTTTCGTTAAGGTCCAAGCCAAGGCTTAGTGCTTCCATTGGTCAAGCTAAAATCTCTTTATTCTCTTATCTAATTTACTCTCTGACTTTTTAATTAGACAGCTTTTGGATAATTAATAAACAATCATTTCCATTTACAGATTACAGGAATTAATTAATACCTGTTTTTATTTTTACTTACGTTATTTCTTTTTTAAACTATTTTTAAATTTAAATCTTTTTTTATAAAAAAAATACATTCAAATACCTTTTTTTATTTATTAAAAAAATTTTTTTTTAAAGTTTAGCATCTGTGCGAATATATATACATTTAACAAACATTTTAATTTTAGCGTTTAGTTTTTTTACTTTTATTTGCAAACTTTTAAGTTTTTATTTTAAATTAATGTAACGACATATTTATATATCGTTACAATATATATATATAAAATTGAATTCCTTCTTAGAGAAATTAAATATAAAAGTTAATGCAAATGATTTTGCTATTGAATAATATAAACATTCTATAGAAAAAATGTTCAAAAGAAATTTTTGTTTAAAAAGTGAATTTAATAAAATATTCATCATTTTCTTGGGCATTTCACACTTCCTCTGTGGCTAGATAAAAAATCTTTTAATAAATCAAACACAATAAGAATTCGATTAAATTAATTTGGCCAAAATAGGTTTAGAGATTTTGTAATTCAAAAAATTGAGAATAAGAACCCTTCCGAAATAGATTGAGAGAAATTCAAACACAAAGAGTCAAACAATTTTAAAATTGGAAGTGGTTATTAATTTGCTTTATGTAATAAATAATTTAAATGTAAACTTAAATGAGTGACAACAAAAATTCAGTAGTTTGAAATTGAGATATTCGAGTTAATTTTTTTTCTTCAGGGAACTTCAATTTGTATTTATGCCACTGTACAAAATATGTTGAAAAAATATGAAAAATATATTGAGAAATATATAATTCTGTTTTCAGGTCACTAAAAATTATGTTTGTGAAAATATTATTAATGAGTGGATTAAAATGGAACGTATAGCATTCTTTGCATGGTAGTCCAATAAAATTTGCAAACAATGGTCATATTTAAAGTAGAAGTTTAAACACCATCAGAAAACATAAAAATAATTGGTAGATTAAAATGCACTAGTGATCATTTGCTGATTATGTTTTTTCTTTTATCATTTTTTTTGACGTATTTTAAATAACATGTATAGCAAAATAAACAATGACGTAATCTTATTAAATCAGTGAGTGCTACTTTTTACATGATATTGATATTATTTTAAATAGATGACGAGAGGTATTTTGATCATTTTTTTGAATAAAGATATTAAGAGTGATAATATATTTCTATTGATTTTATTAAAGATTTGAATAGAAATATTATTCTTAAACAAAGAAAACTTCTCTTCCTGAAAAGAACCTGAAATATGTTTTAAAATATCGATATATAAACTTTAAATTTACTAAAATTTATTTCCTGATCATAATAAATATTTCTGTTGTTTTAATTTATAAAATTAAAAGAATCAAGACTGTAGAGAGAATAATGGTAGACTAGTGATATCCATTACAGCCAAAATATTTTCAGAGATTTTATCATTATGTTATTTCTATATCGCATGTTTTTCTTTGTTGTTTAAAAGAATTACAGAATATCATAGATGCAATGACAAATGTGTGTTTTTTATATTATTGTTTAAATTTGATTAAGAAGTTTAACCCAGTTAAACTGAGAAATTTGTGCCAGTATTTGAAAATATCTAATTGATCTTAAATTAAAAGTTTTTTTTTATATGTTGTCCTGCAATTACATGAGAATAAAAAAGGAACATCATTCATAATTTTTAAAAAATGAAATACATGAAGGTATAGCAATAACATTTTTTGGAGCTATCCAGACTTTTTATAAAAAATAAACAGATAATACTATAACAGTTAGCTATCCAAAAGTTCAGTTTAAATGTCAGAAATGACATGTTACATCTTTATATAGTAATATATAACTCTTGAAACAATTACTTTATTTTCTAATAAACTGTATGGGATAAGAAACAATTTTATAGAAATTTGTACATAAAATGCTCAACTAATCAATAAAATCTTCACTATATGCTTGCTACCTTTTAAATAATCCTAATGTTATAAGAACAAGTTAAAGATAAATTTACCCTATATCATTTCTGAAACAACGTATAGCACATGCATGCACATGTACTTACTATGACCCAATGAAAAAGTGTTTAATTCGCTTCCCAAACTGCATGCCATTTCTAAATCAACACTTAAATACAGCTAATGACAAATATCAGTTACAAACGATAAAATTCAATATTATTTCTTTCTAAGCTATTTTCATTTTTTAAGAGTATAGTATTTATGGACATTTTTATTTCACAAATACTAAACATAGAAAAATATTTAGATTGCCTTAAAGTGGTATTTTTTAATACACTATCCACTCAGACTTTAACAGATAGTATATCAAATAAAATATAAAATTTTTATCCAAATCCCTCACCATATTTTTTATAGTTCTCAAATCTATAGATAAGCTTGCATTAATTTTTTTAGATCCAATTGTGGATTCTTGAATAGCTCTGAAGTTATATATATATATATATATATATATATATATATATATATATATATATATATATATATATATATATATATATATATATATATATATATATATATATATATAACATAAATCAAAAACTATTAAATACCTAAAATATGTTTTTTTGTTAGTCTTATAATTAACCAAAGTAAAATAATCAACAACCCATTAAAACCAGCTTAAAAGAAACCAACCAAAGACTCATTACACACTTCAAAAGATGGAGTCTGGAACCCAAATTCCTTGACTTCATCATTAAAATTAATCTTAATGTGCTTCCCATGAATTGGTTTCTTTATCACTGAAGAGGTTTTACCAGCATTGACCCTATATGTGATCTGTGTGCTCATGAAGATGAAACCATAGACCATATTATACACCGGTGCCCAAGACTTAAAACACTGAAAGATATAATCATAATCAATTCCAACATAAGACCTGATATGATTTTCTCACTTGAAAATGCCATTCACAATGGAACTTTTTCAATAATAAGGTTTTCTACCTTTGTCCTTTATTCCATATGGATAGTGAGATGCAAAAGTCTCATGGAATTACCCCCACCACAAATTATACCATTGTTTTATCAAACACTCAAAAAAATCAAGAAACATGACCAGCTCCTTGCCTCCAGTAAAGTCTTTGATGACACCTGATCTTTAACCGCTCTATCCTTTTCCTGATTATCAACTCCCACCTACCCAGCATTATAGAATAGTCAATTATAAAAAAAAAATATTCATGTTTATATTAAAAATGCTAATACCATTAAACAAGTTCTTAGAATCTCTTCACTATACCTAACCACATAAGAGTATAACAATTGTGCTCTCATAACATAATCTAGCCAGATGGCAAATAGAACATTATATAATCATATTATTGTACAATTTATTCATTTATTTATCCTTTATCAGGATGTAATCACTATTTATTGTTAATAAAATTTTTATTGAAATGAAAGTAAAATAATATAAATACTATCAAAAATAAAAAAAAAAAACTTATAAAGAATGTGACCTTAATATAGTTAGTTATTTTAGATACTACATGTTCAAAGTCAGTCTAAACAAATAAAGTGTTTTTAATCTAAACTTTAGTATCACAAACAACCATTATTATTTAGGAAAAAATATATACCAATTTTTGATTGGCAAGTGTAATTATTGTTTCAAACTTTAGCTGTGAACATCATGACTAAAATAGCAGTTCAGGCAATGTATAAATCTCATAAATCAAAATATTTCCATACTCTGGGATACTATTAAGTAAATTGGGAACAATGTGAAATAAAACATAAAATTAAAAATGACTTCAGATAATTTTACAACATGATAATATTATATTTGTTATGTGAATATCAGATTATATTTATATTGTTTAAATAGATCTTCAACATTTTTAATTAATCAAATATTTTAAATAAGTTAAATTTGACACTTTATAATTAGCATGAATTATCTTCAAGCTCAATATAAATTATTCTAGTAATTATTACTTTGTGATCCTGAAGTAAATTGCAGATTAATTAAATCTCAGCTTAGATAACATTTCATAAATATTAATCTTACGTTTTAACTAAAGAACTCATGCAATATTTTTTGAGTCCAAAATGAATTATAATAGTAAAACTATATCTCTACATTACAATGATTATTTGCTATACTATGGAACATTCAATTCATAGAAAACAATCTGTAATTTGAGAGAGAGAGTGGGGTGATAAATGAAAAATATCAAACTGACATATTCATACTTCTAGTTCACTAGATTGGTAAAGATTTTTCATAAAATATATTTTATCAGGCATAATAACCTCACCTTTTACACTTATGAATAGCTATAATATATTAAAGGTTGAATTGAAAAATGCACTGTTAAAAATTTAAGAAAATGTTATCAACTTTATATTTCAGAGATTCAACATTATTCTTTTCATACCAGTTAAGTTAATTGTTCTATAAATAAAAATAACATTAAAAACAACCCAATCATTGCTTGGAAAAATATTCACCATTCCATTAAAGGATATCTAATATAATTTTTTAGCTTATATTTAAATATGTTTTACAATACATAATTTTTAAAATCATTATTTAAGATAACAGAATAAGAATGAAGTATGGATTCTGAACTAGTTCCATTAAAAATAAATATTTTTTTATCAGAATGAATAGCTATCCATTCAGAAAACAATTAAAGGTGAGAAGATTTAATGTCATCTAATGTTAAGAATTTAATTCAATATTTACATTTTGTTTTCTAAAGTGAGTAGTTGAATATAACCAATATATAATTATTACAGCAATTAACAAATAAAAAATCTTTACAGATACATCAAAAGATATAACTTTTTACCACTGCTTGAATAACTTTTAAACAATAAATTGTACTAAGCACTGTGTATGGATTAGTTGTTTAAATTTTAATATAAAAGTTATGTAACATGACCATTACATTTTCATCATGTGGTTTAGAAGATAATTCCACTCCAAAAAATAAATTGTTTGAACCTGTTATTGTTGTTATTTTATATATTAATACAGTGTGTTCAGTTTAAAAGTTGATATTTATTATTCTAAAACATGGTTAATAAGTTGCCATCTTCTAGTAAAAGTATAAACAATGGTTTAGAGGTTTTGATATTTAATGGAAACTACCATTGTTAAATATTATGCTTAGCATAAATTTAAATTTCAAGTTATTAACCTTAATAATAGGACAAAAATAAAGTGTAATTATTAGATATTTTAATTAAAAAAAATATACTCTACTAGTAAAAAAGTTAATATTAAAAAAAGTCTACTATTGGTACCTAGTTTTTCTGCCATCTACTGGATGTTAATTTTACTTAAAGCTTGTTTGTGTTTTACATGTATTAGGAAAATAAATACCATACACAATGCATTTATCTTTTATTTATGTAAATCCCTTAACTTACTACTTAAAATTGATGGATACATACAATAGTTATAAAACCTTTCCATTTTATATTAGACAAAGCTAAACTTTTGGAAAATATGTTTTAAAATATGTAATCTATTGTGTACTTAACAAAATATAACTTGTTCTATTACCAATATATTACTTTTTTATTTAGAAGTTGATATAAAGATAACTTATCAAATTTTAGAATGTATTTAGATGTTAGGAAGACCATGATTTTAATCTAATAGTTCGAAGAGCATAATTAATCTAGCAGTTTTGTGATAAAATTTAATTATTATTCCACTTATGACATAAAAATTTGTCTTGTTTATTTAAATTTAAAACTTACAAGATGATACCTGTGAATTATATTGATAACAAAATATTTCAATTCCCAGTTTTAGACTTTTTTCTAAGCCATTCATAAATCGATTTTGGCATTAGTTTAGACTTTTCATTGAGAGTCATTTTATTCGCCATCACTACTGATGAATTTTTAAAGTAGGTCATGGATATATTATGGCATATATATTTCATAAATAGTTTTATTTTATAGTAGTTAGCACATCAATTTCCAAGAGTATAATATAAAATTTAAACTAGGCAGAAGCAAAGTGAAATTTATTCAGGTTAAAATTAGGTTTGTGATTTTTTTTATCAGTTAGTCTGCTCAAAAATAATTCAATTAAACAATAAATATTGATTGGTAAATAGGTATGCATCAATTCTTATTTAAAAAGTAAACAGGAAAAAAATCTTAAAGATTAACATAAGCAATTAGCAATCATGTGAACAATACAATCATTTTCACTTGTCCTCTGTAGTCATTGAAGAGATTTTTAGACTGAAGTAGATAGACTATTTTTAACTTTTATCTGCATACACATATCAAAATAAAAATGAAATCATAAACCACATTGAACAGTGTTAATTTTTGGCAAAGAGGAAATTATGATTCAACACTTTCTTTTCTTGGAATGAGCATTTAATCTGACAATGGTATATAAACTGCAAGTTATTTGGTACTTACATATACTTTATTATTGTTCAATATCATTCTGACTAAGCTTTATGGTTTCTTTAACTATGAAAAACTTGAGCATCTTAAACATTTAAAGGGATTTTAAATTTTATGAACCAGTTCTAAGTTTATATAAAATTACAGATAAAATCTGTTAGAAAGCAATAGTAAATTATCACTAGTGGTGGTCAAAAATATCAAGGCTTGGATTTCTATCATTGGAAAAATAACATAAACAAGAAGTTATGATTCATTATAACTCAATGTTTTTGTTTATTATTAGGTTTCATAAAAGGAATAAAAGAAATTACATATCAGTATCTATCCAAGTTGCATACTTCAAAGATAAGCTAATAAATGTCTAAAGATAGGACATGAAATGAAAATTGTAAACAGTGACTTTAATAAACTAATATATAGAAATACCATATTCTCATGAATTGTTCATTTATTATTTTTGTAAATATGTATATGATTCATTTTGTAATTTTTGAACAACAGTTTATAAAATGTTTAAATATGTTTTAATTAATGTTTTGCAAAAAAAAAAAATCTGAACACACAATGTGTGAGTGTAGACATATTAATAAATCTGAGTGTATACCTATGTATATATATATATATATATATATATATATGTATACACATATATGTATATATATATATATATATATATATATATATATATACATAGTTACATTTAGCAATAATGCTTTTATAAAGTAAGTAGCAATTACATGCACTTGGCACATAAAAAAGTTCAAAAACATCTGACATAATGTGATTACAATATCATATTGAATAAGTAATATAAGGAAACTATATCATTTTCATATTTTCTTGATTCACTGCAGAATAAAAATTATTCCACTATTTCAGATATAGAGTTTATTTTCTTAATATCAACATTCCAGAAAACATTTTTTATTCATTGATCCATTTATAAACCATCTAGTTTAAGATTTCAGTTGTTCATATATTGATTTTTCATTTAGTAATATAATCAATACAGATTTAATTCAGTATATTTATTCTGTAATTCATGTAATTTGCTTTAGATTATTTAAAGTTAATTCTGTCATATATTTCTCTATGCTTTGCTGAAAAGTTTTCAGTCTTTACATTGATTTTTCATTAAGTAGCCAGATTTATATCCATTCCAAAAATAAAAGTCATCTGAAATCTTAACTATCAACTTTGAAAATAAAAAAAAACACAACTATTAGACAGAAAAAATAGACAAAGAAAAACTTCTATTATATTTGAAGGCAAAAAATATACTACTAATAAAATAAAAATGATTTTCTATTATGTCTATATTTTTAAAACAAATTTAGTAAAACATACATTCAAATGTTCTTTAAAATATTAAAATACAACTTTTATTTGTTAAAAAAAATAGGTTGCTAAAAATGGTTTTGATTTGATGTCAAGTATATTTTAAATTGATTTACTCTGTTAAAGTATTATCACAAGAAAATAAAACTTCAATGCAAACACAACACACTTAAAAATTAATAAATCTTTAATGATTTTACAAAAAAAAAAGCTGTTCATGTGTAATTAAAACTTTAACACCTTTGAAAAAGTTTTAGGTTAATTTCATACTGAAATTGTTCAATATTTACATAGTAACATCTATAAAATAGAATTGTAATTAAAATCTGAATTTGTTGAAAATTGATAAGCCTAGTTATAAGTTGATTGTTAATAGATTTAAAAATTATTTGATAATCAAAGTAGACATTCTGTTAGTTGTATAAAAAATGTCAAGAATTAAGATCAATATAGCTAACTCTTCAGTAAAATTTGTCTTCTGGTAAAAGAAAATGTAATAAATTGCTACAAGTTTTTTTTTTTGAAAAGGTTGATCAAGCAATGAAAGAAGAATGCATGATTAGTTTCTATTCTAATAATTTCTCATTGTATCAATGAAAAGCTAATGGTGTTAATATCTGTTTTGCATAATGGTACCAAAGTTATTTCTATTAATACATATGCTCCAACATTAGATTCAGAGAATTTAGAGAATAAAGATTTTTATTTTTTGATAGATAGAATTATTACAACAATACTGTTAAAAAAAATCAAAATTTCCTTTTTGGTGATTTTAATGTATATGTTGTTACAAATAATAGAATTTGATTAAGCTATTGAAAATAATCATATTGGTGCTCTAAATTCAAATAATCTGTTGTGGAATTTTTGCAGAATACATGAAGTGACTATTACAAACATTTTTTTGGGTATAAAAATGCTGTAAGGAAACATAGATGCAATCACTCTCAAAACAATGTTGTTAAATAGATTATATTACAATTAGGAATCAGGTTATAAGAAAAGCTCATATTATGCAAACAGAAGTGCAGTTTATTAGATGGATAATACATTAGTACCTCTAGATTAAGTAACACTTGCATTAAAAAAGTAAGACTTATTTCAATCATATTTACAAAAAATTAATGGTTGTTCTTTTGAACTATTTATTACACATATTAAATTTAAACAGCTATTAAATATTAAAGGTGATAATTTGGATCATTAGGATTGTTATATTACTGAGACATAAAATACTCTTAAAGTATGTGTTATGGATAGAAGTAAATTTATTTCCAGAGTCACTAAAAAAGAAAAATTGACTAATTTTCTAACAAGGATTTTATAATTAGTGACATATTTAAAAATATTCTGCTTGGTAGAATACAAAATTCAGTATGTTATTTCATTTTGAACATAGAAATTTAAGGACAAACGTTCAATGATGACAGTAAGCTTAAAAATGATTAGTGGATTAAACCTGCAAAGGTGATATGGATATTCACTGAAAATACTTACTCTTGACTTTTTCTTGATACACTGAATGATGATAATGATATTTTAAACAAGTGAAATTGTTATTTTGATAATCTTTTGAATAATGATATAAAAATTGAGATGATGAATTTTAATAATATATCCATTTCATATATTCATTTGGGTTTAGACAAAGATATTTAGCTTAATGAAGTCAAAACAGCTTTTTATTCTTTTTTTTTTCATATGTCATAGCATCGGCAGGGAGGCTAACTCACAACAACCATCTGCAACCAACTGCTTGCTTGCAAGGCAGCTAACAATGCTTGACAGCTTTCAAAATGGAAGGTTGTATTTTGATGTAAGGTTGTGATAAGCTTCAAAATATTGGAAATTTTTAGGAATACATAGATTTATAAAGTTGTATCATCTGATCTTAAAAGTTGTTTTTATTGTTTCAATTACTGAAAATTACTTAGTAGTCATAACACTTTTAGTCTGAATTTAACTCAGATTGTAATATAATTATAAAAATAATAAATTTATATTTTAGTTTTTATTATTTCTTGATCACATAAAGGCAATCTTTGAAAATCATTTTTACTATACATAGAAACAATGGTGCTTTTTCATGTTGTGCTTGGCAAAGAAAAAAAAAGAATTATTTTAATTTAAAAACTTATTTTTGCATTTTAAATGTCATTTTTGTCTATTTCAATAACATTTTTATGGTAACAAAAATAAAATATTTTCGATTTTTGTGATATTTTTTAAGAAAAAATTAAAACAACCATGTGCAGTGTCTGACATAAATTGAAGGCTCAAGCATGTATAGGTTTTTTTTTATATATCTCATTATAAATTGAAAGTAAAATATATTTTAAAATTATTTTACATTTTAAAATATTTAAAAACATTAATTATTAGTGAAAATAATATACATTTAAAAAAAATTATATAAGTGAAGTTGAAGTTTCCATTTAAATAAAATTAAATAGAACATTTTGATTGCCATAATTGTTTGATCACCCTCAGAATTGGTTAATCAAAAACAAATGGCAGTAGCATTATGAAATAGAATCTCTTTTGCAAATGTAGATTAAACAAAAGCAAATGGAAAGTAATAACATCAGTGAGATAATAATTTGTGAAAATCTCAAGAAAGTATTTGAATAAATTTTTGCTAAATTTCTTAGTAACTATTCCTGCAAAGAAGATTGTTGGTAGCAAAAATGGTTCACTAAATTCAGAACAACAACTGGATTACATAACATTATAAAGCATGGTAAGGCTACTGGCATATATAAGTCGTCACTGATAAAAGCCTCAAACTTGAAACTAGTCTGGGGATATTGGATGAGTAGGCCCTAGATAGGGATTTTATGCACAAGTCTTCTGGCATGCACTAAGTGGCACTAGTGTATGGAGAGTTTTGCATATTTTAATAACAGTTATGAGCAAGCATAAGAAATGGTGATCATGTGATGTTTAGTGGTTTAATATATAGGATCACTGCTAAATATGATCTTGCATTTATTTAGTGTTTTTCTAATGATTTTATCAACAGATTCCTTAAATTATGGTAAAATTCATTATAACTTTTATTTGGGAAATGTTAACCATTCATTTTGTAATAATAGATTGTCAAAAGTTATTAATTAATTTTATAATGTTGCATTCTATTTTTTAAGTTTTATAGATGTTTAAATAAATTTGTTAACACTTGTATATTAGTTAAAGGGAGAACAAAGTCTCATTTCCATACAGTCAATTAGGTAAAATAACAGCTTTATATAAAGTTACTTTAATTTTAGTAGTTATATAACTATGTAAATTAATGTTTTAACTTGTTAAAAAAAAAGCAGTGCATTACGGTCAGTACTAGACCTCAATTTATAAGTCCACTTTTCTTACTTAAAAGCTGCAAAGTCATGTAAATTGCTGATGAATAAAATGATTTGAATTTTTGAACATTAATTGCTAAACATAAGCCTTTCTTGGATATTTTATAGCTCATCTTCTATCATCAAAAACTTGTAAACCCAGAAATATATTTGTTTTTGCTTTTAACCATTTAAAATTTTTTACTATGAATCATTTATTATATCTTGATCTATATTTATTAAACTACTTATTAGCATTTTCAATGAATATTGACATATCAATAAAAACAAAGATGGAAATAGGACAGATCCTGCTTAACATCAACTTATATTATTTCTACCTGTACTAATAACACCTTCTCTCATTCCATCATGTAGAAGCAATAAAATAGAATCTAAGTAAATGTAAATAGTGGCATAGAATTGTTCAATTAGTAGAATTAACTGCCTTGAGTAAATCAATAAAATTAATATATATATAAATCAATAAAATTAATATATATATAAAACACTTGTTCCTTACTTTTGTGTGCATTTACATTGTAAAGAAAATCATATGCATAGTTATTGTATTTTGATTTAAATCACATTGAATCACCGATAAAAAATTATCTATGACAGAAAACAATCTATTTAACAACATTCTTGAAAATATTGTTGCTATAGTTGATAAGTAATGATATTCCACAATAACTACTGCAATATTGTTTATAGTTCTTATTTTTAAAAATTGAAATAAGAAAAGTATTCTTAAGACCAGTTGCACAATTCCATATGATCATATAATTTTTCAAAAAAAAAAATTGTAGCTCATACATATATTGTACTTTTAAAGTTAATGTATCACCTCCATATTCTTAAACATCACCACTTTCTCATCAAGTTCTACTCAAACAAAAAGGTATTTTTACTAATCGAACATCATTGCCCAAATCCAAATTTATAGATAGAATTAATGAATCATTAAAAGTAATCATCATCTCAGTTCATATCTTAATGTTCAAATTACAATAAAAACACTTACACCTATTCAAAAGCAGGTACAACTCTTCATACATATTGCCACTCAGTGCAAACCAGAGTAAACAATGGATGCCAGAAGGCTTGTGCATAAAATCCCCATCCAGTGCCTACTTATCCAATATCCCCAGACTAGAAAGCATAAAAAATGTTGATCATGTGATGTTTATTGGCTTAAAACCTATTTAAAAAATATTGACATCATAAAAGAGTGCCATAGTGAGTTTAATAGCATAATGATATTGTTTTTAGGTCCATATGTTACTTCCAAAGCTTCAAAAATAGATTTTAATTCACCATGTTAAATGATTCTCCTTTGCTGTTAATCATTTTAAGTCTACTTCTTATTCAATTGACTTATGTCATTAGATTTCTATATTGGTTATGAAACTACATATACAATTTAATAAAATTTATCAAGCATCAAATGCCACATATTTTATTTTAATCAACTCATTCATCTTTTTATGAATTCAGAAAATTCTTTGTCTCAGTAACATGTTAATCTTGAAGATCCAATTAGCAATATTAGTGAGTAATAGATGCTAAAAGGTATTCTAAAGAAAATAATTTCTCCAGAATAAACATTAAGTTTATGGTAAATATGAATCGATTAAGATGTATTTTTAAAACAAATATTTTAACATTGGAGCATTATTGGTCAAGTGTTTGTATAAAATGAACACTTTTATATTCTGACTCTAATGTTGCTATTAAATGCCATTGTTTTGGGTGTAATTTCACTCATGTTCCTTAATGCCTAATCAAATTGTTTGTGATAGTAAATCCATATTTATTAGGGAAAAAAATTACTAACAGCCGACCAAAATCACTACCTTCTTCAACTTTTTATTGGTACCAAGAGAGGAATTGGAAATATTCAAGGAAAAAAAAACTTTTTAATGATATTGAAATAACGATGTTATACAGCAAATATTTCTTTCTGAGAATCTAATATTGTAAAATGTGCCTTAATACAATCATCACAGGTTTTAGTTATTTTTTAATATCACTAGCTTTTCTTGTATAAATCAAAGGATTCCAAAACTAGAACATACTAAATTAAATCTTACTGCAAATCCCAAACCAATAGTTAGTTCCCTTTAACTGTTGATCTGGCCTTTTAAAAACTTGTAGTTACATTTCTGTTCTATTAAATTATCTTTCTCTGAATGATGAATATTAGAGAACCTATAGTAATCTTAAATCTTCATAGCTTCTTAACTACAAATACTCTGCTCCCTTCTTGTTTTGAAAACTTTACCTAAAATAAAATTGTACTTTCAATATATTTATAGATAGAAAAAAATAGATTTAAAGTTTTTACTATTATTATTACCATTGCCTTTTCATTTTTGTCTTAAGAAAGATAGTTCTTAAATAAAGCTGTTTTTTTTTTTTTTTTACATATATCAAACACTACCTAAGTCACGCAGACCCAGAAACGTGCAATACATATATATATTGAAATATTTCTTAAATAGTAATTAGAAATAAACTAAAAATGCCCAACAAAAATTGCTTTTAAATGTATAGTGAAAAAAGAAAATGTCGCTCGAAGCCACGTTTAGTAACTAGCACTCCATTACAGATAATTTACTATTATTTGCTACTCTCTTAACACAATTTATTTTTGCATCTCAAATTTTATATATTCAAATAAAACTGAAATATTTGTTAAATAATATTTAGGAAAAAAAAAAAAAAAACGACAAGTCCTGCAAAATTGCTTTTAAAGATAAAAGAGAAAAATAGAATCCATTAAAATCTCGGCATTTCTTTATATTTTCGACAAATAATACATTCCGGAAAACTTACGATGTATATAGTTGAAAGGTATTTTCCATGGATAAAAAAAAAAAAAAGTAAAGAAACCGTTTAATTTGCTTCTAGCATAATGATAATTTTCATTGACTATATATATTTTGTTTAAAATAAAGGATAACGTTGTGAAATTATAAGCTGTTTTGGGATAGTGGTAGTTTTAAGATTTCATATTTAATTATTGAGGCTTATTTATTTTCAATATTTTAGTAAAGCGACACCTATGTTCATTAAATTTGTATAGTACGCTAACATTTTTATTATTTTTGACAAATATTGAATGGTAATAATTAATTTTCTAATAATAAATTATATATACATAATTTAAAACTTGATTTCAGTTAAATCAAGTACTTTTTTTGTTCTGGTTGCTATTGTTTTATTTTTTTAACAATTAATTATGAAATAACAATATATTCTTATATAATATTAAGAATAGAAATGAGGTCCATCATTCCAAACAGAAGATTCTATCATCGATGTTGATAAATATATAAGGATATAATTGGGAACAGTTAGTAAATGATTGCCACTTCTTGATATATTATAAATCAAGTACCTTAAATTGTCAATAGTTGTCATAATAGAATGATTGACTCTAGAGTTCAAGATCTATTGATCATAGATAGTTCCAGTTTCATTACTTCTGGAATTCAAACTTTTAAAGAAAATTATAACAATAAAATATTAAATAATTTTTGTAAATAATATTTTAATTTGCAAAGCGCCGATAATTGAAAATTGAAATAAATCGAGATACTGCCAATTCTCTAGCACTCATTCCAATACTTAACTGACAGCCAACCAGATGTCAAGAATAACTGTCTAAATGACATCCAAACCTAAACACACAACAACAATTTTATGAGAAAAGGGTGGTCACCCTTCTCTCTACTTTTTTTTCTATATATCTAAGCCAGTCATAAGCATTTAGGTTTGAAAGCTTGAAGCACTAAACCTCTTCACAACCAACTCACCAAGTCCAAATCACAAACATACAATGGTGGCCACCCTTTTCTCATAAAATCTTTGTTGTGTGTTTAGGTTTGGATGTCATTTAGACAGTTATTCTTGACATTTGATTGGCTGTCAGTTAAGTATTGGAATGAGCGCTAGAGATTTGGCAGTATCTCGATTTATTTAAATAATTTTTGATAAATTTTAATATAACCTGATGATTTGTGTTGGATGCTATGTTAATACACTTGTCTCCTAATGGTTACATGCATTTTTTTCTAGAATGTTCTGTTATGTATTTGGTCTTCCAAAATACTTAAAAGCAAAATTATTATGATGCTGATATTCACTATTGCATCTGATTAGCCTTTTCTTCTTTTACCATCAGTCTTTTCAAGCATTGAACACATTTAATGAGGCAGTTGTTCTCGTGATGTATCAATGTCTAATCTGATGTGAATCATTTGTTTTTTTTTTTTATGTTTTGCAAGGAATTCTCAAAATCATTTGTTGGCAAGCATTAATATGCTTTTTATTCTATTTTTTTTTTCATATTCAACTTTTACATTAATAGAGAATCACAACAAGCTCTACAGCTGGGAAATTTCTGATATTTATTTTTAAAGATTGGTCTCCTTAATTTTTTTTTTATGCTATTAAATGATTATATATATTTTAACTATATAATAAAGCTGTAGTTGATACAAAGATGTATTGATCTCATAAAATTTAAAAATAACTGTAAAATTTTCATAGTCATTGAGTGTTCAATATTAGCTGTCATTTCTATATGACTATAGCCTTTTTAACTCCAGAAAAAAATACATAACGATAAAAATATTAATTAAAGTTAAAAAGCATTTTTCTATCACTATTCAAAAACTTTGAAACACAATCATATACTAATCTCTCAGATTGTTCATTTGATATTTTAAAATTCTATCTTTTAATTTCTTCCATGCATAACTTTTTTTTTAGAAACGATTAACATGTTGTATAATTATAATTCTTTATAGTATTCTATTCTCAGACATTATATTTTTTTCCATGAAAGCAATCACTGCTCAATTATATTAAGAGTACCTTTGAGGCTTTAAAAAAAAAAAAAACACCCCTTTTCCACGTTAACCAAGTTCAAGTTTACCATAATTTTTAAAATAAATTTTGTTATTATTCATACAATTTAATTGTTAAATTCAACAAATTTAAGTATTTACAATAGTGTGCTTTTATATTATATTATTAGGATCTATATCTCACTTCACTACAATAAATAATGCAAAATAATATCTCCGCATGTAACAATTTTAATTGCAATAGTTATATTAGTATGACAAAATACCCTTTTAATTTAAATTGAATAGTATCACAGGGGATTATGTGCTTCTATTTGACACCCAGATCATTTTTTTACCAAAAAACATTACAAAGATATTTACATTTTTTATACATTCTGAAACTAGTAATCTTCCAAATAAAATAAGATTTTTACTCCATCATTGGGTGTTAAAGTACTTGAGTGTTTTGATCACTAATTATTAAAGCTATATATTAAATATGTCACATTCAACTTATTATAATAATGTGACATATGTTTCCTTTGGTTAGCATGCATAACACAATTGTTAGCATACTGACATTCTAGAAGCCAAGATGATAAAATTTCCCCTTTTCATCATTCTAATTAAGAATTTCACCATACAATCTGGATACTTGATTCAAAAAGTAATCTATAAAGTAATCCAAATATCATTGCCAATAAAATTAAGAACAAAATGAGAAATGCACACCATTGTTTTTAATTTTTATTTTAAATATCTCAACTCATCAGAAACAACTGTTTTATACAGAGAACCAAAAAAAAAAATTAAAAAAACTATCTTTGGTTTCTGAATGATTTTTAAAAAAATCAAGTATCGATATTTGTTTGGATGATGATGATGATTTACTACTACTACTACTACTACTACTACTACTACTACTACTACTACTACTACTACTACTCTCTCTCTCCTCCTCCTCCCCCTACTCTCCCCCCCCCCCCCCCCCCCCCCCCCCCCCCCCCCCCCCACCATCACCACTATCACTGCCACAGCAGTCACCACCTCCACCACCACTTACTACTATCACTACCACTACTACTACTGATAGAGTATCTGCCCTAGAAATATTATGACTGGGGTAAATACTGTGTTGTGCTAACATTTTGTTGTTTTCTTGTGAGTACTAGGAGATTGTTGCTCCAGAATTGTTAGGTCTGGATTCAATGCAGTATTGGGCCAACATTATTTTTTTACCAGTTTCATCTTTTTTATTTTAGATTTCTACTGATTCAGGTGTATTTCCAGATTGTTTAAAATCTGCTATTGTTTCAGCTATTTGTAAGAGTGGAGATAGGGAATGTTTGGAAAACTACAGGCCAATTTCTATTTTGTCAATATTGTCTCAAATTTTGGAAATGTGTGTAAAAAACAGAATTGTTTTGTTTTTTCAAAAATATAATTTATTTTCAAATAATCAATTTAGACTTTTGCCAGGAACACCTACAGAACTGGCTTTATCTGAACATGTTTAGCCATCACCGAATCTTTAGAAAAAGGTTACAAAACTATAGGTATTTATTTAGATTTGCAGAAAGCATATTAATAATTAAACTACACTATTGTTGCATAAAGAGTACTATGCTTAAATGGTTTACATCTTATTTAAGTAATAGAAACCAATTTGTTAAAATTAATAGTTTTTTGAGTGATTCTGAAATAATCAGATATAGAATTCCTCAGGGATCAGTCTTGACACTATTATAATTTACTGTTTATAATAATGATCTGCTTGAGCTTTCTCTTCATTCTAATATTTTTTTGTTTTGCAGATGATATTGGTTTGGTTACTTTAGCAGTTTCATATACTTTATTAGAAAAACTTGTGAATACAGATTTATTTAAAATTGCACAATGGATGAACAACAATAGATTATTGCTAAATATTAATAAATATAATTATATAATATACTCTCTTAAAAATATTCCAACAAAAGACTTGTTAATTAAATTGCCTCCTTATGTAAATTAAACCCCTTGTCAGAAAATTATCAGGATTACAACAATATCTTATATTGGCTTGGTTTTGGATGAATATTTACATTGGCATAAGCATATTTTTTGGCTTCAAGTGAAATTAAGAAAACTTAATTTTTTTTTTTTTTATATAGATTAAGAGATTGTTTGCATAAATCTGTCATGTTAAATATATATAAACAAATGTTTTAAAGTACATTTTGTTATGGTATAACATTATGGGATGGTACTGCAGCATATTATTTGAAGTCTTTGCAAACACTACAAAATTTTACATTAAGAATTATTTTGTTTAAACCTTCGGATTTGTCAAGATTTGAATTATATAAATGTTCTGGAGTTTTAATGATTAATTAATTATTTATACCAAATATCTTATGTTATTATGTTAAAAACAAGGGAATGAATAAAAATAATTATTCATCAATAATGGTAATTAGATCAAGTGATTTTGATTTATTATTTGAACCAGTATACTTTAAAACCCATTGTAGATATCAAAAATGTTATCTTAGTCCAAAATTTTATAATATTTTTATAAGAAACATTGGATTTAATGTTAATGACCTATCAAGGAAAACTGAGAAAATTCATTATGGATTGGATTATAATTGATGATAGATTTTATTTCTATTTAATTATTTTATTCTATATTGATGTTTTATATTTTATTTGCACATGCATTTTTGTTAAGCTACATGCATGATTTTTTATCTCAAGGAGATTATATGTTTACTAATAAATTAAATTATTATTATTTTCATCATCATCATCATTATTATTATTTTTCAAAGGACTATTAAATAATTTAAAAAATGGTTACATAATTTTTTTTCACATTGTTCTCAATTATTATAAATACAGATAATTGTTTATAAAATTGGCAGAAGTTCAAAAGTTCACATAAATACAGTTAATTGTTTAAAAACCTGATAGAAGTTCAAAAGTTCACTATCATATAATGTTTTTTCAATGGTGGCAAGTGCTGTCTTTTTCATTTGATATTTTTTAATTTTTTGTGATTATTCTATTTTTATAAGCTTGGAGGTAACTCCAATAGATACCAGATGTCAATGAATGTATGGTTTGTTATTTTTTCATTTCTTTCACGTATCCTATCCAATTTATTTTTGAATGTGTTAGGGTGCCTTCTTGGGTTATAATTATACATGAATTTACACTTTGTACACCATAATACATAGAGGATGAATAAACTGATCCTTATTCCATCAAAACTTCCTTTTTTGAATGAGTCAAATAGGCAATTCATATTTATTTTTTTATGTTATTTACTCCTTGACATGAGAAAAAAGATGATCCTGTGTTTCTGAGTCTCTGTGGTAGAGATTACATAGATTATCTACATTTTTGCAGTTCCTTTTATATTTTAAAAAAGATTGTGTGGGTAGTGAATCAAGGTTACTGTTTAGTATAAAATCAAAATATTTTGGTTCAAGTGACCAGAATTTGAATTTACGACATAGTTGTTTATTGGTGATAGTAAGTACACTTTAACCTCATTTTGTAAAGGATGTAAAAGCAAATGAATTTCCCAGTAGTTAAATTTATTTTGAGATGGTATTAAAATTCAAATTTTTTATAGCTACTAATGGTGCAATTAGTGTCTTTAGATATCCTTGTATAAGAGGTGGTTTATCTATGGGAGTGATTTTGCAGACTATTTGTAGATATGAGAATTTCTTTGCACATGCAGAGATTGTGTTCATTGTTTTTTGGATTCTGAATATATGAATTAAATAAAGTCCTAGACCATTTTGTTAGAGTGAATGTTTTAGCCATCTTACAGATATTGAGATTACCCCCCCCCCCCCACAAGAGTTTCCTGCAAAGTGAGTCTATTTGATTAGTGAAGGCTTTAGTATAAAGTATTGTTGGAGTGTAATATGTGATTTTTGTCATATTTAACATATTAAAAAATGCCATCTTTGGGTATAGTGAAAGGTAGGCATTTGTTAATGAATTGACTATAATTTCTACTTTATTTGTAAGACTTTTTTGTATAAGTGATTTCATTGATGAATGACGCAGATAGAAATGGAATCCAAGAAATGGGTTAGGTTTACATTTAAAATATTTTGTTATAGTGCTGCCAGTTAAAATTTGCCAGGCACAAGATTTTTCCATGTTAAATGTTAACTTAAATTCATTTGTATAATTTGAAAGTATCTTTAGGAGTTTGGGAATGTGTTTTTGAGATGTCAAAAAAATTGTGAGATCATTCATGTAAGCTATATGCAAGATGTTGGTATTTAAACAGGGTACATAAATTCCAGGCATTTCATTTTCTTTGATTTTAATCAGGGGTTTATTTAGGCAGTAAATAACAAGACACTAAGAGGGGTCCTTGTGGGATGTATTGATGAGGTATTATTGGTAGTGAAGTTGGGCCATTTAGAGTAATGTGTATTTCATGGTTTACTAATAGCTTAGCAAGTAGATTTAGGTAGGCATTTGGTACTGTTTTGTTCCAGAATTTAAGAAGTGTATTTATTGGTGTGATGTCAAACACTGCCTTTATGTCTAGTTGAACAACTATAGGACTGTATTTTTTGCTGTTTCTTACTGTTTCTATACTTCCTTTTGAATAGAAATGCCCCCTACCCAGTTGAAGATTCTTTTTTAGCAAATTGGATTTTTGATAGTTTTGGTATAATTTTGTCTTTAATCCCTGATTCTATTATTTTGATGGCAAGGGGAACATTAAAATTGGACATAGGTTTGTTAGTGTTGAAACTATTTCTTTTTTTTCATAAATGGTACAAAGGATATCTGCTAAAGTCCTGGTATATCACCCCACATGGTTATGAAATCCAGTACTGCCTTCTGTGAACTAATATATAAATACATTAGAATTCGTATTTCAAAATAGCCAGATCATTTTGATCTGGCTATTAATACAAACTCTAATATATTTATATATTAGTTCACAGAGGGCAGTACTGGATTTCTTAACCATGTGGGGTGATTTAATGCTTAATATTTGTATATTTATTTCAGTATAGTGTTATGCACTGGAATTATATATATATATATATATATTGGAGCAATTAGGTTACATATATATATATATATATATATATATATTGTAACCTAATAAAGAGTCAAAAAAAATATTACCATACCTGAGTAGTCCATAGAATGATCATAAGTAAAGGAGTCCAAATATCAAGATATTATAAGCAAATTATGAGCAAATTATTAATAACAAGTATTATAGCAATGTATTATAACTCAGGTATATGAAATCATGTGAGGTGAGTACACTAGTAATTCAATAAAATATAGCTCAGGTATACAGACAGTAATCTTATCCACTTTCATTTCTTGGTTTGATGTTAAGTGCATGTTTAAACAAATACTAAGTGAATATGGTCTAGCAGGGCGCCACTAGATTATCTGAATCTAGACACGGTTATATCTAATAACCTTTCACATGTACCGGGTTTGAATCCCTTTTTGGTACTTTATTTCTAATAAAAATGAGAGATTTTGCTTTTTGAGCCATATCACTATAAGCACTAATAGTTAGGTAAAAGTAAAACATCTTTAAACCACAGTGGAGTTCATTGAACATAAATCATTTCTCAGATCTTAACATAACAAATGTGTTTCAATATTTTTATAAGTTCACTAGCTCAGATTATATATAACTAATTTAGGATGGCAATTCACTCATCCTTGCATGAAATAGATGATGGGATGTGGTTATAATAATACTAAGAAATCACTAAATATTATAAAATCAATATTTATTTATGGCCTTTAAACAGTTAAACAGCTCATTAATTAAAACGTTGATGACGATGATGATGATGATAATAATAACGATAATGACAAGGGTTTCAACTACAGCTCTAGGACTAAGCCTAAACATAAAACTAATTTTTATAAAGAAATTCATAATTATTGCTTAATTTTAGCATATTTACTTATATCTTAAATAACTAATATTCAACCATTGATGATGATGAATAATCACACTTAACAAAGACTACACTTAATGAAATATATACGCCTCGTTTAATAAAACAAACTAATATTTATTACTACATTTCTAACATATACATAAAAATTTCTAGATAATATGAAAATTGACATGAATAATAATAATAATAATTGATTATATAACAATCCTCAGATTAATTTTAAGTTCTTCCCCCTTTCCCTTCAAATGTATTTTGTATTAAGTTGGACGTCACATTGACCATGATTTTCACTCCATGAGAAAAGTATTTAAAAAAAAAAATATTATCTGCTCATTAGCACACATACTTTAAAAATCCAACATGTAAATAGAATGTAAAAAAAAAATGTTAGTAAAATTGAAAGAGCAAGTTTTAGAAAAGAGTTTTAAATTATTTTCTCCCCCTCCCTTCCAAGCGCTGAAATCTATACTTAACTTGAAACAAAATAATCTAATATTCTAATACTACTCATTATTTCACATTCACTCCCAATTATACACATATAAAAATATTATTATGTATGTGCGTGTTTTATCCCATAATAACAAAATATTATTAAAAACCAAAATAATAATAATATATCAGTTAAAACTAAAATCATAACACCATAAAAAAAATTGTTTTACACATTAATATTGTAAAATTAATAAACAAATAATTTTCATACATTCAAGGTCATTTATGAAGCTCAAAGTTATTATTAGTAAGACATTCTTGTTTTTAATCGATCTGAATAGTCTTTAAAAGTTCTTTAAATAAAATATACCACTTTATTGCTAAAATGTTTATTAAGACTGATATCATAAAGAAAATAGATATAAAAAGTCATATTACCGATCTTTTGTTTGTGGCGAATTTCCAAGGGTTCAAACTTGTCTTGTATAATGTCTATATTTCTGCAGCTACTATTTCCGTTTTATGTGGGAACAATCTCTTTCTTGAGGTGTATAACTATTTGATGATGATGACTCTATTGAGGTTATTTGCTTTAGTGGACAATTTGGAAATCATTATATTAAATTTTCTTCTCTTCCTGTCAAGCATGTGGATGAAATACAGCAGTTGTTTTCCCATTTGTAAATTTTCTTGAGTTTAAAATCAGTTGTTGTAACAATTAATTGGACTTGATGATTAATATTTATCAGTAGATTAATTCATCTTCTTTGAATGCAGGTGAATGCTTTCTTCCTTCTATTAAAAACATCTTATTTCTCTGGTCAGTTGAAAGGTGTAGAATATTATTTTAGACACATCTTTTCTTTCCTATGTGATGTGCAGCTTCCCCAGATGGTCCGGAACCGATGGGACATACATATAATTTTTCTAGCCAGACATTTCTTATATTTTCAGCATTCAATTGGATAGTTTAATAATCTGAATCATAAACAATAATCCTAATAATAATTCAAGACAGCTTTTTATATCCAATTTTTAGCTAACTTAACCAATCAGAGATAGCATCACTTGCTATTTTTGGACAAATTTGTTTTAATTAGATCTCTAATTTATTTTCAACTATATTATTTTTCAACTGAAAAGTTTAATCCTTTTTCCAGACACTTTTGTTTAAAAAAAAAATAGACTCAATCCTTATTTCCTTTCTTTTCTTTTTTTTTTTTTTTTTAACATCCAGGTAACACTTCAAATCTTTGAGCTTCCTTCTTTAGATCTTGAGATAAGACAATTTCAAAATTAGAGCTCTGACCCATTATAAGCTTCCAAAGTGAAACAATCATTTACAAAAAAAAAATTGCTACAAAGATCGATATCTGATTAAACAGATTTCCTCTTTTAACAAAAAATTGTACAAAAAAAAATAATTTGACAGATTTAATACTTCCTTTTCTTTCAATATTTAGGAAATGTAAATTTTTGTATGTAATGTACACACATCCTTCATTCTTTCAAATCATTCATAAACTAACCTTAAATAATATGATTGCTAGCTTAGTAATTATAACCCAATTATTTAATTAAGTCTGTAACTTTTAAATCCCAATTATAATTAAAGAAAAGCAAAATAAAAGTATAGAATAAAATATTAGAATTGATCAAGCATAGGTTAGTTTTAAAGAAAGTTAAAATGTTTAATATTTGAAATATAAAACAATTAAATAATTTACACATACATTGCCTATATGTATGCATTATAACTTTGCTTTTTAAAGAAAAATTAAATATTAAATAGTTTAAATGTGTGTATTACCTTTCTATCAACACACAAACAAGTAAAGCATGTAATTGTTGACCCATTCTTTCTCTGTTTAAAGCTTTTAGAACTGGACCTTGTAGGGTTTGAACTTGGATGCCCTACAGCTTCATTTATGATTATATAAAAATGTGATGATGATTTTTGGTTTACCTTTTCTACATGCACATTACTATAAATTTAGCTAGTGACTAAATTGTAATGGCACAATATATATATATATATATAATATATATATGTGCCAATACAAATATTATATATATATATATATATATTGTAACATTTATTTATATATGTTACAAATATATTGGCATTTGGTAAAAGCTAAAAAAGTAAATTTCGATTTTTTTTTGATTAGTATAATTTTTGTTAAGAGCGTACAATGAAAGTTAAATTATTCTTCGATATTTTTTTTTAATTAGTAATAACGTAATTGGAGAGAACAAAAAAGAATTCCAAAAGCAAGTAAAAAGATAAGCTAAAAGAAAAATATTTCTAGCTAATTAAACATGGCCGAAAACTTGATAAGAAAATAGAGACTTTAGTACATAAAATTTTAAAAAACTGTATAAGATTAGAAAGGCATGGTACGAGCATGCGCAGAAGCCCTAAAACTGGATATAAAAAGGAGGGATCCGGTTGAAGGAGGGTCTTGTTCGTTTTATTTCGCTAGTTGGTCTTGGATAACATTTAATATGTCCAAGATCACTCGTCACCGAAGGAATTCGGCAATGTCGCAGTGAACCGGAGCTCCTGAAAACATCAGACCTAATGATGTACCCCAGGAAAAGCCTTCGTGACCAACTGGGAAATGGACCACAAGAACAAGCAAGAACCGAACGGCCGAGCTCATTATTACAGAAAACTATGCATAGTTCGCTACAACATTCGTGAATTCACAAAGCTTACCGGTAAGTTAAGAATAATAACCCTGATTGTGACCAAGTTAAATAGTAAAAAAAAAACTACTCGTGAAAATATAGCTATAAAAGGAATCCCGATAGTGACTTTATATTTCTATATGAGAGACTCTTAATTAACCAAGAACTTTTTGCTTATTTTAAATGATATTGATATTTTCTATATATTTTCCACCTAAATTAAATGTGTTCTCTCCAAAGTATTAAACAATATTTAACCTAGAAATGTTTTATTTTGTTAGAATAAAAGAGATTATACTTTTATCAACTTTTTTTTTATTGTGCGTTATTAATAGAAGTTATTATTTTTGTTATTAGATTTATTTTAGTGAAATAGGATTTAAGTGTAAGTTACCTTTGCCAATATGTTTCAATACGCCAGGGCTAACAATCGTAAAAAAAAAAATATTAATTCTCATTACGGTAGAATTACCGTACAAAATAAAAATATTATAAAAGGATCTTTTTATTTTTCTTTGTTTTACAATTTGCGAGAGGTGCTGGCGGCATATTTCAGCGGATTCTTAGGAATCCTGGCGCCCATAGGAAATAAAATTAAAAGTTGATTTATGTCTATGGTACAAATTCGTAATCAATTAATAGGCCGGAGTCGATCAGGAAAAATAGCTGTGTTAAGAATAGAAATACAACTTTCTTTTTTTTCTTGATACAGTTTGATCAACTCACGCTCAAATATATATTTGGGGCGTATAGTGGTCTAGTAAAACGGAAAACGATACAATGGCGACCCAACTCGGGCTTCGATTTAAAAACCACGACCTGAGAAAATCTAAAAACGGCATAAAATTGAGTATTTAATGTCTGTAGCCGGAAAATAAATTATGATTTTTTTGAAAAAAGAAAAAAATTATAAGAAAAAAAAAAACTAAGTAAACCCAGATTATTAAAATATGAAAGAAGATATTTTTTTAATATGACTTCCAGAAAAAAAAAAATATATGTATATTTTTTTATATATGTCTAAAAAACACGATCGTGGCTGATGTAGACGTAAGTCACAAGTATTTGACCGGGTAGGCGGTTACTGAAGAGGGGAATAACATAGCCCCGAGTCCTTATCCGCAGTATATGAACATAAGACCGTCTTTAAATGCTCGTCAGACTATTTCTAGCAGAGATCCCAATAAAGGGGAAGGCGGATCAAGTTGGACCAAGTTGCCACGGGCCTGTAAGACTCAGAACGATGAGCAACGCTCGTTTGTGCTTATAACTTGGGCTTCTTATTAGTAATAGTACACTAAAGCGAATAGGACACAGATGAATGTTGAAATATTTTCCATTCCCGCCGCGTTAGACCTAAAAGTGGGCATTAAAGCCGAACGTCGCTTGTGAATGAGTCTACACAATATATCAGCACGCTACTACAGAAAAAAAAATACGAATATGAATTTAAAAAACTTAAGAATAAAATTAGTGTAAACCCCTATTTTATTCTCATCTCCCGGCGCTGGTGGTATTGTAACATTTATTTATATATGTTACAAATATATTGGCATTTGGTAAAAGCTAAAAAAGTAAATTTCGATTTTTTTTTGATTAGTATAATTTTTGTTAAGAGCGTACAATGAAAGTTAAATTATTCTTCGATATTTTTTTAATTAGTAATAACGTAATTGGAGAGAACAAAAAAGAATTCCAAAAGCAAGTAAAAAGATAAGCTAAAAGAAAAATATTTCTAGCTAATTAAACATGGCCGAAAACTTGATAAGAAAATAGAGACTTTAGTACATAAAATTTTAAAAAACTGTATAAGATTAGAAAGGCATGGTACGAGCATGCGCAGAAGCCCTAAAACTGGATATAAAAAGGAGGGATCCGGTTGAAGGAGGGTCTTGTTCGTTTTATTTCGCTAGTTGGTCTTGGATAACATTTAATATGTCCAAGATCACTCGTCACCGAAGGAATTCGGCAATGTCGCAGTGAACCGGAGCTCCTGAAAACATCAGACCTAATGATGTACCCCAGGAAAAGCCTTCGTGACCAACTGGGAAATGGACCACAAGAACAAGCAAGAACCGAACGGCCGAGCTCATTATTACAGAAAACTATGCATAGTTCGCTACAACATTCGTGAATTCACAAAGCTTACCGGTAAGTTAAGAATAATAACCCTGATTGTGACCAAGTTAAATAGTTAAAAAAAAAACTACTCGTGAAAATATAGCTATAAAAGGAATCCCGATAGTGACTTTATATTTCTATATGAGAGACTCTTAATTAACCAAGAACTTTTTGCTTATTTTAAATGATATTGATATTTTCTATATATTTTCCACCTAAATTAAATGTGTTCTCTCCAAAGTATTAAACAATATTTAACCTAGAAATGTTTTATTTTGTTAGAATAAAAGAGATTATACTTTTATCAACTTTTTTTTATTGTGCGTTATTAATAGAAGTTATTATTTTTGTTATTAGATTTATTTTAGTGAAATAGGATTTAAGTGTAAGTTACCTTTGCCAATATGTTTCAATACGCCAGGGCTAACAATCGTAAAAAAAATATTAATTCTCATTACGGTAGAATTACCGTACAAAATAAAAATATTATAAAAGGATCTTTTTATTTTTCTTTGTTTTACAATTTGCGAGAGGTGCTGGCGGCATATTTCAGCGGATTCTTAGGAATCCTGGCGCCCATAGGAAATAAAATTAAAAGTTGATTTATGTCTATGGTACAAATTCGTAATCAATTAATAGGCCGGAGTCGATCAGGAAAAATAGCTGTGTTAAGAATAGAAATACAACTTTCTTTTTTTTCTTGATACAGTTTGATCAACTCACGCTCAAATATATATTTGGGGCGTATAGTGGTCTAGTAAAACGGAAAACGATACAATATATATATATATATATATTGGAGCAATAAACTGCTCATGCACTATCAACATTAAACATATTCAGTACTTTATAATATCAAAGCCTATGTGCAAAGCAGACAAAATGATTTCATTTTTAATTGTGACTATTCCAATTTGTGAATATTTTAGATATTGAATGCCATGCAAGACAAAGTGCTTACCCATTACATATTCATGCTATCTCTCTCTACCTTGTTACCTTAACCATATGGTTAGCATATTATTTAAATATTGAATGATATACAAGGCAGATTATTTATCCATTACATATTCATGCTACCTTTCTCTTGGTTGTTACATTAACCTTATGGTTAACATATTATTACTGCAAATTATAAGAGAAAATTAAATATTATGATGATGATAAAAAAAGAACATGATGACCTAATGTTATAAATCCATCATAATATCTGTCATTATTAGACATTTATTAGATTCAAAATAAAATAAGTGTATAAATGAAATTAAAACCAAGAATGACCATAGCAATTGATAATATTAATATAAGTTTTATTGCAAAATAAATATGAATAAAATATAATAAAAAATTAAATTAATAATAAAACAATAAGTAAATAATAATAATAAAATAACAGCTGATGTATACAATTCTATATTCTCATTTTTTACTTATCCTAAAAATAATTCAATAGTTTCTTTTTCTAAAATTGTAATCCTATATTCGTTTGTAAAATAAATAGATAAATATCACTGAAAATTATTTAGATAAGCTAGAAATAAACTATAGTTTCAATACTAGAATATATACATACCTGTAAATAAACTTTAAATATTTACAAACTGATGAATATCAATTATTGCCATTGTGTATTTTTGCATAACATCTACAATTTATGTTGATTTGTTAAATGTTTCTTTAATAAAGTGGAAATGTTTTTATATTAACAAAAACACATATTCCCTTAATCTTGATTTTATATAAAATTATTTCATTTATATCTATTTTCTATTTAACATATAAAATACCACTGTATTCAATAACAACATCATTATATTTCATTATCATAAGTAAAATATTTATTTCTTAAGCCTACATCATATACACATTAATACATAACACACAAAAGCTGTGGTATTATCCCATACAAATATATACTCAATTTGCAAAGTCACGACAAACAAAATCTCTTCACCTATTTATATAAAATAAACAAATATTTTTACAAATAAAGACCATTTTATTTTGTTGAAAAGATTGACATTAATAAACATCTATCTATCTATCTATCTATCTATCTATCTATCTATCTGTCTGTCTGTCTGTCTGTCTGTCTATCTATCTATCTATCTATCTATCTATCTATCTATCTATCTATCTATCTATCTATCTATCCATCCATCCATCCATCCATCCATCCATCCATCCATCCATCCATCCATCCATCCATCCATCCATCCATCCATCCATCCATCCATCCATCCATCTATCTATCTATCTATCTATCTATCTATCTATCTATCTATCTATCTATCTATCTATCTATCTATCTATCTATCTATCTATCTATCTATCTATCTATCTATCTATCTATCTATCTATCTATCTATCTATCTATCTATCTATCTATCTATCTATCTATCTATCTATCTATCTATCTATCTATCTATCTATCTATCTATCTATCTATCTATCTATCTATCTATCTATCTATCTATCTATCTATCTATCTATCTATCTATCTATCTATCTATCTATCTATCTATCTATCTTTACTTTAAAAAAAAACTATAAACAATATCTAATAATAAATTACGAATGTGTATACTTTCAAAACATCACCATTTCATATGCGTACACTTAATATTTTTTAATTATTTGATTTGAAAAAAAAACACCCATCAATACATTTTTTTCTAAAAAAAAATATTATTTAAATTGAATATATATTTTTAAAGATTGATAACTCTTAACTTGTTATAACTAGAATACTTTGATTTTGTCATCATTAATACTTTGAAATGAACAAAGAAATTAATAACAAAACAATATATCAAAGGCACACTAAAAATAATTGTGCAGCCTGCTTTACTAAGTATGACATTTTCTTTTCTTTGGGGCTCAACTTGTGATCTAGTAGTGAAGCTCTTAATAGCATTATTTTATGATTGATATATATTGATTATTTTGAGTAGTGTATCTAAATACTGCAGGCTATTTTTATAGTGTATCCATTCTTAAATAAGTTATAAGTATAAACAATATATATATATATAACATAAACTTAAGTTAATTCATTGCACCATTAATACAGCTCTTTGAAAATCTCGCCAATGATAGAAATAAATCTATTCCTTTTGTTTTGTCTAGAATTCCATTTTGTTTGTATATGTTCCAAACTAAATAAATAAGTTATTGACTTATTATGAATTCCGGAAACAAACTTTTTTTCTACTTTTCAGTTAAAGTGCTTAAATGTTTTTTTTTCCTCTTCTCCTACTCTCTCGTCTATCATACTATTAAATTTGAGAAAATCTTTTTATATTCTTGCATTCAGCATAGCATTTTTTAAGTAAAACTAATTATAATAAATAAAAATAATAATAAAAATGTACACACTAATAGATTCCTCTTAAAAGAATAATTGTTTATCAGAATGATGTATTTCCTTCAATTTTAATCTATATTACCAAGATTAATCATCCATAATAATAATGTTTTTTTTTTTTTTTACAATAAAACAAATAAACATGTCTGTTTGTGTGTGTGTTTATTTCCATTTACTCCACAAGCATGCATATAACACCAATGATTTCTATGATCAGGTTATTTAACCATAGTGAAAACAAAAATTATAATCATTCTTTACTTCATAACACAATTATACAAAATAACTATCTACAAAAAAACTAGTAATATAATACTTATATTCCTACCTTTAATTTTTATTTATATGTCCTTTCAGAGCTGTTTATAAAATTATTGTAATAAATATTTAATGATTCTGTTTTGTGACTATGATTTAAAGTGAATTTAAATATGTTAATATCACTTTAGACAGAATATTTTTTCTTTTAATTGTTTAAATCTGTATTTGTAATTAGATAATATCTAAATAGTTAAAAGTTAATGTATTTTTGTCTGTTTTTCAGATAGCTATAATATTATAAGACATTGAATTAAACTAAAGGTAGAATGTATGTATACCTTGTTTAGCACAGGATCTTTATGCTAGGTTTGATTAGCGATGATCATTAATTTATACTCCCTATTTTGATTTACAATCGATTATGCACTACAATGATCACACACACACACACACAACGATTATGACCACGTTGTAATGTTGTTGTTGCAGAATATTGATTTTATGTAATCTGAAAGAAAATGGTAACATCTATGCTAAAAATATACAATACAGAGTTTATTAAATTATACATAGTATATTATACAATATTATACAGTATTTTGATTATAAAATTAAAATACAATTAATGTGCAATATTTAAATATTCATTCAATGTATTTTGCAAGGCAATTAATGCATTAATTAATGACAAACTTAAAGTTTAACAACTAAAAAGGTTAAAAAAAAGTATTTAATTCAGCACAATAAATAATCAAAAACCGATTTTGATGATGTACAACAACCACATGTGTTAATATTATATTTTTAAATGTGTACATTAGTTTAAAAATAATAGATTCATTCACTTTTATAGACTAAAATTTTTATTAATGGTATTTTTCTTGCTGCAAAAATTATGATTATCTTACAGTAATTAAATACATATAAGGCTTTAACCTTAATACTATGTGTCTTGAGTGCTTAATTTTATCATGAGAGAGACCTCTACAAATCTTAACACAAGATTATGACTTTATAAAGATAAGAGCAGCCATCTTATCTTCAACCTACTTTCTAATTATATAGGCAAATCTAAAGCATTTTTATTTGAGAGTGTGAAGCTAATAAGTTCTCCATAAATTAAGTCTACTACCTCATTTAGAAATCAACCTTCACAAAATCTTTCAATTCTCAGAGAGTTAATATTTAGGCCTTATAATTGGAAATATTTCAAATCAATTTAAAATTGTAAACATTAATTCTTATTAAGCACATGGTCAGCACATAAATTTATTCAAAATATTTCTAATCATAAGACTTAAATATTAACTCACTGTGAATCAAAAGATTTCACAAAGGTTGATTTCTAAATGAGGTAGTGGACATACTTAGTGAAGAACTTACTAACTTCACACTCCCAAATCAAAATGCTTTAAATTTGTCTATATAATTAGAAAGTAGGCTATAGATAAGATGGCCACTCCTATCTTTATAAGGTTGTAATCTTGTGTTAAGATTTGTAGAGATCCCTCTCATGGTAAAATTAAGCACTCAAGTGCATAGTATTAAGATTAAAACCTTGTATGTATTTATGTGCCTACCATAGGCTTAATAAGAATTAATGCTTACAGTAATTGTAAAATTTAGTTACCATAATTGTAAGTTATTTTGAGACAAAAACATTGAATTCATGCATTATATAATCAAAATCACTAAATATAAGTGGAAAATATTTATTGTACAGCTTTTGCTTAATTTAAAACATAATATTGTAATCTGTTTCAGAGATATTCAAGCTAAAGGAGACATTATTGAAAATGTCAAAAAAATATTGTGCTGAGAAAAGAAATATAAATTTCATTCAATGTAAAATTAAAATTAAGTTTTGGTTATATACTACAAATAATTAATTTTAAATTGTACATTATATTAGATGAAATATTCAATCAACTAAATTTGAATTAAAATTTTCTAGTCAAATAAAACTGCTATTATTTTTAATCTGAAGTATTTTCAGTGAAAGGAAAAAAAAAAGGGGGGGGGGTAATTTTATAAATTATGCAATTAATAATCTATTTTATATGATTAAAAACTACTAAATCCTAAGTTAAAAAATAATATTTACTTGCTAGATTTTAAGTCATAATTTCTAATTTGTTTCAGACATATGCAAAATAATTGCAACGTTATAGAAAACTTAAGACAGTATAATATTTAAATATAAGCATATTGTCTATACTGAACTTAATGTAATTATAACAGATTTGAATTCAGACTTTCAAGCTCCTTACTGCTATTCCCTCCATCTTATACAACCAACACACATGACCACATACACGTGGAAAAGATAAATGATCTCCAATATACATATTGCATGCTGAACCAGCATGCATCAATTGGTCCAGAACAGCAACTGCCACACACACATATATATATATATATAATCACTGTTTAGTTTATATTAAGATAGAAAATAACTTTAATGGGCAGCTTCAAAAAGTTTTCCACCCTCTAACTCTTCAGCCATCTGTATCATTGAAAATCTGATGATGAAATGCTCAAAGCCATTGTTGGTTCGAATCAACATGGGTATGGCAATAAGATTAACATTAACAAGGACTGTGAGCATTCCATCATCATATTTTCAATGATACAGATGGCTGAAGATTTGGAGAATGAAAAAGTTTGAAGCCTATCCATGATTAGAAATTTTAATATAAACTGAGCACTGATTTATATATATATATATATATATATATGTGTGTGTGTGTGTGTGTGTGTGATGATGATCTGTACCAACTGACGAGTATTGGTCTAACATGAAATACATATATTGGAGATCATTTATCTTTTTTTACATGCTGGTGGTCGTATGTATCAATTGTATAAAATGGAATGCATTGTGATAGGGAGCTTAAAAATCTGATTTTAAATCCCTCCTAAGAAATTATACTATAAAAAATACAAATTTTATTCAGCCAAAAATGAAAAATAAGTTTTGGGTGTATATTATTAATAATTAATTTTAAATTGTGTACTGTTATGTATTAATTAAAATATTTAGTCGAGCAATTTTAAATTAAAACCTTTATAAAAGAATAATTTCATTCAAAGTGTGATTGCTTACTATCATAAATGTCATTAAATCAAAATGCTTATTATCACAAATGTATTTTTGATTAAAAAAAGAAAGGAGGAAGATTTCAAAATTATGCATTTAAAAATAAATTTTATATGATGAAAATAAAATACAAATAAATTGAAGAAGTTTCCTGCTTTTAATTTCTATTTAAAAGATCAATATGTCTGTCATTACAACATACTGTATTATTCAAAATGTAGTGAGGCAATTTGAAGAAAATAGCTACTATGTATAATAAAATGTGGTATCTCTTGTCATAGAAAGAATTATTTGTATATAAATTGTAATTTATTTAGGTCATACTTTTAAAAAAAGTCTTAAATATTTATTACAAACTGAAAACGTTAGGTCCTTTTTTTTAATATGTCAGAATTTTTATTTTTTTCTAAAGTTGACTGCTCAATTATATTGTGGTAATGAGCAGTTCTATAAATTGGCTATGCTTGCATCATTGCTATTTAACAAGTCTTTATGGGTACATCAGGACAGCAATGAGATATTGCTACCATTGATTTTTTAATTCTAACTAATTTCATATAAATAATATATGACAATGAGTTCAAAAAAATAAAAATTCTCTAAGGGGTTTTTTTTCAGTGCAATAATTAGCAATTCTGCGGAGGAACACAAAAATTTGTCAACTGATAGATTACTCTTCTTTATCGGTCCACTATTTTTATATATTTGTACAGTAAAACTAACATTTTTTTAGCGATATTGAATTTATTTTAAATATTATGACTACATAAGTTTTCAACTGGATCATAGAAGCAAACTAATAACACTGAACACCACATCACATCTTCAACCTATAAATTAAAGAATCATCCAGCATTCAAGATATACTAACTAAAGCAGTATTTTGTTGACACTTGATAAGAAATTGATGATGACAATATTAAAGAGCTTTTGCAATGTCATATAAAGGAATTAACTAATGATTAATTAGTGCAACTCGATGATGAAAAAGAAGACAATCAAAAAATCAACATGCCTATAGAATAATCATGAACAACATTTTCAAAGAGTTTGGCTGATTTGGAATACTCCATCAAATGTAAAAATGCTTTAACTAAAAAAAGATCTTATAATATGCAAGCTGTACCAATTTATCATTACTCATGTGTTTGAGTACCAAGTACTCAGTGCCCTAAAACTGAACCGCTCGCTATATTAATAAGAACAATAAGTTCAGGAGATTGGATTAGCAACTCAAGTGTTCTGGCCTTAAACTCAGTAAATTTCTTGGTGCTCTAAATCTGAAATTATGAACAGGATGGTCTTATTTAAATTGGACCCATCAGAGATATAGCAAGATGCAAAGTGCTCTTTGTGCTTTATAAAGAAACATTTGCAACACTTTTTAGTAATACTTATGCATATTTTAATACTAAATAACTGTATATGAATTATTTATATAGTTTTGGTTGGAAAAACTACCTCAACCCAGTTTGTGGATTAACATACATAAGACATGCTAAGAAAGGTTAATTAAAGTAATCTAGTTTAAGGAGCAAATCTGTATAGTTTGTATCCTAATATATATATATATATATATATATATATATATAAACATAAACCTATATATATATATATATATATATATATATATATACATAATAGGTTTCAAAATGGACATTTATGTGTGTGCTAAATTTTAGAGCAGCCTAAATCAATTACCAGAGAGCTTCTAATCATCTCTCTAAATTACTACAATTACTGCTCTCCACTTTGAATCAAGGCATATCATAAATAAATAAACTAAACAATATAAAACAAAATAATATAGGCATGACCACAGATTAAGACAGTATAGATATAATAACTGGGTACAGTTATTAGAGAGTTATTAATCTATATTTACTCATTTAATATAGAGGCAAGATTCTTAAAAATTATATTGTTGAATTAAAAGTTGTATTAAAAATTTATTATGGTTACATTTAATTTGTTACAGAGTTTATTTATTAAAAGTTATAAACATTATTATGAACATTCAGCATTACAGCTAGCTTAAGAAAATTATTAAAATAGTTTAAGATTTATTTTATAGAGCTCTGCAGCTAGGCATGTTACCGATTTTCTTCTGGATGAGGTGTTCTTCATGGTGTTTGTCACTGGCATTCTTCATTGGGTGGGCTTGTCCAATGTCTTCTTGGCATACTGCTGGTCTCAAACTTCTGCATTAATTTAGACCAGTATTCTGAAGGAAGACAGCAAAATTTGAGCCTTCTAGGTGCTCATTTCCATTGTTAAATTGGGTGTGGCCCTCGACAGCAATACATTTCAAAAATTTAAGAGAGTGAACATTAGTGCTTAAATTTGACATTTTTATATTAACTCTTTGACTCTTCCCTGCAAAGGCACGAACTTATTTACAATTTTTAGTTTTAAATCTTAAGTTTTAACATAGTTTTATTAACTTTAGAGAAGACAAAAGGGCAGCCTAAGTTATTCATAAAATTGTGCAGCTTGACTGTCTTTCTTTTGTCTTAAAATTTATTTTAAACTTATTTTAAAAATCTGCTCTGGTTCCCACAAAATTAATCAGATGTGTGGTGTGATATTTTCCAAGAAACAGGAGATCTTTAGAAACAGATTTAAGTTCTGTAAATATTCTGTTATATGTATAATCTTGTCCCCTCTAGAATTGAAATCTATGTGTGAATTTAAATGCTATAAAAGTAAATTTGTAATCTAATTTTATAATAACTTAAAGATAAAATAATTTAAATAACATGGCAATTCTTATAAAATCTATTACATTGCAGCTTCATTCACATATATATGTAGGTACTCTCCTACACATACAACAATGTTTACATGACTTTTAATTTATTTTAATTTATAACTGAGTATATGTATTATAACTATACACATACAAACATTAATATTCTAGATGTACATAAATATACATACACATGCATAAATATATGTTAAAATACATTTACTTGGATGGTTCGAACTGAGAATAAATACTACTATAAAACATAGTAGATGAAATGGGATGTTAGACAAAATAATACCATTTTAATATATATAAAGTGTAATAATGCTTACGGCTAACTACGTTTGTAAGTAACTATTAGAAACCAGTCAACATTTAAAGAACTATTGCCTTGACAACAGTTTGAGATTATTTATTATTATCTATATTGGAATTGTCTAAGTATTGATTGGTTTCTAATGGGTATATATATTCAAGAGAATAAAAAAAGTTAGATCAAGCAAATATGGTTGAATAATAAGTTTGATTATGCTGAATTTAATTAAAAATTAAATAACACTCAAGACTTTGAATACTAGCACAATGTTATTGTGAAGACTGCACTCCTCTCAAAATGGAATGTTTACATTATACTGCATCATGAAAAAGTGTCAGAACACATAGGTTTTAAATGACTGGTTATTATGAATGAATTCTGAGTGAACAATTTCACATTAAAAAAATCAGCATTGCTTTTTCATTGGACTTCACTTGACATGATTTTTAGGATGTAGGTAAATTGGCACATCCATTAAACTACTTGTAAACATGTGTTTTCAACTTGCTTGTAATCTATTGCAAGCACTACAACTGTTTTCCTGGCCATTTTCCCTAAAAGAAAATATAATTTTACATTGTTTCAACTTTTTAGGTTGCAAACATTGACAAATACATGAAATGCTCTTTACAAAAAAAACATGCTACATGGTATCATGATTTTTCATGATAGTGTCATTTAGCTGAATGATGCAGAAGGCTCTATGAAAGTGGTATTTAGAAGCAGAAGCATGTACTTCAACAGGCATAAGTACCAGCATACAGTTCTGGCTATTTGTGGGTACCCTCTCACAATCCATAATTTAATTCTTAAGTGCATATCTGCATAATACATAATAGTACACTTTACACATACATATAAAATGTTTTTTTTAATTACCATATATATATTAGACTAATTAGTTTATTAATAAAAAGCTAAATTTTTCTCCATAAAAAAATTCATTATAATCCCATGCTTTTTATGCAATCTTCTTGATATATTTCCTTTATGATGAGTATTGGGAAACCAATTGTACTCATTAGGCAGGATAAAAGTTTATGGGAAAGCTCATGATATTAAAATATTACAAATTATTTAGTGTTATTGAATTTTAATATCACATATATGCACATACAAGGATTGGATAAAAAAAATTAGAAAAAAAAAAATTATTATCATACTATTAATATATTTTGACTATGTGTAGTACAGGTATTGAAATCCATACCTAATGTATCACTTTTTTTTATAAATAGATTCCTAATACAATAATAAGATTTCAATTTTAGACAGCATAAGCAGAAATAACTTTTTTGTGTTATAATGTTGTGAAACTGATAGTAATCATTTAAATTGAGCATTACATCCATTTGTTAGAAGTTTTTCACTTTTGATTATCAATTACTGGCAACATTGAAATTTACAGATTAAATACTTTTTCAATGATTTTTAAACATCTTTTTATTGTCTTCTTGGAATTACATATCAAAAGTACATTGCTAATATAATAGTTGTTTCTAGAATTTTGTTCATTTCATGTATATCTACACTGTGTATATAATCTTTTAAAAAAACAAGTTTATTATTATATTTCAATAAAATAATTCGGTACCATTTGCTGTGCTGTACTGTGCCACTAGGTGATGCTGCAGTACCTATCAATAACCATACAAGCAATAAATTTTTATTAACAAAATCAAAGAAATCACTCAAAAATAAGTAAAATACAAATTATGAAAACAGAAATTAGTGAAATACATAAAACATAACCTCCTCCCCTCCTGACGAATTTCTAAATCACAAAGAAAAAATGTGGATTGCATCATATTAAAAGTTGCAGAATGAAATGTGACATGATGAACCTCTGACATTAAAAAATATAATTGCTTGGCAAAATGAAATGTGACATAAAACACAAGCCACTTCCTGACTAATTTCTAAATTGAATTCGTAACATCCAAAAAAACCCTAGTACAACATACACACAAAAAACCCCACAAATAGTTACAAAAAATAGACACAGTGGGCAATTTGAAAGTAGGCAAAAGAACATTCAAATTTTAAGATTTTTGGAGCAAAATTACTTAAAGATGTTTGTTCAAACAGATTGCAGCATGCTTAACTAATAACAGCAGATTAAAAAAATACAGTATTTGTGATTTTTTTATGTGTGTGTTGTACTTAGATTTTTTGGATAATATGAATCCAATGTAGAAATTAGTCAAGGGGGTTGGTTTTTACATCACATTCATTTTGCCAGGTGATTATATTTTTTAATGTGAGAGGTCTATTATGTCACATTTCATTTTGCAACTTTTAATATGATGCAATCCTCATTTTTTCTTTGTGATTTAGAAATTTTTCAGGGGGGGTGTTTTATGTATTTCACTGATTTCTGTTTTTGTAATTTGTATTTTACTTACTTTTTCAAGTGACTTCTTCAAGCAGGGGGTTGCATTTTATGCATTTCATTGATTTCTGTTTTTGTAATTTGTATTTTAATTATTTTTGAGTGATTTCTTTGATAGAAATTTATTACTTGTTTGGTTCTTGATGGGTATTGCAGCATCGCCTAGTGGCACAGTACAGTGCATCGAATAGTACCAATAATTCATAATGTTATAAATGTAAAAAAAATTATGGGTAGAAAAATGTCCCATCGATGTCAGTCTATTTGGAATTATTTTTTCAAATAATCGTTGCATACTTATTCAAAATAAAATTATGTCATTATTTTATAATATTTTCTGAAAGAGGAAGAAATAAAAACGTTTTTTAATTGCAAATGGAAAATTACTATGAAGTTCTTGGTGTGAATTGTAATTCTAGTTTTGATGACATTAAGATATTTTATCAAAAATTAATTTTGCCATTTCACCCTGATAAAATTATGAATCTTACTAGAGAGAATGAGCAGAATGCAGAAAGGTTCATTATGATAGAACAAACATGGAGAATATTAAGTGATGAAATAAAGAGAAAAGAATATGATGCTGTAAAAATGGTGCAGAATTGAATAAGGAATATGTTTGTAATGAAGAAATAAGTTTGGATGTTATGGATTGGTATTCAGATAAAAAATATTATGGTTATGCTTGTCACTGTGGAGGAATGTATATCTTGGAAAATAGTTTCATGACAAAAGACTGTATTGTTTGCTGTGATACCTGCTCTCTTAGCATCCTCATAAAATTAAGTAACCCAATACCACAAGGCTGATTATTATTATGAATAAATTTTCATCTCGGTTTGGGTTAGCTCATTTAAGGAAAAATGCTGAAACACATTAATACTTTAATAATTCTTTTTTTTAATTTTATTTTCAGGATGTTTAAACTATTATGTTAATTTTTAAAAGTTATTGTTTGTTTTGTTTTTTTTTATGTAAAATAAAATATATTTGAGAAGTTTAAAAAAAAAAAATCATAATGTGTGACTAATGATGGAATAAAGGGTTTTAAAAATCTTTATTGTTGTTATATTGCATATGATGTGTAAATAAAATTCCCAGAACGTTATTTCGAATAACAAAGTTATTTTTTCTTCTATTTTTCACCCATCTATTCTCAAAAATCTGTATTATTTAGTAAATCATTATTGCTTCACAATCCATCTTCAAAAAGATAGTAAAATTTTTGTTGACGGTTGATAAGTAAAAAAAGAAGTCATGAGATATATTTTAGAGCTAAACGTTATTGAATAAAATTCAATATGTCATTTTTTGAATATAAATCAAATTGTCCATGATCTTAGAAAAGAAATCAAAAAGTAGATACATATGCAATGTGACAACGACTGTTACCAGTGTTATATATCAGGTATTGTTTTTAGTTTGAATATAATTCTTATTCTGCCATATATTTTTGAAATGTAAGGATAAATACATTTGAAATAGATAAATAATCTCCGAGGTGTATTTTCTGCTGAACAAGTGCCATACAATTTTATCATGTAACATTTTTCACATATTATCTAATTAATTATTTAAATAAATACAATGTATAGGCTTACACATACCTGCACATACATAATGTAATATATAAAAGATTCGAACTCAGACTTTTATACGACCTTAAACTCTCCATACCATCTCATATTGTTGACCCATCTAATCATACACCTGTTGAAAAGATAAATAATCACCAATATACGTATTTCATTCTAAACTACCAATCATCAGTTGGTCCAGATTATTATCTCCACACATATATACAATCAGTGCTCAGCTTTATATTAAGATAGCCGATCTTCATACTTTAATGGACAGGCTTCAAACTACTCCAACCCACAACTCTTCAGCCATCCATTTAATTGATAATATGGTAACGGAACATTCAAAGCCCATGTTAGTGCCAAGGTTGTTCAAAATTTATCTATGCCAAATTATTACTATTTAATTTACAAGTGTCTAATTTTGTGCACTCACATATTTAATACTATGTACGTCAGATTAATATAATAATAATTATTACTAATCATTTACTATGTTAGAGATTTTGATGTATAATCTATATCCTAATAAATGATTAGTAATAATTACTAATATATTTTTTAAAAAAAAGGATGATGTCAAAGTTGTGAAAGTAGAATGTTTGCCATTCACAAATTAAATTTTAATAATCAGGTATCCTATATATCTGATAATTTCTGCGTTTAGTTTCTACCAGAATATCAATTATTATTTTTAATTTCTATTTATTTTATTCATCATTAATAGAAGCTTATACAAATCTTTTTTTTTTAAAGGTCTTTATTTAAAGACGTAAATAAATAATTTAATCTAATATTATTGATTTAATTTTTTTACTTAATGAACTTTTTATCCTCCATATATATTTTATTTATTAGCAATGCTTATTTTCAAATTTAAGTTTATAATTTTTTAAAAAAAATAATATAATGGCCTTTTTTTTTCTTTTCTTGATTGAAAAGAAAATAAATTATTATTCTATGGAAGGAAAAAAAAAGATTTATTAGGAATTGGAATAAGAAATTTTCTACGTTAAAAAAAAAAAAAATGTTTTATAAATGATAACGTCTCAACTTAGTTTTGATTGAAAAAAGAGGGCGTACATATTAACCCATTTTTACATGTTCCTGTCACATGCCTGCTGCAAGTTAATTTTTTTTTCAGCAGTAGGGCGCAGGATTGGCAATTAAACGCAGTGGAAAGTGCTAATTCTGGCTTGAAATCAAAATAGACATTTCACAGAGTTCAGAAGTCTTTTGGGTAACCGCCTATTGCGACTAGCTAGTCTAATTGAGTTGCGTTCGATTCAAACCTAATCACGTAGCTTCGGCGCACATTAAGGTAGGAGCCGAGCTAGTATTGCCAGCGAATTCTACTTGTTAGCCGTATTGACTTAGTACAGGTCCATTAATCAAACGACTACACGTCCTTTTCCGAGCAATGATGCCGACTTTTTCGCATTAGCTTAATTGCATCAAAAGCAAGCTCGTGAAGACACGACACACACTATTAGATGATATATAGTTACCGATTTGTTTTCTAAATTTTTTTTAGCTCTTTTCAATCGCAAATTTAATCTGACATTTTTTTGATATATAAAAAAAGTCGTCTTAATTAAACAGTATTTAATTAATATTGATTTATTAGTAATAAAAGTTTAAGGGCATTTGAAAAAAAAAATTACTTCAGGCTTGGCTGTTGATTCTCCAAGAGGCTTCTCTCACACTTCGATCGTGTCACTTGTTATGATTTAAATGAATCCTTTTAAGCTGATGGGGTTTGCTAACCTCATAGAGAAACGACACTGTCTTAAACGAGAGTATATTTTTTTTGACAGATCTTCATAATATTTAGAATGAACTCTGCTCCACCTGTCTAAAAGTTTATAATATAGATTAATGGCGCAGTGGAATCACGTAGCAATCAGATATTTTAAAATGCTATTTATTGATTATCAAGAATTAAGCGCTTTGCTTCTTAATTCTGAAGTGATTTTGATTTAAAATTAATAGTAATAAAAGAGAGAAAAATTCTTTTTAAAATTAAGCTGCACTCTTTTTTTGTTTAAATTACATTTAACATTCTAATTTACACTTAAGTCAAAAACCTGTAATAAAATAAAAAAGATAGTATTTACGTGCCTTAGAAAAAGCATTCATCAATAGCGCATCCAATTCGATTGCTTTATTGATTAAACGTCAAGAAAATAAATCTAGCAATTAGAGGGTTAAAATTTTAATATGTATTATTGAACAAAAGAATGAAGCTACTTGTATGTAATTTAATAAATATTCTAAAATATTTTTACTGCCGTCATTTTGTTTGAAGTGATTAGGTTATATATAGACAATGATTATTATTAATAAAGAAAATCAGGTCATCGAATCTATTTTGTTCCATAATATTTGTCTGTCTATTTAAAGGTAGAGTGACAGTTCAAAATAGTATTAAAGACTAATTGAAATAAATCTGTGGCCATTTAAGAGACTTGTTTTTGCTACCTAAATATTTAAATTATGGTTATTTATTCTTCCATGTCTATTATTCTTATCCAGAATTAATGTAGACCAAAATATTTAGAATCATTAATTGCATTGGCAACAAAGAAAATAGTAACCTCTTTGATTCCTAAGTTAATTATGTTACTAACTGTATTTCTCCATACTTTTAAGTATTCTCATCAATTATTTAGCTTTACAATATAAAGCTTAGTCGGACTATCATCTACAGTAAAAACAGAATTAAATGTAACTCTATAAGCAATAGGGTAATCTCAAAGACAACTTTCTCAATAGGCAAATTATCTCCGTATAAAATAGTTTCATAGGCACCTTGTTTGATTTTAAGCAGCAGCTCCATATTAACTTCTATGCACTGACTAACTATCCAAACCATTGCAATTCAAAAGAGAAGACTACCGTGTTTTAAAGTAAATTGTAGTAATTATGACTTAAAATTATACTATTTTCAGAAATTTTTAAATTCTAATAGAAATATACTAGCTTAACTAGAAAATCTAGGTACTTTAAAAATCTATTTCTTTTAGTAGATATCTACAGCTTCTAAAAAAAATTCACCAGCTTTAGCAGAATATCGCTTTTAGAAAAAAAAATTCCAAATCGCGCATAAGTACATATGTTTCGATATACATTTTGGCCTCCAGAGATAGAGTAAAAGCTTCAAAATAAACCAATATATAGAAAAATGAACACTACTCATATAATTTTGAACCAATCCATGTCTGATAAATTGAAAGACATTTGTTAAACTGTCAAAGATATTTGATTCTTAAGCCATCTTTGAGATCAAATGTAAGCTTTTGATTTAAAATAATTCATGTACTGAAGTTACATTACACTACTATGTATTTCAGACTTAAATATATATTTAACACTATAATAAAAAACACTGGTTTCTACTAGATGCTGTCAGAGACAGTTCAGCTAAAGATAAGCCATTAACATAAAAATAGTTGTTATTATTATTTTCTTTTTAACTGCAATTTTTATTTTTCAGAATTGAGTACTAATATATAAGAAATCTTGCCAATTTGTTACAAATCATTTTTACATTCTGAATTATAATATTTGAATACCAATATAATGTATATACTAAATTTTTGATGTAATTTGAGAGAATTTAAACACCGACTTTTATGCTTTCTGTAATTAAATCTAAAGTTTAGTATATACATTATACTTATATTCAAATACTACAGATTCAGCCTGAATTATTCCCCTCTTCTGTATATATAAATGGACATATTAATGTCCTGCATATGAGGAGTCAGAGTGACTTAAAATCAACATGGGTATGACCAAAATATTGTGTCAATAAGGGTGTTAAGCATTCTATCATCAGATTTTAAATAATGTGAATAGCTGAAGAGTTGGATGGAGGAGAAGACTGAAATCTGTGTAATAAAGTTTGAAGAATTCCTATCTTAAATATAAGTGGAGAACTGATTGTATATGTGTGTGGGAGTTTTGATTTAGACCAACTGATGCTTGCTGGTTCAGCACTAAATACATATATTGGAGATCATTTGTTTTTTTTACATGCATGTGGCCACGTGTATTGGTTATATGAAATGGAATGGATAGTTGAATGGATTTTGAAGATCTATGTTTAAATTCCCGCAAATTATTCTGGATTGCAATAAATAATTATCTTCTTATAAAAGATCAGGAAGTCTAGGATTATATTAACATGTTGAGATTCAGTCCAAACATCTTTACCTTTGAGTTCTGTTACTCAACCACTACACTAAACTACATAAAGTAGAAGAATAATTTAGTGGTTTACATAATATTCAGTCACAAAGAAGCAAAAGTTCTGAACTTTTAATCAAGAATCTAACTTAGTATTTTTTTTTCAGGAATTCAACACACAGCTATTATTGATATAAGATTTACAATTACAGTTTTCTAAGTAATATTTTGTGTTTTCTATGCAAGATTGTGAGATCACATTTGTCACCAGAATGATGTAGCAATGGTACAGATTGATAGAGGCTGATATATGATTAAAAATACAATTGAAAATCTTATATAGGACATATGTATATATTCTATTTAGTCATTCAGTAATTGTAATCAGTTAATATTTAGCTTTTCTTAATAAGAGGTTAAAGGGTAAATGATGATTATTGTCCTCAGTAAAAATTTAAAATATACCATCGTAATTTAATACAGTTTTTACTATTGGTTAGGAAGGGTATGCCATATTTCTATAAGCACTTGGTTCTAAATAATATTTACTTTTTACAATATCTAGATTAAATCAACATTGAAAGTTCTGTGTGCTTTAATGCAGTGGTAGAGTTCAAACTCTGGGGTGCAAGATCCTCTGGGCAATTTCAGTTTAGGCACTTTATGCTCTCAAACTTCTTATGAATCCCCAGAAAGCCATTTGATTATTTATTTTGTTTAACATTGGAAAACTATTATGTTTTTGTCACTTTAAATAAACATCTTATTATAAATTACTTCTTTGGAAGATAAATTGCATTAACATAAGATGTATTTTTTCCATATTTAGAACTGCTCTGGAAATTGAATCTAGCATAATAATTAATATAATATTCTGTTTTTCTTTAAATATGTTTAATAATTAGATACAAATATATATATATGTCTATATATATATATATACATATTAGAGGTGATTTGATACCCGATACACATAACCACATACAGACAAAAAGTTAAATGATTTTCAATATACATATTTCATGCTAAACTAGCACTCATCAGTTGGTCTGGATCACCATTTCTCACATGTACATATAATCAGTGCTCTGTTTATATTAAGATAGCAAATCATTAAACTTTAATGGACAGGTTTCAATTTTCGCCACTCTCCAACTCATCAGAAGGAGATTGAAACCTGTCCAGTAAAGTTTGATATAAAGTGAGCATTGGTTATATATACATGTGAGAAATGATCATTTGGACCAACTGATGGATGGTAGTTCAACATAAAATACTTATATTGGAGATCATTTATCTTTTTCAGAAAATGGAGTAAATGACTAAAGAGATCTTGAAAGTTTGGGTTCAGATCCCCTCTAATTACATCTTGCTTAAAATATAATTACTATATATGTATTTAATTTATATATATGTAATAATATTATAATTCAATGTCTGTATTTTTTCAACTCAATATACATAATCTTGTAATTGAATATTTATAAATACACTAATTAGATATATGTAAAGTATAACATTAAACATTTTATCCACTTAGTAGTGCTTTTGACTATTCTTGTAGTCTTTCTAAACTCAAACTTTAAAAGGCTAATCTTCCCCAATTCTGTGATCTTAATGTTTGCTGCCTGTCTGTTAATTAAGTCTTATATATTAGCATAGCTTTCTTTATTTCCCTTTTGTTGTTATTTTTTTCAATTTGCAATATTTTTACATTATTAAAATTGAAGTTAAAACCACAAATACATGACTTATTATGGTTATAAAAAACAGGTGCTAAAATATTATTATTTGCTTTGCAATTTTTTTTCATTTTCTGAACTCTTTTTAATAACAGCAAGTGGTCTTTAGTTTTTTTTTTTTTTTGCAATGTACATCTCAATTCTCCTAAATATACACTACCACACTGACATATGCATTTATAAATGATGCAGTTTTTATTTATAAATGAGGTTTTATCATTTGAAATATATGGATAAAATATATATTGGATAAAGCTAAAAATATTGAAATGTATTTGAATGAATTGTTAAATGTTGGCTAATAATTATAATCACACACACACACACACACATATATATATATATATATATATAATGTTATTAAAAATTTTAATATGAAATATAAGAATAAAAATATTAATAATACTATTGATTCTCCTGCTAATAAAAATATGGATATCAATGCCATATATTTCAAATGATCAAGTTAATCTTATCAGAAAAAATTATAAAGGTATATGTGACATTACATTTTATGCACTTCCTACATTAAACAAATTAATAAATAACTCTAAAGATAAAACCTCATTTATAAATAAGAATTGCATCATTTATAAATGGATTTGTAGGTATGGTATCAGATATATAGGGGCATCAAGATGCACATTGGAAAAAAGAACTAAAAAGCACTTGCTGTTATTAAAAAGTGTTTAAAAAATGAAACAAAATTGCAAAATAAATAATAATATTTCAGCATCCATTTTTTACAACTATAATAAGTCATGTATTTATGGTTTTAACTTTAATTATAATAATGTAAAAATATTACTAATTGAAAAAAAATATCGAAAGTAAAGTAAAGGATGCTATGCTAATATAGAAATACAAACAAGACTTAATTAACAGATAGGCAGCAAATATTAAGATCACAGAATTGTGGGAATGTTATCCTTTCAAAGTGTTAGTTGACAAAGACTATGAGGATAGTCGAAAGCGCTTTTTAAAGTTATACTTTACATATATCTAATTACTGTATTTATAAATATTCAATTATAATATTATATATATTATTCAAATTTATATATATTAAATACAGTAATATTCACACAAATTTAAAGTTATTTTATTACAAGTACAGTTAAGAAAGATTACAAAGAATATTGTCAAAAGTACTCCTAAAAAAATAACTTTAAATTTGTGTGACTATTACTGTATTATATATATATATATATATATATATATATATATTTATATATATATATTTTGGAAATATATATATATATATATATATTTAAATATATATATTTTGGAAAGAATACAGACATCAAACATAATTTATTACATATATATAAATGAGACCCTGTTGATAAAAGGAGGTTGCCTTGACAACAGTTTGAGATTGTTGTTTGTTATTTATATTAGATTGTCTAAGTGTTGATTGGTGTCTCATGGTTGCTTATAAATCTCTTTAATCTTAAGCATTATTACACTTATTATTTAAGTAATACTTTGGGTGCAATTTGAAAATTATAATTGCAGTTTGTAATGTTATAAATGACTTTTTATTAGTCTGCATTTAGAACAGGTTCAGATTATATTTATCTGTTTAAGGAGGTTTATTTAAACTTCTTTGTATCAATAATTTCAATCTCTGTAGTCAAGTTGCAAACTTTAGTGTCTATAAATATATGGGACCATAAATAAAGATCAGATTCCATTTTTATTGTTACAATGAGTTTGCCTTGACAACTGTTTGAAATTGTTGATTGTTATTTGTATTAGGATCATCTAAATGTTGTCTTGTATTTAATATATATATTATATAAATGTTGTCTATGTATTTAATATATATATTAATAAACCCATGTAAATCCAATATTCAATGCAATTGCGGCATTTGCCTTCTTTTTATTTTTTCCTGCTCAACTAGATTATCATTTTAAATACTATATTAATAGTTACTTTCAACAAAGTTTAACTCAAGTTCTATTTCACCATGCTCAAATGTATGGCATGGAAAATGTCTGCAAACAGTATCAGAAGAGATTTTATTTTGAATTAAAATCAAAAGACAAAATTCATAGAGTATCTCAGTTACATTTCTCATGACCTTGTGAAGGAGAACCATTTTGCCAATCTTATGCCATTTTATCACTTTTTAAGTAGCTGTTAATAAATGACTATATTCATTTTAACTTTAAAAGAAAAAAAAAACAAATAGGGATAGTAAAAACGAATAAAAATAGAAAAACAAAACAAAATATTTGAATAAAAATTGTTGAATGTAATTGAAGATAGAAGTGTGGTTGCACAATCACAAAATTTCATTGTCACAGTCAATGCTGTGAGATGATCACTCCTTCACTGTTCCTTTTTGAAGATGCCTAAAGAATTCTATTTGTTGGATAGTTATCTATTTAGAAGCTAGTTACATTTTTTTATGGCATAAAAAATTACTTCAATCATTTTTTAAGTTTTATGCTAAACGTAAATTATAAGGAATTTTATTGTATTCTTAATTTGTTGACTTCTGGATTTAGTGGCAAAAAATGTATTATGAAAAAATACTTTTGATTAATAAATTTGGGATTAGATTAAAGATAATTAGATGAATTGTCTCTGATCTCATCCTGTACTTAGAACACTTATTTAAAAATGGTAGTGCATTTTTATCATTATAAATTTGTATTATATACTTACAAATAATTATATAAATTACATATGGCATTTATAATGATTATAGAACTGATGTATTTATTATTTTGAACTCATATCTTAAAAATAAGCAGAACAATCTACTTAACTTATTGCTCAACTTAATATAAAATATATGGGTTGTGATACAGAAAATCTCTGGTTGCTGCTATGATTAGAATCTTCAATATCTCTTTACATCAGTATGATGCAGTAACTTTTGTAAATAAATTGAGGGAAAACTCGAATTTATCACTATGTATAGAGATTAAGATAATTAAGCAAAAATATTAAAAATAAATAAATATTTCATTGCATAATTATCTCAATATGGTCATGTTAAAACTTTAATATGCAAAGCAAATTAATTTTTAAAGGAGTGCATTTGTAGTAAATTCAAAAATTCATAATTGCGTTTAGCATCTATATTAGATAAGAGATGCAAAAAAATATAAAAATAAATATAATCAGAATCTGATTGTAAATCTACAATTATTGCAAAATATATGTCAACATTTAAAAGATCAGAATTTTAACTGGTTGTTATCGAAGACCAAATCATTTGCAAATGTATTAAATAACAAGATGATGTTTTTGTTACAACAATAATCTGTAAATAAAAAAAAATCATGCTCTTTAAATATAATCAGATTTAATCTCTCTAATAATCAATATACGAATTCAATGCTTATACTATAACTATAATTTTAGCAATTTTTGATAAGAACAGTTGAATTAAAAAAAACTTAACAGTATGAAAGACTAATTTTACTTAAACAAGAAGTCATTAGTGTTAATCAGTTTTTGATGTGGCTCTAGATTTGAAATGCTAAGATAACTGATGTAAAGAATATGGCATGAAGTGAAACACCTCAAAATTATCATATACTAATAATTCTCCATTATTTACTTATATTCAATTGGTTTGCAGAGGAGGATATAGATACAACACAGAGCAATTAACCCTCCAACTTCTTGTGATATAGAAATGCCTAATAACTATTTCTTATAAACAATAAACAAAGTCAGAAGCAAGTCTTTTAACCCATCTAAGCAGGTTTATCACAAATGGATTGTGCAATATAAGTTATGACTGGGATTTAAAATTATACAATTATAATTATTAGCATTTTTCAAAAGATTTTAAATTCTAATTATTGTTAAATTAATTCTAGTTATCTTAACATAGGTTACAATATTTCATGCCTCTCTAACAGTATTGTTTGTGCATCACATTATCACTATCTCCCATGCTTACTCATAACTGTTGTTAAAATAGGCAAAACTTTCTCCATACAATAGTGACACTCAAAGCAAGACAGAGTAATCAATGCATGCCAGAAGGCTTGTGCATAAAGCCCTATCTAATGGTTACTTATCCAATATCTCCAAACTAGTTTCTGGCTTGTGGCCTTCGTCAATCAGGAGCCTTGGATCTGAGATCCTAAGATCTAGGTGCAGTGCTCTCAGATCCAAGGCTACTCACTAATGAAGGCCACAAGCCAGAAACTAGTTTGGGGATATTGTATGAGTAGGCACTAGAAAGGGATTTTATGCTCAAGCCTTCTGGCAATTCATTTATTACTCTATCTTGCTTTGAGTGGCACTACTGTGTGGAGAGAGTTTTGTCTGTTTTAGTATTGTTTATGTTTTCATTTGGATAATCTAACTGCAGTTAAAAATAATAACATATTGTGTATAAATAAATACAGAATTTGATTTGTAAGTGGACAACTTTATTGCATACATAACTTTGATAATATCCACTTTAAATAAACATATTAATACCTGTTACTATTTATTTTTAGATTAAAGATTATCATATCATTTCTAGTTCACATATACAAACTTTTAATCTCATTTAAAGATTAACATAACTATATTTCAATTAAACAAAAACACATAGAGTAATTCAACTTCATCTCTCTTTTTTATGCATGATATTAATTTAGATGTATTTAAATCTGCTTCACCACACTTTCTTAAAATATATGAGTAAAAATACCTAAAGAAAGCAAAATTTTCACCTACAAAATGCTTTTCATGCTGAATCAGAATTAAAACATGAACCAGATCAAAAGCTCTTACACACATCTTTATCATTTGCTCAGTAATTATTAATACTATATTATTACACTTTGATTTATAAATGGCTATTTTTGTGCTCACAACTTTGACACCAATCACCTCAAACAAATACATTAATAATTATTTCTAATCACATCTAAAATCTTGTGCAAATAGCAAACTAATCATTGATATTTTTTATTAGAATAAAATCTTTTTATTAATAATAATCGGTAATACAGCATCGATTGATCCACGCAATAAGATGGCGTTGTTGCTAGTGAAAAACGAATAGATATAAGGTTACTGGGCTGATTTGATTATTATTTTGTAATGTTTTTTTTTTTTTTTTTGGTTTGGATTTTTTTTTGGACCGTATTTTTTTTTTAAATAAATAAATTTATTTTTTAATTTTTTATTTTCTTTAATACGTTTTTTAAAACCTTTTTTTTTTTGTTAAAAAAAAAAAATTGTTCTTTAACAAAATTGGATTACGGTCTTTTTTTTTTTTAAAGTAACTTTTTTTTTTTTTTTGGCTTTTTTAAACAACTTTTATATATTACTTTTTTGGGGGGTTCATTTAACATGTTTTTATTCATAAAAACAACAATTACATCAAAAATTAATTTACATATATTTTGAAAAATTAATGATGGTTCTTTACATCTTTTTAAAACAAATAACAAAAAGATCAATAATTTTGTAACTACAGTAAATGCATTTCATCTAAGATGGCACAGAACACGTCTTGATTTTTTTTTCTGACGTCTCCATAGAAATTCGGCTATATAATTATCGACATCTTCTCTTCTTGTGCCTTGTGTTCTCTTGTTTCGCCACTTGAGACAGCCCCAAAGGCGTTCAATGTTTTGGGTATGCATGCCAGTGTCAGGGTTCACAAAATTATATTTGTGATTTACTGTCGATTGGTGATATCCGGAAGCCTCCAATGCACAAGTTGTTTATCCTTTCCAGCAATCAGAATAGATTGTGAAACCAGGCATGATGTTCTCACGGATGGACTGTGTAAGGATGTTGGCAGATCGGGAGGCTACAGGCACTACAAAACAATCACCTGTCTCATGACCCCCCCCCCGAAAATCCACTGTTGTGGAAAGATTCTGCCCTGGTTGTTTTTCCGCTGACTGAACATAGTATCATCCACTTCCACTGTCATACCGGGACCACCAATTCAGTGACCAGAGACAAGGCTTTCTTGACATAGCTCTCTAATAGCTATGGTCACATGCCTTACTGTAATCTCACACATCTGTAATTCAGCTGCCATCCACTTTACTGTGAGCTCATACCAGCTCCAGTAATAGATTAGCCGCAACGCTTTCAAAAAAGACATTCGCCAGCCCTCAAACCACGTTCCATGATGAATGGAACACCTTTGTCAACATTGTTACAATTCACATTCCATTTGACAGGGTCTACTATGCCTTACTTTCATTAAACTATCACAAAAGCAGTTCTTCTGGGTGAGGAGAATATTTCTCTGTTGAAGAAAGGCCATCACATCTGCTTCTGTAGTAGGCAAATCTACAAATTGAAAGGCCTGACGGACCCCTGACAATGAAACCAAGGGCGTTTTAAAAATAGTTAGAATTTTTATGAACAGAAAAAAAAAAATACATCGAAGCCAAAAAAAAAAATAATACGTTCTAATATAGTTTTCGTCATTCAAAATACAGAAACCTTCACATCATATGCTGTACAATAGTTAAGAGTAATGTCTATAGAGAGTCTTGCATACTCATCACTAATGATGTTCAACATACTAGAGATGTTGGGGTAAGGGTGCACTTTCAACATCTTAATGGTGGGACAGTTTACAGGCCGTAAGATCTATGAGCGGCCTTGTAAACAGCATATTTATGTGCTTTAGTGTAGAAACAGTGACATCTTATGGTGTGGATCAATCGATGCTGTATTACCTAATAATCGTAGAAAATCAACTTATCAGTCGGGAAATATCTCATTAATTTTAATATAAATAATCAATAATTTTTTATTAGCACAATGTCAAATTGTAATTGTAAACAGAAGGTAATCAAACCTTTACCATGTGACATATTACAATATACAATTAACAATGTTAACAAGTAAACTTTCACTCCAAGTCACAAGATAAAAGACTTTCTCCATACCCAAATGCAATTACATAGGAAAATCTTAAGGATCTTGGACAGAAAGCATGAATATATTAAATTAGGCATTTCAATGCATGTTAATATTACATCTTTGAATATTAACATAGAGTAAATTTCAATATTTTGTAAATGTTAATAGAATATAAAAAGAAATATAAATAAAGTGCATAATTTAATATATGGACACTTTCTTTCCAAGATGATTAAAATTTGCCTATATAATTGTATTTAGGTACAAAATAAGACTGCCATTCTTATCTTTTCAAAGATTTTATTTTGTGATTTGGATCAAGAGTTTACTAGCATTAATTTTAATAATATATTATGTTTCACCTTCATGTAGTATCAATGATTAGTCTTACATCCATATAAGATTTTGGAAATTGGATGAAAATAAATTCATTTTTAATTTGGTTAGTAAATTGACATGAGAAGGAGTTATTTGAAAGATTTTTAAATGATCCTAGAAAATCTCCCTTGTGAAAAATTTTTGTAGACCATTATAAAGATTATTACTGTAAAATATTATCATACATTTCCAGTATCATATATTTAATACATTTTCTTTGTTTACAAGAATGTTTTGTGTGTGTGTGTGTATATATATATATATATATATATATATATATATATATATATATATATATATATATATATATATATATATCATATTAACCATGTTTATAATCTAAATGTTAGTACATAGCTTCTCGGTAATTGTTATTTTAAATTTTTAATACTGCGGGATAGACCGTCCCTTCAAGCTGAGAGGAAAATACCATTGATAGAATATCCATCAGTGATAGTCATGGCCACATGAAGCTATACAAAGCATAACATGATCACATTTCCAGACCAAGGCCCACCTCAACAGCTGGATGCAAATCCTACTATCCAACGCATATTATTTGTTTTGAAAATCAATCTCAGGTGCTAGTCAACTATATTATATAGCCAGATTGCTAAAGATGACAGGCACACAATCCAGTGCTTGAAATATTCTGAGCTAGCTCCTACTCTGTCTCAGAGATCCAGCACATTTTTATAATATACATAGATATCTACACACTAATTTACTAATTTACTGGTGGTGCAGTGACAAGATAGATAGATAGAGAGAGAGAGAATAGACCAAATAACAAATAAGCAACATTATTATTTATTTATGCACACACATATACTTACCATAATATAACAATATATTTTTATATAAGAAAATATAAATGATGAATTTATGCTATTGTTATAATAGTCCTTTGTTAAAGTTCATTTCATTTAAAATCAAGTGTCTATTTAGTTATTTAAAGTAGCTTTACCTAGGTTTTTATTTGTGTACATTTCCAACTGTTTGTCTTTTTGTTCTATCGATGGTTCCAGGACTTGTCATCATTTCTTTGGCTGAACAATGGTGGAGAGAGAATGTGGCAGCATCTCCTTTAGGGCTTAGGCATTTATCCTGGGCATTGGCTCCATGTGAGTACAGTTGATTTTAACAGAGGACATTTGTGTCTGAAGTTGTTGAACACTCCTTTGAATGTTCTGCAGTTTGTACATTGACGTTGACCACAACAGTAATTGACTAGATTACTACTGTATTTATTATTTTCGAATATCTGGATCCATGGTTGTTTAGATTCTCAATGAAAAACTCTGAGTCTGCATTCTGCATTCTCTCCAAACTGAATAATAATAATCTGAACTGCTTACAGATTGAAGACCAGACTCAGGAATGAAGAATGGACTGGACTGAAGAACAATAGCCAAGTCATCCTTATATATCTTAACTCTCTCATTGTTTGAATTTCTTATCATTATTTTTAATTTTGATTATAACTTGAATATGTTTTTTTAAATTAATTTTTATATTTTGTTTTAACTAATTGATTTCTATGTTGTACATTATTTAATCTTTTTTTAGATTATCTACTATTACTTTTATGAGATAGTTTACATGTTTTTCTTTAATTAATTCAATCAGTAATCTTTTAAACTATTTATATTTTCGAAAGTTTTTCTTTTACAAACTAATTTTACTCTGATTTTCATATTTACTTATTTTTATATATTTTATTTTTTAATTTATAATGAGAAGAGAATGAGCTTTAAATCTTTTTCTATTTTAGATTCTACCCTATCTGCTCTCTTTACTAAATCTTCATTTTATTTTTAAAAGAACAAACAATATAGCACAATTTTTTTATTTTACAAAATTGCATTTTAAAAATCTTCTGAAATAATTATATCTTTCAAATAAATTTAATCATATACTTTTTAAAAAAAAAATGAAACATGTAATGCAGATATATGTAGTTTTATAATACATATCTTGCTAGCATTACAATATATATTTATAAACTTACTCTGAATGCATATATTATAATAATTAACAATTAATCATTTTAGTAAACATAAAACATATTTTTTCTCAAATCTATGTTAATTTACTAGTTATATTAAAAAACTGATCCAATTTTATCCAATCATCACAATGTTATACATTAATAAATCAAATATTGACATTCAAATATTAAATCACTGCTAACTTGAGTATCAGTGTTTGATTCAATTACTATGTAATGTTTAGATTTTTAATAAAAGTGAGCAATCTTTTATTTAACTGATAAAATGATATTAACACAAGAGAAAGTATATTATTTATAAGTTTATTAATAATGAAACAGTATGGGTGTGATTTATGAATAATTATCATATGCGCATTTGAACTTAATTGCTTCATAAAATTGTATTTATTCCCATAATTAAATATTTAATAACCATAATTTGTTTCCATCATGTATATTTGTATAAAAGTGTTGAAAGTATGGTAAAAATTTTAATGTAAAAATTTCAGCAGTGCGAGGTTTAGTTTGCTATCTATTTATAACATTGTTGGAGTCCATTTAAAAAAATACATAGGATTGTTACTATGCTTTCAACTTTGCATCTTTTCAAAGACTGAGAAACTATATGTTAACATCGAAATAACTATCTTTTCAAAGTTAATTGTCAATGTGCTAATTATTTTAGTATAGCATATGTAAAATGACCACTTTTCTTGGATCGTTGACAAGTATCATTCACAACGAATCTGAAATCAAATCCATATGCAAGTGTCAAATAAACTCCAAATCATAGAGATAATTTATACTCATTTATAAATGTAAAATTTAATGTTTGTTCTATAATAAAAGAGCTTCAGTTTGTATCACTCTTTGATATGAGATTTATCCAGAAAAATATTATTTATTGGAGTTGCTATTTATATAAAATTCAAAATTCTATACAGATCATTGGTGGTCAAGAGGTCTGTGACAGCCGCTTTACAAACAGTTATCCTGGGTTAGCAGGTTCGTTTCCCAGCTGATGCTATGACACATAAGAAAAAAAAACATTCTCTTTCCAAATATTTACTCAGAATTATTTTGCAGACAGATTCATAACGATTTATTTTAATAAATTTGTAAATACAATTTTATTGTTCATTCGTTCAGTCTGACAAAAGAAGAATTTCTTTTCCATCACCGTATATATTGTAAATAAATCAACATATTCAAATAATAGTAAAAGTTATTTAAGTGCTGTTGAAATTAGTAAATTTGCATATGTAAAAAACTATTTTACTTTTCTTTAGCAGTTTAATAAAAAGGTAGTACACTTATGATAACAGCATTTGAAAATCTGACCAAGTCTGTGTTTCCATTTAATTTGAAATCCTGTATTAATGACATTTCATATTTAACTATAGGTTATTTAGTTTACACTGATTCAGAGATGAGTGAAAATTATCTCATAAAATTTAATGTTTACTATTTTCCAAAGAGGCCGTGCATACATTTGTGTTTGATTTGAAGATTTGTTGAATAATAACAATTGATAGTGTCACACTATCTGACATAACAAATGTCATTTTAAATTTTCTGAGCAGTTTAATGAAAAAATTAGGACATTGATATTAAAAGCATTTGGATGAAGGTTATAAAAGTGTTTATAACTTATGTTAGCCAGAGAATAAAAGAAGAATTAAAAAATGCTCAAAGCCTTACCATCCACCAAATGTCAAGCATGAAGAATAAACTATTGCTGTTTCAGTCTTTTTTATTATAGACATTACAAAAGGCTTTGATCCACAATAAGTTATTTCAAGAATAATTCACATTTTAGCTTGATTACCTTAAAGAGGATATACCTTTATTTTTAATAAAATTCTATTTTCAACTTTTTAATGAAGGATGCACTAAGAAAAAACAACAATAACAACAAAAAGCTTGAAACGTTTTAATTTTAATAAACTACTAGGAAGACAACATAAAAATATTAGTTCTAAAAACTAATATCTTCCAAAGCATAAGCTTGTGGTTAAAACCTGTAGAGGGCCCTACCTTCGCATTTTAAAGCACACAGATGAGGAAGTCCAGAAGGTGGTAGAGAAGGTTGTGAATGAAGCAGAGAAAGTAGACTGTGAGACAGTATTGATAGGGGATTCATTAATAAGAGAATGTGGAGATATAATTGCAAGGGAAAATAGAAACAGGTATGTAAGAGTATGTTTGCCAGGAGCTAAAATTAGGGATGTTACAGATAAAGTAAAGAAGCAAGGGAATAGAGATGTTTATGTTATGGTAGGGACTAATAATTTATCAGAGTCATCAGAGAAAGTAATGGGTGAGTACACAGAACTGATTAGGAATTTGAGAATGGTTAAAGGAAGAGTAGGCATAGTTGGATTATTACCAAGATTTGATAAAAGGTATATGTTAGATAGGGCGTGTTCTATAAATGAGAGATTGAAAGAATTGTGTGAGAGAAATGGTGTTACATTTGTGGATGTGTGGGATTTTTTTATTGGGAAGAGGGAGTTATTTGGTAAACATGGGTTGCACTTAGGGAAACAAGGAAGTGAAGTTTTAGGAAGTCTGATTTATAAAGAATATAGTTTGGAAAAATTGTAAAGGGGGATGGGATTTTAAATTGTAGTGCTATTAAAAAGAAGAAGAATGGATGGGATGTAAGGATTAAACAAAGGGCAGTTGATTTAGATATAAATGTAGATGTGGAGAGGGAATGGGTCTGTAGAATAAATGGTAAGCAAGTTATTTATAAGCATAATGGAGAAGAAAGAATAAAAAAAATTTATAAAAGAGTAGTTAGGAAAGAAAAAATTGTTAAAATTGGGTATTTGAATATGCAAGGTGGTAGGAGACCAGAAAAGTGGCAGGAATTAAACAAAGCAATTGAAAATGAAGAGCTTGAGGTATTAGCAGTAGTGGAAACACATCTAAGAGAAGAAGAAGAACCTGTTTTGGAAGATTTGGTATGGCAGGGTATAAATAGAAAAGAGAAAGAAAAAAAGGGTGGTGGTATAGGTGTTATATCAAAAAAATATTTAAATACTGTTAAATGCCAAGAACATATGTGGTTTGAAATAGAGTTGGGAAAACAAGAATGGATGGTGGCTATAGTTTATATAGCTACTGGAGATAGTCAAACTATAATGGAATGGAACAATAGTATATATGAGTGCCTAGTTAAGGATATACAGAGTTTTAAAGAAAAGGGGAAGAGAATAATGGTTATAGGAGATATGAATGGGCATATTGAAGAAATTGATGATGTAGACAATAAGAATGGACAGCTTTTGAAGAAATTTTGTCAGAGAGTAAATTTGAGCATTGGAAACTTATCTAATATTTATGAGGGACAATATACATGGTCTAGGAATAATATATCCCACACAATAGATTATATATTGGTAGAGAAAGAGGGAATGAATAAAGTACGGAAAATTAAGGTGTTTGATAATGAAGAGAGAGTATGTAATAGTGATCATAATTTTGTTGTAATTGAAATGGTTAGTAATGTGATGGAAAATAGGAATAAAAGTAGAAATAATAGTGAAAGATGTGGATGGAGAGTAAATGATAAGAATAAGTTAGAAGAGTATAAAATACAAGTTGAAGAAACCATGGAAGAGTTGATTGGAAATGAGTATGAGGACTGGTGTGATGAAATAGAAAAAGTTGCAAATAGGGTTTTAGGTGAGAATATTCAGAAAAATAAAAGTAATAGAAAAATGAGAGTTAGTAAAAGTGTAAAAGAGAGGAAAAAAGCATGCAGAGAATATAAGTGTGCTATTAAGAACAAAGAAAGTGAAAAAGATATTAATGCTAAATGGGAAAAGTACTTAGAAAAGAAGAAGTTAGCTAAAATAGATAATTATAGAGAGAGAATGAAACTAAATAGTAAATTATTGGATGATATTAATAAAAGTGGAAGAGATGGGAGTAAAAAATTTTGGAATTACATTAAAAGGAGAAATTTAGGGGGGAGAGAGATAGTATTACTGGATGAGGAGGGAATAGAGTGTAGCTCTAGAGAAGAATTAGAGAGAATATTGAATAGTTATGTAATGGATATAGAAAAGATGTTAGATGTGAAGGACAGAGGGATAGAAAATATGAAAGCATATAGTAATGGGAATATTGCATTTACAGAAAATGAACTGAATGAGGCAGTGAAGAAATTGAGAAGTGGTAAGGCAAGAGGATTAGATGGATGGGCAGCAGAGATGGTAATGAATTTGGGGCATAGGGCAAAAGTAAAGTTACTATCATGTTTTAATAAGATGGCACAGAAGAGAGTTTTTCTGGGTAGTTGGAGTAATACAAGAGTAAGATTATTATTTAAAGGAAAAGGTAAGGATCATAGAAAGTTAAATAATTATAGACCAATAGCAGTAACATCAGTTTTATATAAAGTTTTTTCATATATGGTGGCTGGAAGAGTTGCAAAATGGATGGAAGAAAATAATGTAGTGGGGGAAATGCAAGGAGGTTTTAGGTCAGATAGGCGTATAGGAGATAGTTTATTTGTAGTTACACAACTTATAGATATGAGTAGAAATTCAGGTAGACAGTTATATATGAGTTTTATAGATATAGAGAAGGCATATGATAGAGTGAATAGAAATAGATTATGGATAAGTTTAACAAATCTGGGAATGGATGAAGCTTTAGTGGGTGTTATTAAGAAATTATATGAAAATAATTACTATACATACCAATTAGGGGATATAGAATCAGTTAAAGTTAAAAATGGGGTGGGACTGAGGCAAGGATGCCCTATGTCACCTATTTTGTTCGTGTTGTATTTGAGTGAAATGGAGAGAGCAATAGAAAGACTAGGAAGAGGGATAGAGATACCGTTAACAGGTGGCAAGAGAGTATATACATTGTCCGGACTTTTTTTTGCAGATGATGTCTTTTTGTGTGCAGAAAGAAGAGAAGATATGGAAGTTATGCTGAGGACATGTGCAAGGGTGGGTAAAGATATGGGGATTAAATTTAGTGAAGAAAAATCAAATATAATGATAGTGAATACTGGGGAAAGAGAAGACAAAGATTTCTTATTGGGGAATATAAAGTTAAGTGTGGTGAATAGATATAGTTATTTGGGAATCATCTTGAGTAATAAGAAAAATTGCTTGGATGAATGGGAGAAAAAATTGATAAATGAAGCAAAGAAAAGAAAGGGATTGATAAAGAAATTAACACTGTTTTCATATAATAAATATGATGTAGCTAGAATTGTATGGAAGGGAGTGGCAGTAGCAGGGTTAACATACGGCAATGATGCATTATGTGTTAGTAAAGGGGTATTAGATTGCTTAGAAAAAGTACAAAGGGAAGTAGGAAGACATGCATTAGATGCTGAGGTGTGGACAGCAAAAGAGGCAATTCAAGGAGAAATGGGATGGTCAAGTTTTTATATGAGGGATGCAAAAAGCAAATTGAAAATGTTCGGTAGATTGCAGTTCATGGATAATAAAAGAATAGCCAAAATAGTATTTAATTGGGTTACAAGTAAAGGGCAGCCAACAAGATGGGTGAGAAAGGTAATGCGGTATGCAGAAGATTTGGATAAAGAAGTTATGTCAGTATACTTGTACAAAAGATGGGATGATTGTGTTAGGAGGATTGTTGAGTGTTATAGTGGGAAGGAGTGGGATAGAAGAATAGATGCATTAATAAAGAATAGGGAGTTGGAGAGATGGAGAACTAGTATGGAGAGTAAAACGAGTTTAAATATATATAAAAGTAAACGGAACATTGGTTGTGAGTTAATTTATGATAATAGTAAGGAAAGTAGTTTATTGTTTAAGGCTCGAACAGGATCTTTAGCAACAAGGGAATATACACGTAAATGGAAAAATATGGGTGATTTAGTCTGTAAGTTGTGTAAAGAAGGCATAGAAAATATTAGGCATCTGTTACTTCAATGTAAATGTTTGGAAGCAGAAAGGGTACAAATAATGAAGTTATGGAAGGTTAAATATGAACAAAGTGATTATACAGAAAGTGAGTTATTGGTTTTTATGCTGGGTTTGGGGAAAAATAAGGGGGATTTAGATATGAAGGTCATGGAGTTGACAAAGATTATGTTGTGGAAATGGGATGGAGCAGATTATGGGAAAACTTAGGGTGGACAATGTAAAAGGAAGGTAAAGTGGCTAACAGGTTTCTCTGGGCATAGCTGCTGAGAAATTCCTGACTCCGTTTAAGGAGAAGTCACAATGCATCACATCACACATTCTTGAGGGTTATTGCCTTAGTAAATATTACATTAACCTATTATATTATAAATTAAGTTTACATTCAAAGCTGAGTTGAATTATTTTCTCATCTTATTATATTTGTAAAAAAAGATTTATTTTTTTTCAGGTAAATATTACATAAAAAATCCAAACATTGTCCAATAATGGTGTCAAAATAAGTATCTATCTGTTCTTGAGATAGTAAATAAAGTATGCAAAATGTAAATTAGGCCTTAAACAGATTACTGCAGATTTTCTAATATTAGAGGATTAGAAAAGAAAATCTTGCTCAGTGGGTTTTCCAATTGCCACACGGTAAGAGTTTGATCATTTTTCGTTTCGTTTTATTGGCTATTATTGGACAATTATTTGGGGATGGGTGATGGTGGAATGATGAATCTAGTTTCAATGGAATGATTGCAAAAATATTATTGGACTATAAAACTTTTTTTTTTAAAATGAAAAAGAAAAGTGGATATGGCCGCATTTGCTTTCACTGATTGACTTTAGCATTTAATTATTATAATAATTAATACTAAAATAAATAAATAATGTATTTTGTAAAAATAAAAAAAAGATTTATTTTATAATTATCTGAAAAACTGGGTCATATAAAATTGTGGTTCATTTTGTGTGGAAAAGAGTGTAATTTTAAATGTAACATTAATAGCTTTTATTACACAATAAGACGATTCATCTTTGTTACTATTATTTATGTAAATAATGGCAATAATAATAAAAAAAAAACTTCCGAATTGATTGGTAAATTAAATATATATTACTTTTTTTTTTTTTTTCAGAAACAGCTTGTATATTCCCAGGTTAACATAACAATGTTATCGAAGACTCTAATATAGTATTTTGTGTTTCTGATTGCTTGTAATTTAATCAGCCAGTTATTTTTATATACTATTTAAATTCAAAATGAAAATTCATTTATTATTATTTTTTATAGATTTCTTTTTTATTATTATTATTAAAAAAAAAGAGAGAGAGAACAAAGAACATATGTACCAGTGGAGAAAAGCGATTCAATTGAATTTGTTTTATATCTGCGCTTGTCCACAAACATTTCTTTTTTATTTGATTAAAAATTTGGAGTTTAATAAACTTTGATTAACAATTTTCACATTAATATTAAAAATATAAATCGTTATGACTATTTAAAAATAATGACTATGTATAATGTATATATACACACACAGACGAAGAGAGAGAGAGAGAGAGCAAAAGAGTACATTTTGCATGATTATCTTAAATATGATTATTTTAACTTTAGGAAAAAAAGAGACATCAATAAAATATGATAAAAAAGAAGAAATTAAAGGATTCTATAATACAACAATGGTATTCATAAGTATGATGTAGATTCTAATTCAAGGAAGGTATAATTTAAAATATTTTAGATTTATTTCGGCTAAGATTTTTGTGTCCGGTAATTAGATAATATGCGGCACTAGTAACCATTCAGCTTTGATAAATAACTGGGTAAACTAAGATATTTTTAGTAGAAAGAAGTTCCAATCATTGCCAATTAGGAATTGAAAAGTTTATTGAGAAACTTATTTTTCTTTACAATTTCCTTGGTTTATTAATGACTATTTTAGAAAGTTTTATTTATGAAAAAATGTATTGATTGAAGTCAGAATTGTCATGTATATCTTAAGAAATGGAAATGTGATTGCCATAAAGCAATCTAATTGTGACAGCTAATACAAAGATACAATTAATGTTATGCATAAACTACATTAACCATTGCAACAATTTGAATATCTCAAGAAAAAATGTAAGTTTATAAGAATATGTGTAGCAGAAAGGTGGTCATGTGATGTTTATTGGCTTATCAAAGCAATATTAATCAAGAATGGAAGTACACAAACAGACCAAGCCAATGGCAAATCAGCAATTAGTCGCTGCAGTATATTATGATGATTTACAGTTAACTTTTTTATATATAGAAAAGACTATCTGTTGTGAACCAATAGTGACTTTAAGTTCATTGCCCAAAGTATTTAACCTTATATATAATTTAAATGATTATGCATATATTTTAATGTGTCATCAATTATGATTTAATTATTCAAAAAAGATTTGTTCCCTCAGTTAAAACATATTATTATTAACTGTAAAGCCATACTCAATACTTTCATATCCTAATGCATTTTATCATTTATATATCCAAATAAGTATTTATTTATTCCTATTTACATATCTGCACACTTTCTTTTTAGCCTCCTCAACTATCAAATCCCTAATCAAGTATCTGTCTATCCATACATCTATTATTTTTATTACTTTTTTGAATGAATATGAATGTTTGAATTTTCCTCCCTTTCCTGTATATACTCTCTGGCATATAGGGCACAGCAGTGTATAAAAAGCACTCCTATTATATACACATTTTAAAGCAAAAATAATAATTTTCTACATTTTTCCATGAATTCCCATAATAATTTGGTGTACTAATTTTATAAATTATTTATGTCTATAAAAATGTAGCCAAGAAACACTGTAGTTAGATAACTTTTAATTTTCACCCTCAAAAACCAGAAATTCATTTCCAGAGCTAAAATCACTTAAAACCTCTTCTTCAGAAAATGAATCTTTGTATAACAAATCATTTTCTGTGCCATCCACATTTAAATGACTTTACAACTGTTTCATGTTTCACAACAAACCATGAAGTTTTCATCCATTTAAAAATCTGTGAAATTCTAGGCCTCTTCCTTCTTCATGATGGTGTCACTTTAAAATTTGTAGACTGCATCCAATTGTTACATTTGTTCTTCATGAATTCTTTAAATATGGATGGAAAAAGTTTATTCAAAATCACTGTTTTCCAAAAGACAAAATGCAATAGAATATTGATACATGTATATTAATATAAACTAGTTGTTTTAGACTGACTGAAATTTCAAATCATAATTTTAATTACTGGTGCTTAAGACACACTTTATATTTTAAGCATATTTTGAAAGAAAAAAGTGCATCCTCTATACTAGAAAGTATGATATACATCTAAATATATCCTCTTAAATTATTATTAAAAATTACAGTGTTATTTAAATTTTGTTATTTATACTATAATATTTATATATGCTTATTATATGCATAAAAATGTATGTGTTGTCAGTATAATAAACAAAAGATATTGTATTAAAATCAAAGCTTATTAAACTGCAATATGTAATATTTGTAAAGAAGACTAGGAATTAAATATCCTAGATATCATAGTTTCATCAGGATTGTACCCCAATTTAATTTAATGCTATCGATGGTGTCTGTACTTCCAATATACATTTTCAATCTATTAATTTTTTATATTTCAGATTTATATGTAAGAATTGGTGAAAATAATTATTCCTTGTAAAATAGAAACACAAGAAAAGGCATGACTGTGGAATCAACTACAACGACATTGAACTGGTTGGAAAAGCTTCTTTTGGAGATGAGCAATATATGTAAAATAAAATGCTTCCCATCTACATGTAATGCATCTTCATGGCAAATGTATAGATAACCAGGTGATACATGATAGATTGGTTGTAAAATATGCAATATTAAATAGGTGGAAGAAGTAATCCTGAAGTTTGTTCCTTATAATTACATAGCTGCTAATCCTAATTGGGATATTTACAAATTTCTAAACAGAAATAGGATGATAAATTTGATTTTTATTTTATTTTACAAGGAAAAATCTTATTAAATGCAACAAAACTAAGCAAAAACAAACTAATAGCTATAATAATGAATGAATTCTAAAATATGCAGAAAGTAAATGACAGGGTAAAAATAATTAACCATAATTTATCCAATAAATAATTTTTACATTTTATTATAAAGCTATACATTTTTAACATAATTTTTTAAATTGAAAAGAAATTATAATTTATATTATTTTTTAATTATCTGAGTGATGTATAGATCATAATGAAGAAGGAAGATTGAACATTTTCTATGTTAGAGTTTATTTCATATTCCATCTCCATTTAGTCTTTAACTAACATTAATACGCTACACATTTATTAACCACTATTGAATTATTATTTATGGAATGACTATCTAAATAACAATCACACACTTATTTTTACTTTATTGAGCAGAGGCATAGTATATGGAAAGGTTTTCCTCATATATAGGCTTCTTATACTTACATCACCATAATAATTTCAAATATTATTGATCCATTGCAGAAAAGAAACCTTTTAAAATTTAATCCAGTCTTTTGATGCATATTTTTTTTCCACATTATGCCATCAAAATTTGTTAACACATAAATTCATATCACATGTGGTATATTTCTAAAATTTGTACAGTCACTTCTGATCTAATTTTAGACTTCAATTGCTCCCTCTATTATCATTTTTTTTAATAATGTGTCCAATGCAGCTACATTTCAGTCTACACTTCTTATGATGATAACAGTGACACCTTTTTTTTTCTCACCCAATAACTTACTTTCATTATTTTTCTTATTATTTTTATTATTCATCTTTCCATACTTTGTTAAGTAGTATCTGAAGTCTCTGTATTTTTTCTGCTATTAAGTGTGCACATTTCAGATTCTTAAATACAAACTTGTAAACAAATATATTAAAAACACATTGTTTTATTTTTCTTTAATAGTAAGTTGTTTCTAGTAAAACTACTCCCTGCATATTTAATTCTATAATTAATTTTATCCATTATGTTACCCATCAATATTAATATATTAAATAAAATATTTGCAATTCTTAATACTACTAATTCTTGATTGTCAATGTTTATTTTCTGCTTTTGAAATAATATATTGAACATTTCTTTAGTCCTACTTTTTTATTTTTATCTGATAAATCTTTGAACATTTTCTGAAAGTCTGAAGCATTACTTGCAAAACAACCACATCATATACAATGTAAAGATGATTTAAATAATCTCCATGTATTTTTATTTATTTACCGTTTCATTTTACACCATAAAGTATTTATTATAAAAAGGCTGCAAAACGTTTTTGACTCACTCTATCATACAACCTTCTCAATGTTAATTTTCTTGGTGTTACCATGTAATGTAATCTTCAGAACATGGCAATATTCAGGATATGTATTTTGGTTATATAATGCCTTAATCACACTGTAGAATTGCTTATAGAATGAAATGGTTATTCACAATCTACAAATTTAAAGTGTAATAGTAACTTCTATACGTTATTTTTCTTCTAATTTTTTTTTCAATATCTGGATGCAATATACAGTGTTAAAAGTACTTTTAAATCCACTATGTTTTTTATGAATAGTGTAAATTCAATGTTCTTTATAGAGAAGTTGTTATTATCTTCATACAAAAATTGTATAGAACTGATAAATGTCTAATGAATCTGTAATCTCCAATATGTTCTTTATCATCTTTTTTAAATAACAGTAGTACATTGAGAAGAATTATTTCTTTTCATGTTTTTTTCTTCAGAATATTAATTATTAAATTTATTAAAGAGTTATATTTTTTAAACGATAATATGAAAATTCAAATCATTTTAAATATGGTGTAGCCACAAACTATGCTACATCTAATTATGCAATTTCAATTATATGCTATCCAAAGTAAAATGTAAACAAACAAACAAAAATGTAAATAATCAACAAAAAGACTCATTAGAAGTTGCACATTTTAATATTTAGCAGCCATTTTTTAATTTTTTAGTTGAGCGGGTAGAAATTATATAATATTAAGAAAATATTTTCAGCTTTTGTTGAAAGTACATATATTTTAATCTTCCTTTGTTATTCTTTTTGAATTTGATGTACAGTATTTTGCTTAATACAATACTTTTTAAAAGTAAAAGTCTTATTTGGTTTCAGAATATTTATTAAATATTAACATAATTGGGGGATAGTATTTTTTTTTGAAAAAAACGAACAAACCAATTTATTGTTCTCTAAGACAGAAAAGGTTACTGAAAAAAATAACATTAAACAGAGTAGATTTTGCTATTTATTTGATATTAAAGATAAAAATGCAGTAGGAATTAATTGTTTTTCTTATTCATATTGCTTCAATAAATGCATGACTGAACATATACTTTGTAAAATAAAATAAACAGCTCTTCCAATTATTATTAATAATTATATTGTTATTATTTTAAAATTTTATTTACACTATAATTTTGTGTTATATATACTTAAAAAAACGTCTGTGATACATATATGTGTGTGTTTTGAAAAAAAAAATATACACTTGCCATTCAATAAGAACAATATACATTTTCTTCTAATCATTGTTATCCACAAAAGGTGAGTTATTATATGCTATTTTTGTTGAATGTGGGGAATTCTTATAACAAAATATTGCATAGTTCATTGTTCCATTGTAATAAAAATTAAAATATTATGTGTATTATAGCTAATTGTAAAAAAAAAAAAGTAAGAGAAAACAATGACAAATATATATATATATATATTACTCTTTCTTTAGTAATTTTCTCTATCTATATATTTATCAAATTTAAAAAGAAAAGAAGAAATGATATTAAGATTGGTTTTTCAAAAATGCTGTTTGCAATTAATCAAGAGATTTATTTTTTATTTTTTTCTAAAAAAATGCATATTTTTCAAATTAAAATATAATTAAAGGTAATAATTAAGAAGAAAAAAATAACTAAAGAAATATTTTTCAATGATTAAGGTATTCCTGGAATTTTTAATTAATTAAAAAATGTTTGAAATAGCATTTTTGTAAAACTAAAATCAATTGGTCATTTCTAAGATAGTACATGAATAGATGCATAAGATTGTTCTAAAAAATAAAATGGGGGAGACAGTTAAAAAAGTAGAATTTTGTATCCAGTCAATAATAATGATCCTTGGTCCAGATATTGAAAAGAGAACTGTAATAGCACCTCAGCTTTTGAGAGAACAATGAGAAGTTAAGCATATAGTCTGAAGTAAGACTAAAGTCAACTATTTGTTTTAAAAATGGTTTTTGAAATAAAGTTGAAAAATACTTGCTAAGTTTAGCTAAAAGATGGGCATTGCCACTATAATGTCTAACCTGTTTTACTAAAAGAAAATGTACAATAATATCCTTGGAAAAAATTTGAACAAGATGTATATGTCCATCTAAATGCTCAACCACTTTAGACAACCTGACCTGAAAATTATTATATTACAAAATGGATAAATTTAATTTATGTTGATATACCCCAGAATCCTGTATTAATTTGGATGTTATTATCATAATGAAATATTGAAGCTATAAAAAGAAAATGTTATGAAAGAACTTCTATAAAAAAGGATCATTTAAACTGAAAATTTAAAGCTACAAAATGAAAGTAAAGGAAAAAATCTATTAACAGAAATAAATAAATTTGACATGTATTAATCTATTCTGGAAAATAATATAATTTTAAATCTGAACAGTTGGAGAAACAATAAGCAAAAACAACCTGAAAAGAGAATACAATTATAACAAAAGGACTAAACAATGAAATTGATAGTAATGTTATTATAGAGTACATATCAATATTGACTAATAATTATAATGTAAATAATAATTGATAGTAATAAATAATTTTGATTTAAGTTTTTTTTTTTTGTAGAAACATGTTTTTTATATAAGTATGATTTGCACTAAAGATGCATAGACACACAAAGCTGACTATTTTTAAAATTCTTTATATATCAAAACAATAATGCAAGTATGGCTGAGTGCTTTCAAGGGACACACCCCACATAGTCATAGCCATATTGTAACTAACAAAACTAGTAATGAAAATCTATGCAAATGAGTTTATGTATTCCATTTCTTGGTTATATTGTAGCACGTCTTTTCTGTAAATGGTGTGATTGTGCCTAGCAATAAAGTAATCCTCTTTGACTTTCTTTTCAAGTTGTGGCATTCTCTGCAAACAACCACAGGGGCAATTGGTTCACAATCATGCCCTACTGAGATGTGATGCTGGGCAAAAACTGAGTTACATGTTGAGTCTGTTAGTGCTTTGTTATATGAATATATATGTTGAGACAAAAGTCACAGGGGCTTATGATTTAAACAAATCTTAAACTTTTTTGTTTGAAATGTTTTATATTTAATCATTGTAATAAGGGAATAACTGATTTAGTGTGAATGACAATTAAGTAATAGCAATCAACAATTACATAATCTTGTTTTATGAAATTATATTTTTTTATATAGAATATGTGCTAAGTTTGAAATTATGTTATACTTTTTTGAATTTTTTATTTATTATCCATCAACTAAATCTCTTAAATAATTGAATTGGGAGTGTGTGACTTGTTTTAACATAGCATGATGTTTAAAAGATTTGGAAATGATGTCAGTAACACTATTTAAATTAAGATAAATTAAATTTATGTATTTGTATTTTCGTTTGTTCCCTATCACAGTCCATAGAGTTTTGTAATTATGAGTTATCTCTACAGTGATAATGATTAATTTATATAGATGTAGGCATATAGGTTTGTGTTTGGTCAGCCAGATAGTTTTCTGTATAGTACAAAGATAAGATCATTTTTAAAGTCCATTTGCTACACTTTATTTATACAGATTGGAACTTAATTTATAGATGGCCTGTACAATCATGGTACTTTACATTCATGGCATTGATGATGATCAGAATGTATTTGGATTCCACCATTTTTTATTATAATAAATATTTGAGCACTTAAGTATGTGCATGCAGATGATTGGTTTATATTGTTTTCTAAGTTTGGCATTCACTAAATAATTAACCTATATTTTAATATTGAACTCTTTTAGATTCTATCATGAGAAATGTCTGTTGACTATTCATGTTTAATACTGGTGATGTAATTATTTTTATTATATATTGATTCACTCACACTCCATTTATATTTGTTGCTGACTATTTATTGGAAATGTTAATTGTGATTATAATATTCAGTAGGGGTGATGATTTCCCATCTATAGGACTCACATATTCATACTATTGTATTAATAACAGTGTTTCTACTGCATTATCTACAATCATTGCTAAATGTTTATCATTTAGACATTTGGCATATATTTTTGCTAATACTTTTCCTATTTCTTCACTTGTTTTTTTTTAAACTTATCAATAAAAATTTCATCATATCTTTGAGCTCTTCCTTTCTTCATATATTTAATAACAGGTCTCACCTCTTTATTTAAAACATTTTGCAATTCAGAAGATGTAGTGAATGTAAAGAAAAAATGTTTCCTTATTTTTTTGTAGTATATACTTTATTTAATTAAAATTATTTTACATATTTCATGATTCCAACTTTTTTAAGTAAAAGTTTTATCTTTTTTCTTATTGTTTAAGTAACTTTTTTTAATAACAAGAAGTAACAAGATGTTTACACTGAGATTATTATATTCATCTATAGCTTTTCTTGCTAATTCACAATAATATTTTTATATATTATTATTAACTCTTTTTTCTGCAATTTTATGAAACTCTAGATATTTAATTTTTTTAAAACTAATTATTTTTTTAAAAAAAATACTTTAATTGCTGATTTTTTGCATCAGTTACGTTTTTTACAATTTTTAATAAATATCAGTTATCTTCCCATTGATTTTGGTCAAATTTCAGGGAATTTTTTCTAATGATTAGGAATATAAATATTAATGCTGTCTTTCTTAATGGTTTCTCTCACATTTATTAACACCTATCTTACAACTCACTAATCAATGGCCAGCTTCTAACTTGAATCTATCAAAAACATGACAATATTCAAATATTTATTTTCTGTTAACAAAATATAATCAGATTGTGCTGTGTATTTTATATGAATGCTTTCATGTTTATTTCTGCTTAATATTTTTTTCCAAAAAAGAATTTATAATATATAGTTATTTCCCTTTCTTATAATTGCATTAGTCTATGTCCTTTTTGCTCTTTACTACCCACAACCATATTTGTCCACAGAATTTTAATCTTTCAATTATTTCCCAATACTAGCATTAAAATCTTCCACAATAATGTAAAAAAAATATTTTCTGATCAAAAGCATTTTGTATATCTATATAAAAATCTTCTACTTTTTTATCACCATAACAATTTTTCGGTGCAGACACCTTTTATATCTTCTATTAATTGAAATAACTCATCTTGTCATTCTGTTTACTATACCATTAATTATCATAATATTGTTTTTCATTCTTTATTTATAATAAAGTCTTATTTGTAATAAATCCTAAATCTCCCGTGCTTTCAATATATATATATATATATATATATATATATATATATATATATATATATATATATATATATATATATATATATCTTTGTATTAAAGCACATCTACACTTTTTAAATCATATAACTCTTTTTTTTCTAACTTCATAAAGTCCAATAATGACTCACTTAATATTAGACAATTCTTTTTCCTATTCAAGCAATCTTCCTTCAGTTGAAAGTGATCTGCAATTGTGCATACTTAAATAAAAGTTTGTTACTGAGTGGCAGCTTGGATTCATAATTGGGATGTTTAAAGCTCATTGTCTTAAACCTCTACTTCCTGCTTTGGTTGTCAATTTCAAAATCTTCTGGGAATAAGGATCATAATTTAGTTTTTTGATCATAATTGTAGATATATATTATAAAAAAATAATCACATACTTATTCATTCTTCTTTCAAAAAATTTCAAATAATATTTCAATTAAGAACTATCAGCCAATTTGAAGAAATCAATGGGCGTTTCTTGATTTAAATTTTATATATTAAAATACAGTAAACTTCTACATTGGCTAATGAATTTTGGTGAGAAAGCTCTTTTATATTCACTTAGCATATTAATTAACTTATAGTATGCATAGAGTGGATATTATAGTGGATATTACCACATTCAATTCGTAAAGATATCAAAGAGGAATTAAAGAATCTTCTTTCAGTTAATAAATTCCTTTACACTGTATTTTCTATAAACAGTCATACATAAATATGTGTGTATATTTATATTAGGGGATTAATGGTTTACACTTACAAAAAGAAAAAATGTAAGACAACATTTAACAGCATACTATAAAAAAACCCCTCCATTAACCCTTAATTGAAGAAAGGTGGAGTATTAGCAATGCTTCATTTGGCACCATATTAGAAAGGCAGACTCTAAAACTCAAGAACCAGATTTTTGTTTTAAAATAAATTTATTAAACATAGTAACATAGTAATATACAGTTAACTTTATAAAAATTTACATAGCATTCAGAATGAAACTTGAAAAGGTCAATGCAGAGAAAAGGGCATCTTAATAAGATTAATAGGAAAATAAAACTTTCACCCAAGTATCATCATGTAGACTCATAGGCGAAAGCAGAGAGTCTCACTGCTTGACTTGATCAAGGAGCTTAATAAAGACAGAGCTGAGTCCTGAGAATGACCAAAGATGACCTTGCAATGTGTCAAACATAAAGAAAATGTTATAAAGATAGATAATCTTATTGCTGCAAACGATCCCTTCTTAAGAGTATTAGAAACAGAAAGAGCATCCTTAAGATCTATAGAGACATTCACAACAATAAAGTCCCTAATCTACTTAAGAGCAGGACTAATATAGAAAATATGGAGTATTGTCTCATCATATAATCTACACAACTGACACTGAGACGAAATCCTAATGAAACCTCTGCTTTATCATATCCAATGTTGGAATTTCTTATGAACTCTAGAGAAATGAAACCATTCAAATATTTTCTATGCTTGGTTTAATACAGTAACAGAGAGACAGACTTTGAAGCTTATAACATTTTATAAAAGTGTTTAATAACTGACATTTGAGTTTGAAATTTATTAACTCCTGAGGATTGAATTATTTGATTATTTGGTTTTTATATTGGATGACTATATAGGTGGACTTTGGCAGACTATTAAAAAGAATCCTTAATCTAAATAAAAATCTGAAATATTTTCACATTTTACTAAGCCTAGATTCAAACATAGTATGTGGGAATGACAGGTGGACGCATTATTATTTTATTACAACGCAATTGAAATTATATGTGTACACACATGCATTTACCTATAAAGCCTAAAATGTAAAAGAAATTATAATTCGTTCTGCTAAAAGCTTTGGAAACTTTTATAATTCTTATATAAATTGTAACAAGAAAAAAATATGAATTAGCTACATAAATGCAAGTAATTGAGCATCTATATTTTTGATAATATTTGATTTCTAACATACAAAAGATTTTTAATGTTTTGAAAAATAAAATTTTACTCATAATTTTTTTTTACATTAGCAATATTGATTCTACTTCTGTCTTACTACAATCCAAATTGATTTTTACTTGTTAGATTCTCTCTTCTTTTAACTTTAAATATAATTCATTTATGATTCCTTTACAAAATTACTATTTGTAATAAATTGGTATAAAGTAATCCTTAATTCAACAATAGAATAATATGCGTTTAATCTATTTTTGTGAATCTGATTTACTAAAGTAGTCGGAGTAATCTTAACTCTGATCGGTAAAAGTAAGTTTCATCTTTATTGCTGATTAATGACAATTTTATTCAATCATTACAAAGACTACTTTGGTTACATGAGAGTTTAAACAAAATTTTAATTATTATTAAGAAAACCCAAGCAAAATTTTAAATATTTCTAATAAACACATATATTCATTTAACTATCCACACAAGCCATCCATTCCCTTATCTATCTATCTATCTATCTATCTATCTATCTATCTATCTATCTATCTATCTATCTATCTATCTATCTATCTATCTATCTATCTATCTATCTATCTATCTATCTATCTATCTATCTATCTATCTATCTATCTATCTATCTATCTATCTATCTATCTATCTGTCTATCTATCTATCTGTCTATCTGTCTATCTGTCTGTCTGTCTATCTGTCTGTCTATCTATCTATCTATCTATCTATCTATCTATCTATCTATCTATCTATCTATCTATCTATCTATCTATCTATCTATCTATCTATCTATCTATCTATCTATCTATCTATCTATCTATCTATCTATCTATCTATCTATCTATCTATCTATCTATCTATCTATCTCCTTTTATTCTTTCTTTGTATGTTTCTATCTATTTACTTTTCAATTGACTTATCTATCTACTTGCCTATTTAACTGTCTGTCTACCTAAATTATAAGTACATAATAAAAATCAAACAAAACAACCTAATAAAATCAATTCATATATCATTAAAGAGAATAACTTGTCTCTAAATTTTAGCTTCCTTAGCAATCGCTTTCCTAGATTTTTAATTACTATTGTTATAGAATGCTAAAGCTTTCATGGAATGTAATAAATTTGAAGTAAAAATGCTACTTCTTTCTTCAATATTTAATTTAATAAAAAACATTGCTAAAAAAGAAATCAATCCAAAGTCTGAGTAAACTTCTTTTTTAGAAAGTACCGAATTTGTAATTTACCCCCCACCCTCCCGCGCTTATAAAATTATGTATATATTTTGAATTAATTTTAATAAAATACAACAAGAAAAAGCAAAGAAAATTAATTGAAACTTAAATTAAGAAAATTCAAACCAGAACAATTTAACTTCATTAAATAAATATGTTCAATTATTTTTTATAAGATTGCTCACGGTCTGTTAGCTTTTTTTTTTAAGTGTCATAGCATCGGCCGGGACGCGAACCCGCAACTGCCTGCTAGTGCAAGGCAGTCGCGCTGACCTCTCGACCACCAATGCAAGACAGGTCTGTTAGCTTTGACAGACTTCTTTTGAAAAATGATAATTAGACTGGTTGCAAAGATACTATAATTTAATATTATTAGCAAAATGTTATCAAATGTGCAATATAAAATTTCCGTTAGCTCATAAGAATATATGTTAAAATAAAAAAAGGATACTGTTGGAGAGATTGCAATCACAATCAGTGTGTTTCAGATGGTCAGGACTTGTGTTGAACCAAGAGAATATTTTTAAATAATAATTATTACAATGCAGAAAATTGCATCGGAATCTGAGTCAGTGTACTCAATGATTCTTAAAATCATTATCAAGGAGTGGAGATTAAATTTCAAATTCTCAATCTCGCATATCTTATGAATGGATTGAACTACCTCTGTTGTGATAGCCTTAATGGCGTCTATTTCTTCCTCATGAAAGATAATTGATAATGATCTAATTATTATTTAAAGAGTGCATACAGTTTTAGTTTTCCATCATAAGTCCAGGTGTAGCAATAATTCATACTACTTATTCTCCTCCAGCCATATCTATATGCTTTAGTAATCTATATGCACTAAATGCTAATGTCAGATCCAATTCCCTAAAATTACTTTTTTCTTTTGGCCTTTTGTTGTTACTACATGTTTTGGTGTAGTGTAAACATAGTAAACCCTTGAAACTAAGTCTATAGATCATGTCCAGTTCTGTCACTTCCTGTGCTCATATATTTTATGTATTCTTAAACAACAAATCCATTAAATTATTTATTTTTTAATTATCAGATATATAGAAATGCAATACAATGATCTTTAGTTATGAAAACCAATCTGAGAGTTTGGGTATGGTACTACCATTTAGTATCCACTGATTATTTACACTTCAGTAAATGCTCTGTGGGGCAAAGATAATTGCATTTGAAAGCTTATGATAAAGTCATACTAAAAGATTTCAATTTACTCTATAACTTTATTTTCAACTATCATTTTTCATAGTTTTTACTTCCATCAATTACTGTAAGAGGTAAAAAGGTTTTATTTATACCACAATTATTTGCTATTTTTTGCAGTTTTTATCATTTCTACTCCACATTTTATTGAACATACATTCAAGATCTTCAGTCCGTATGATCAATAATAGTCTGATGTAGTCAATTGTAACTGAATTTTTAATAAATAGCATTTATTTGTCAAATTATTTTAATAAATATATATATATAAGGAACATGTAATAAACAACTCCTTTAGATCAAATATCAATGATTCTTGAAGTTACAAGTAATATTTTTATAGTAATAATTTCAGATGGTGGACAGAACAGTGTTAAGTCATGGTATCTTGATAATTATGCTTATTTTCTTTCTCACCACAACACTAAATATGTTTTGTCTTATATACATCTATTTCAATATTCATTTTATTCCAATCTCTACTTTTCTTTACTCACCTTTGTAATCAAATAGATAAATGATATCACTGCTAATCTTCTATCTTTTGTCCTTTCTTTAAAAGTCTTCATAATTATAATTACATATTTTTGTTTCTGTATTGTTTTGAATTTAGCTCTCATCAAAGTAAAAACATACATTGTACAATAATATATAGGTTAGTATACATAGTAATATTTATGACGTAATAATCATTAAATGCATATACTACAACAATCATTTACCAATTAGACTTTCTAAAGTCATAAAATAAACTTGCAGATAAATCTCTATCTAATCAATTCAGTAGTTAGACAAGTAATTTACATTATCTGAGATCCAAGTCCTTATAAGTAATTGTTATGGTATGCATATTTGAAAATATTATATCGTAAATAATATTACAGATTGCCAGTACTATAAATTTAATAGATGCTTTTATTGATATGGATGCTAATATCAACAGAATATGTAAGAGTTTCATATTTTGTATTCTTATTTTATTTAAAGCTAAGAGTATTAAGGACCCAAATTTCTTAACGAAATTGTTTGGTTAACTGGCATGACTTATGGGATTCCAATCTGTTTAACATTATCTGTTGTGAAAATGTTCTACTTTACCAAGCCCATAATTAAGTTCAAATCATAGGTATTTCAGATAGATGGGCCACTATTTTATCTTTATATATATATATATATATATATATATATATTTATATATATATATATATATATATATATATATATATATATATACACATTGGGCCATTAATAAAGGTGGGATTTTTTACTCCCATCTCTTCCACTTTTATTAATATCCTCCAACAATTTAATTTTTAATTTCATTCTCTTTCTATAATTATCTATTTTAGCAAACTTTTTTAAAAATACTTTTCCCATTTAGCATTAACATATTTTGTCTTTCTTTGTTTTTAACAGCACACTTATATTCTCTGCATGCATTTTCCTTCTCTTTTACACTTTTATCAACTCACTTTTCTATTATTTTTATTCTTCGGAATATTCTCATCTAAAATCCTATTTGCCAATTTTCTATTTCACCATACCAGACTTTATATTCAACCCCAACAAACTCTTCCATGATTTCTTCACTTTTATTTTATATTCTTCTAACTTATTATTCATTCTCTCATTAAAAGCATACTTGAAAAAAAAAGTGAGTTATAAATTAAAAATTGCGATTTATTTCATGGCTTTATAATTTGAAAAATATCTAGAAACTAATAAATATAAATTTCTTTCTTAATTTTAGATATTTATAAAAAATGTTAGATCAAATAATTTTAAAAATATAATATCGAAATAGGTGGCAGACGTTGCAACTCAAATATCATTTTCTCACTCAATTCTGCCACCTATAGGACTTTTAAATGGTAGACCATTGCATTATTTTATTGATATATATATATATGTTTTACAATTTCATTAAAATTTAAAATGACAATTAAAAAAAATTAAATGTCATTTAATATTTCAAGAATTTATTATACATATAAATCTTAGTATATTATACTTGTCTTTGCTCTGTCTCTCATTTTATCTTCTTTTTTATATTTATCTCAATATTTTCATTAACTTAGATTAATATATGAACCTGGTACTACTGAACCTCTTGTGTCATTCATTGGCCATTTAACAATGATAATAGGCTTACTTTCATGAGTAAATATTTATAATATTCTCAGTAATTCCTACTTAATTTTTTTCCCTTTACTTTTAGTCTGTTTAAAATTTACAATATCATTTTGTTGATGTAATATAATATTATTAAACACTCTTTTATTAATGATTTAGCCTTAATTTTTTTAATTATAAGGAATGACAACTGACGACAGATCTGGGTAATGGAGAGTCAGAATAAGCATTTTACTATAATATATTTATTATTTTTAAAAAGTCATTTTTACAGAAATAAAAATGTATATTAATTTACAACATTTTTATAAATTATTTGAACATAACACAGTATTATTTTTCTGATGTAGACCAAGATAGAGCAAAAACAGGAAACATTAGTATCTTAGGTTTTTAATTAATATATTAATGGTCTTGTTTCTAATCATTCTTCATCAGCATTTTGAAAGCTAAATGTTTTTTTGTTCTTCATATTAAATTCATTCACGTATGACATGACAGAATTCTTGTTTATTTTTAAGTCCTTTAACTTATTAATATTTGTTTATTTATTTTTCAGTATAAATGACTAATATATTCTGATGAAAGGTCTTTTCTTTCAATGATAGGGAACATACATACATAGATGAGAGGTCTTATAATAATGGAATTTCTTCAAAAGAATTTGATATTACAAAAGTCTTCATTTATACTATATTTTTTAATTTAAATTTAGTTAGCTAGTATTATCATAATCTTTGAAATTATAAAATGTTACTTATTTTTTGCAATTTATTAAATATTGTTTGTACTGTGATACATATCTATTATGGGATATGGGATGGTATAATTTTAAAATGTATACAGTAAAACAGGCAAAACTCTCCATACAGTAGTGCCACTTAGTACAAGCCAGAAGGATTGTGCATAAAATCCCTATGTAATGCCTACTCATCTAGTTTACTCAGACTAGTTTCTAGCTTGTGGCTTTTATCAGTGAGGAGCCTTGCATCTGAGAGCACTGCACCTAGATCTTAGGATCTAATGCAACTCTCCAACAGCCTCCACTTATCATTACTTAACTACAAAACTATGAGTCTAAAATTGAAAACACAATAATATTTTTAATCCAAGCTCATTAGCTTATATAGACATATAGGTCGGAACTCAGTTCAGTACCCATACATTTTGGTGCCTTTGGTTCTTTAATAACTATAGCCACCACTATAATATTATGCAGGTATTGTATTAAACCACTAAACAAAAACAGGTAAAACTCTTTCATACAGTAGTGTCACTCAGTGCAAGCCAGAGTAACCAATGGATGCCAGAAGGCTTGTTCATAAAATCCCTATCTAGTGCCTACTCATCCAATATAGGTGAATGCTGGAGGGTGGTATTAAATTGTAAGATCTAGGTGCAGTGCTCTCAGATCCAAGGCTCCTCACTGATGAAATCCAGAAGGTAGAAACTAGACTGAGGACATTGGATGAGTAGGCAGTACATAGGGATTTTATGCACAAGCCTTGTGGCATCCATTTATTATTCTGGCTTGCAATGAGTGGCACTACAGTGTGGAGAGATTTGCTGATATAATAACAGTTATGAGCAAACATAAGAAACAGTCATCATGTGATGTTTAGTGATTATATACTAATGTAGTAGTGTCAAGCATTGGTGGCCTAGTGATTAGCATAGCTGCATTCCAAGCAGCTGGCCTGGGTTCACTTACCAGTCAATGCTTCGACATATGAAAAAAAAAAAACACTTGTATTTAAAAATTTTATTATATAAAGATAAATTTAAATTGATTTCAATTAATTAATATTGTTAAAATTATTTTAAATTTAAGGAGGTTTTTCATTTATTTAAATCATTTATTTTATTTTTAAATAAAATAAAATTGAACAGATATACCCACATATACATATCATCCTGACTTAACATCATGATAACTTGGTTGGCATGAATTTTGAAAATCTATTGAGCTTATATGAAAGTATTATTATTGTTACAGGATATCAATTGATCCCTGAAGAGAGTTAAGTGTAAATTTAACCCTGAATTTGAATACTGAGCATAGTGGAATAATAAAGAGAATAAAGATTGTATGAACTGGTCTATGTTGCATCTGCACTAAATGTTTAAACATTAAATTATGATATTTGAAATAGATGCTATCATGGATTAGACTTTTATTGCATAATTCATGGCAACCCACATAAAAACCCTAGGTCCAACTATAGTTAGATGTATTCACCCTCTTTCTTTAAGGGAATATGGACTGTTACATATGCGATCAAACATTAGGGGCACAAAACAATAGTTTACCATCTGCTACATCGATTGATTGAGTCACATAGCAATGATAGATAATTTCAACCATCAAAAGATGAGATAATTTTCACATGAACTCTTAAAATAATAAATAATAAAATAAATAGAGATCTTAAAATAAAATAATAAATGATTAAATAGATGAGTCAGGCATTTAAAAAGACAATTTTAAATTAGACATTAAATTAATAATATCTAAAAAAAAATATTAGGTAGGAAAAGTTTTAAAATTACACTAATAAGGAAAGATATAGCATGAAATCCTATGACAAATAATATCTCTTATTAAGTAAGGATTAAACAAACTTATAACCAAAATAAAACATAATTCATGATATAAGAAGTAGAAAAAACTTAGTCATTACAATAATGAAATGTTTTGAAAAAATACAAAATATTAATATTAATGATGGAGAAGATATTAGGAATACTGAAGAAAGATCTTCACTGATCCAATTATCAGGGATCACTATGACTGAGAGAACTACTCTACACAAACATCCATTCCTGATGAATTAATGTCTCAAACCAAGATTACACTTGATCATGAAGTCTCAAATAACTACACTACAAAAACACAAGTTACAACAAATACTATGACTATAGAACAAATGTTCCAAACCATCATAAATATGAATAGTAACATGAAAAAAAAAAAGAATAATTCAGAAGAAAACATGAATAATTTGGAAAAAGAAATAAACCAAAACATGAATAATTTAAAAGAATATTTGAAAAATGATAAGAATAATTTAGAAGAAAATTTGAAAAGTAATATAGAAAATGTTAAATCAGAATGAAAATTGGATGTGAAAAATGTTAAATCAGAATTAAAATTGGAAATAAAGGATTTGTAAAACTAATTATCTAATGATATCAAACAGTTATGGAGAGGTCTAAATAATATTCAAAGAGATAATATCAAGATGAGGCAAGCCTTGGAAGAAATAAAAAAGATGTTGAAGAAAAGATACCAGATATCAACAGATATTCAAAGAATTTCAGACTAATATCATTGATCAATTGAATATTCAATGCAACAAATTGTATAGAACTAAAGAAATTTTTAAAAATGAAATAGACGAGAAACAAGAGAAAATACAAACAGAAATGCAAAAAGAATTACAAGAAGTAAATCTTAAGATTAGTCAAATCTATATGAAAAAAAATTAATGATTCAGACATTAATGAAGACTCATTAAAAGAGTTGGATAAAAATTTCAAACAGAAATTAAAATGATTTGTATAGATAATGATAGAATATCAGAAAAGACCACATTAGAAAAATTGATGGAAATACATAATAAAGTAAAGTCTACAGATGAGACATTTAAACAAAAATTCAAGTTTGTTGAATTACAAATGTCTCAAAATACACTTGCATTTTGACGGCAACATAATGATATCCAACAAAAAACACAGATAGATAAAGAATGAAATACTAGAGAAGATTAAATAGAGCTCACTTTTAAAAATGCACAAAAATTAATTGATTCAAATATAGAATCAACAATAATCAAATGATGGACAATACAATTATTACGATGACCTATACAAAGAAACAAAAGGGTACTATGTTCTATAAATTGTGTAATACCTATGAAGGCCCATTTACCTTCATTAAGTATTCAAATATAGATGCTTAATAAGTTTATAATAAAAATGGACTGAAAGGATTATGACCTTAGATATGGAAAGAGATGTCAACAACATGTGAGAAGAATATTTATGAAACAATGAAGTATACTGATTGTCTCACCAATGATTGATATTAGGAAATAAATGAACTTAATTCCTAATGAACATTGCTACTCAAATTTTGGAAATTGAGTAGGACAATATCATAAACTTTAAATACATCATATTATTTTTGTATATCAAAATCTATAAATATTTAATTTTATTTATTTTGCCTTTAAAACCAGCTTACTTTGGAATAATCCATTTTGGAAAATCATTAGATAAAAAATGGGAAAAGATTATTGGGTTAAATATTTTTTTTATTTAATAAAATTTAGGTCTTCCTTATGCAGCGACTTAACCAGGTTAGTAATTAAACTTAATATGAAGGTAAGATTTTATTATTCTTCATATTAAATTCATTCACTTATGACATGACAGAATTCTTGTTCATTGTTAAGTTAATTAATTTATTAATACTTATTTATTATTCAGTATAAATGACTAATATCTTTGGATGAAAGGTCTTTTCTTTCAATGATAGGAATCATACATAGATGGGAGGTCTTATAAAAATGGAATTCCCTCAAAAGGATTCAATATTACAAAAATTTTCATTTATACTTATATTTTTAAATTTAAATTTAGTTAGCTAGTGTTATTATAATTCTTGAAATTATAAAATGTTATTTATTTTTGCAATCTATTAAATATTGTTTAAAACTACCCCAAATCTAAAATTAAACCAGACCAGCATAAAAATAATATTAAAACACAACCTAAGGTTTCACTGCTACAAGCAGACTTCTCAAGTGTAAAGAACTACAAAAAAACCACACATTATATATACTATTAAAAACTACCCACAAATCCATTCACTTCCCATCCACCCTTAATATTAAAAGAACTCTTAAATAAGTTAATTGCTTCAGAATAATAAATTTTCAATAATAAAGACTCTTTAATTCTTCTTTTGATTTCATTTCTCTCAAAGAAGACAACCTTAGCTTCATCAAAATCAATAGTGTGGCCTGTATCTTTTTCATGGACATACAAAGCAGAACTAAGATATCTATTTTTAACTCTACTTTTATGAACCTTTATTCTTTCATTTAAACTCAAACTACTCTGACCTATGTAAACCTTCTTACAAAATAAACAAGGAATAAAATATACCACACCAGGAATAGTCTTTCTATCAAAAACTTCTTTTGTATTATTTAATAAATTATTCAATGTAACACCCCTTTTCCAAGCAATTTTCTTATTTCCAAACAATATACTATTTCTACACACAATTTTATAAGAAGACAATTTAAATGGCAAAGAAATAAAATCATATTTTTCTTTAACCTTTACATCCTTACAAATATTACTATTAAATAAAATACTTTTAACAAATTTATCAGAGTATCCAACACTCAAATAATCTTTATAAAATTGATATTTCTGAAACAAAGCTACCCCACTAGAATTATTTAATTTAATATTCCTATGACAATAATTCCTTAAAGCAGCTACTTTATGAGATACAGACCGATAGCTATCAGGTTTAATTATAGATCTTAATTCTTTACTTTTAACTAAATGACTGCACAATAAACAATTAGTTTCTATATTTCTAATCACCAAAAGATCTAAAAATTTTAACTTACCAAATTCTAACCCCCCTCCTTCTAACACAAATTTTATAGAAGGATCAAAACAATTAAACTCATTTACAAATTCCTTCAATTTATCATTCTCAACTACAAATAAACAATCATCAACATATCTGACAAATAATTTTACATATAAACAATTCTTTTTAATAATAATTTCCTCTTCCATAAAATTAATATAAACTGAACATACTAAAGGAGAAATAATTAAAGATTTGCTTTTGTTATTGGAAGATTCTATGTATTTTACTTATAGAGGTAATTTTTATAAGATTAAGGAAGGGTGGATAATAGGTTATATTATTTCTCCTTTAGTATGTTCAGTTTATATTAATTTTATGGAAGAGGAAATTATTATTAAAAAGAATTGTTTATATGTAAAATTATTTGTCAGATATGTTGATGATTGTTTATTTGTAGTTGAGAATGATAAATTGAAGGAATTTGTAAATGAGTTTAATTGTTTTGATCCTTCTATAAAATTTGTGTTAGAAGGAGGGGGGTTAGAATTTGGTAAGTTAAAATTTTTAGATCTTTTGGTGATTAGAAATATAGAAACTAATTGTTTATTGTGCAGTCATTTAGTTAAAAGTAAAGAATTAAGATCTATAATTAAACCTGATAGCTATCAGTCTGTATCTCATAAAGTAGCTGCTTTAAGGAATTATTGTCATAGGAATATTAAATTAAATAATTCTAGTGGGGTAGCTTTGTTTCAGAAATATCAATTTTATAAAGATTATTTGAGTGTTGGATACTCTGATAAATTTGTTAAAAGTATTTTATTTAATAGTAATATTTGTAAGGATGTAAAGGTTAAAGAAAAATATGATTTTATTTCTTTGCCATTTAAATTGTCTTCTTATAAAATTGTGTGTAGAAATAGTATATTGTTTGGAAATAAGAAAATTGCTTGGAAAAGGGGTGTTACATTGAATAATTTATTAAATAATACAAAAGAAGTTTTTGATAGAAAGACTATTCCTGGTGTGGTATATTTTATTCCTTGTTTATTTTGTAAGAAGGTTTACATAGGTCAGAGTAGTTTGAGTTTAAATGAAAGAATAAAGGTTCATAAAAGTAGAGTTAAAAATAGATATCTTAGTTCTGCTTTGTATGTCCATGAAAAAGATACAGGCCACACTATTGATTTTGATGAAGCTAAGGTTGTCTTCTTTGAGAGAAATGAAATCAAAAGAAGAATTAAAGAGTCTTTATTATTGAAAATTTATTATTCTGAAGCAATTAACTTATTTAAGAGTTCTTTTAATATTAAGGGTGGATGGGAAGTGAATGGATTTGTGGGTAGTTTTTAATAGTATATATAATGTGTGGTTTTTTTGTAGTTCTTTACACTTGAGAAGTCTGCTTGTAGCAGTGAAACCTTAGGTTGTGTTTTAATATTATTTTTATGCTGGTCTGGTTTAATTTTAGATTTGGGGTAGTTTTGATTTTATATTGACTAGTTTAGCTTTATGCTTGTAATGTTTAAATATTGTTTGTACTATGATACATATCTATTATGGGATATGGAAAGGTATAATTTTAAAAAGTATATACTAATATAGTAGAAATGTATTTAAACACTTGTAATTAAAAATTTTGTTATATAAAGATAATTTTAAATTGTTTTCAATTAATAAATATTATTAAATTTATTCAAATTTAAGGAGATCTCTGATTTGTTTAAATTATTTATTTTAATAATAAAATAAAATTGAATAGATATATCCATATATACATATCATCCTGACTCAACATCATGATAACTTGATTGAAATGAGTTTTGAGAATCTATCAAACTTATATAAAAGTATTATTATTGTTACAGGATATAAATTGACCCCTGAAGAGAGCTAAGTGATAAATTTAACCCTGAGTTCATATACTGAGAATAATGGAATAATAAAGAGAGGTGAAGATTGTATGAACTGGTATAAGTTGTATCTGTACTGAATGTTTAAACATTAAATTATATTTGAAATAGATGCAATCATGGATTAGACTTTTATTGCATCATTCATGGCATCCTACATAAAGATCCTAAGTTTGACTATAGTTAGATACATTCACCCTCATTCCTTAAGGGAATATGGACTATTACAATGGAGTATAAAATTATGAATTTAATGGTCTGTGAAATCTGAAAAGTTGGTATCCACTGTTATAGATTGTCACTCTTTCTATAACTTTTGATTCTTGAACTTCATTTGAACTATCAAAGCAATAATTTTATTATTTTAGGACACATGTTTTAGTCCAATATTAGAGCAAAAGATTTAAGAACTCATGGTTCTCTGTTGTGACTCTCAACTCTGTCACTTCTGGTTCTTAAACTTTCTATGAACAGCCAATAAACAAACTATTCATTTATTTTTAATGAATTCTCAAATTCTGAAGAAACAATCTTTACTTTTTATATTAGTAACTGATCTCTCTCTATATTTATATGTAATATAGGGAGCATACCAATAGCTCAAACAAGCTCTTATTTAATAAGTGTGGTAAAAGAAAATATTTAAAATCTCTATCTAGAATATTCTTATCCCCTGACTAGTGTCTGAATTTTCTAGCTCCTCACTGAAGTGAGACATAAACTCAAAAACAATTGGTCTGGGGATAAGAATATTCTACATAGAGATTTTAAATATTTTATCTTACCACACTAATTAAATAAGAGCTTGTTTGGGCTATTGGTATGCTCCCTATATTATATATTTGTAAATACAAGATTATTAAAAGCAAGATTACATTATATTTGACTTGCTTAAAATATATATATATATATATATATATATATATATATATATATATATATATATATATATATATATATATATATATATATATATATATATATATATATTGAGGCAATCAAGGAATAATGTACTGTCGAATATCTCATTAGTTTGATATCAGAACAAAATGAGATTGATTAACCTATTACTCATTAATATAAATTACTATATTTAAGAATTTGTTATATGAAGAAACTTTTGTAGGATTATTTTTTCACTCCTTGTTAATATTTTTATATTTACTAGGTGCTGACAATTTTATAATGCTTACAACAGCATATATTTTGTGATAACATTGGCTAGGTATCCATTTATTGACAATCTGGCATGAGGCCAGTATATAAGTCTACTGTAGTGAAAAAAAAAAGCATGAGAAATTTTATTAATATTAAAATAACTGACTTTTTATATTTTCAAAATTACTGTTATAGCACAATATTATTTTTTATGAGTTTGTAAAATTATTAAAGGTTTTATAATTAACAATATCTAAATGTTTACATTCATAGCACAATATCAAAAGTACAAAGATGATATAGACTAATAAATTTCTTCAATATATTAATAACACTGGAAATGCCTACAAAGTGTAAATAATTTTATTAAAAGTGAGTGATCATAGAATGGTAGACCCTTCAAAAAGAGAATATTTAAGAAATGCTATTTGCATGATAGTAAAGAGTAACTATCAATGCAAATATGGCATTATTTATATGTCACTGTTATAGATCACAATTCAAAAATTGGTTATAATATAATTTCTTATATTTTAAATTAAATAATGAGCTAATAGAGGGTTCTTAAATGCTCTTATGGACATTGTAATAATAATGTAGATTTACATGTTATTATTTTAAAAATAAATAGTATATTATAAATCTGAAAAAAAGTTTTTAATAGATAAATAGTTAATCAAACAAATGGTTAGGCACTCTATTATATAGACATTCAAAGATGGACAGATGTCAAGCATTGTTAGCCAAGAGGTCAGCGCAGCCACCTTGCAAGCAAGCAGTTTGTTGTGAGACAGCTATCGCAGGTTCACCTCCCAGCCGATGCAATGACATATGGAAAAAAAAAGATGGACAGATAAATAATACTACATTGTAACTGCATTATTAATGATTGAAGATTATATCATATAACATTCAAATACTGAAAGTGACAGAGTCAGCTTTTGATCAAAGATCTTTAGCTCTTGAATTACTAGTCTGCCACTGTATAAGATCATTTAAGCCATAACAATTCTATTTTGAAGCAATTTTCAAAACAATGAGTTTAGCTAATTGAACTGAAAATTCCGAATCTGCTACTGAGATATTCAATTTTCATATGACCTCCTTAATAATTAACTACCTTTTTTTTTTTATCAAACTGGCAATGATGATTTTAATAGTAAAGATATAGGCCTAAATTGTAAAAAGAAAAAAGAAAATTATAAAGTTGGAACAGATAAGTAAACAATGTGTGGATTCTAATAGTGGTATATAATACAAAATAATGCTAATTTTTTAATTAATATAAATGCTATTTATTAGAACAAAAATTCTAATTAAAACTTTAAATAATTGTATGACAAAAAACAAACATTTTTAATGTTTAATATGTTAAATGAATAAGGGAGAATATTAATGTAACGTTAAAACAACACATGCATATATAACTATTAGAAAGCAGTATATATATATATATATATATATATATATATATATATATATATATATATATATATATATATATATATATATAAATAAATAAATCCAAAATATATCCTATCATAAATCCATATTTTTAGAAAATGTGTGAGGCATTTTTTAATCTTGAAGAACTTCTGATAGTTTGCAGCAAATATAATGATAAGAAATGGAAAATAAAAAAGTGTGCTTTAGACTCAATAAAAAATAATCAAATGGCCAAAACTGTAAAAATGGAAATCTTACATTCAGAATTTAATTATTTAATACTGCACTCAATCACCAGGTTTGTAGACTCAATAATGGCAATGCAAATTCGAAACTACATCAAAATCTTTATGAATTCTTATTGATTGAAAAATTAACATTCACATATATACTATATAAATTTGTTGAATTAAATGGATTTAATGTTTTAAGTAATAAATATTATTAACTATAATAGATGGGAAGAATATATTCGGTATCTGTTTAGTAGAGGAAATAATTTAATTAGTTATGAACTTGAAAATGAAGAAGATGTTGCAATGGATGATAGAGGTATGGACATATTGCCAGATGAAGTAAGAAAGGCAATCACACAAATGAACAATGGTAAGGCTATTGGATTTGATGCAGTACCTATAGAATTTTTGAGAGAAATGGGAGAATTTACTATGAAGGAAATAGTTGGACTTTGCAATTTGATATATAATAGTGGAGTTTGGCCTGAAGATTTTTTAAGAACTATAGTGATTCCAATTGCTAAAAAGAAGAAAGCTGTTAAATGTGAAGAGTATAGGACAATAAGTGTATTATCTCATGTTTCTAAGGTGTTATTGAGGATTTTAACTCAAAGGATTTATGGGAAGGTTGACTATTATATTGCTGAAGAACAGTTTGGTTTTCGGAAAGGGAAAAGCACAAGAGATGCTATTGGTATTGTTAGGACAATTGCAGAAAGATATATTGAAAGAGATAAAGGAATTGGTATATGTTTTGTAGATTTAGAAAAGGCATTTGATAGAGTAAGCTGGAATAAACTGATGTCTATCTTAAGAGATAAAGGAGTATTCTGGAAAGAAAGATGATTGATATGGAATATGTATAATGGTCAAAGAATAAGAGTTAGATTTGGATGTAATGAGACTGATGAAGTGAATATAGAAAGTGGAGTTAGGCAAGGATGTAGTATGTCACCTGTTTTGTTTAATATTTATTTAGAAGATATGCTAAATAATTATTTGGACTGTGGAGGAGCAAATGTTGGAGGGAGAGTAATAAAGTGTATAAGATTTGCAGATGATATGGCTCTTATTGTTGAGGAAGAAAAGGATCTTCAGAATATGTTGAATAAATTGGAAGAAGGATGTATGGCATATGGAATGAAGATTAATATTGAAAAGACTAAGTGTTTATGGATAGGGAGAGATGCAAAAAGACTGCAAATGGGAATCCATGATGACATGGTGCAGCAGGTGAAGGGATTTAGATATTTGGGTTGTTGGTTGAGTGAGGATGGAAGAAGTGAAGATGAAGTTAAAAGAAGAATAGCATTGGCAAAGGTGACATTTGTAAAAAGAAAGAAGATATTTTGTGGACCTATGGAAAGAGAATTAAGGAAATGATTAATTAAATGTTATGTGTGGAGTGTATTAATGTATGGTTGTGAGACATGGACATTGAGTAATAGAATTAAGAAATGACTGGAAGCTTTTGAGATGTGGACATGGAGAAAAATGGAAAAAATCAGTTGGGTGAATAAAATAACAAATGAGGAAGTTTTGAAAAGAGTTAATGAGGAAAGAAGATTGATTGAAAGTATCAAAGAGAGAAAGAGAAACTGGATTGGACATATACTAAGAAAAGATTATAGTTTAATGAAAGATGGTTTGGAAGGAATGGTGAGTGGAAATAAAAAGAAAGGACGGAAGAGATTGACATTATTGGGTGATATACGAGATGGAAGGGGTTATGTGGAATTGAGGAAGTGGGCAAAGAAGAGAATGGAATGGAAGAATGGATGAACTGATGTAGTGACTACTCTCTGGACCTGTCTATTGGACAGACTACTATTGATTGATAATAATTATAACTATGCTTCTTACAGGAAAAATATATTAAGAACGTTAATTAAGACATTAATGTGCATTTTCAGTGTTGAGCAACCTTAAAAAATAAACTTTATACTCAAAGCAAAAAAGAAACATAAATGTATCTATTTATCTACATGTTCTATGCATTATTAGATTTTATTTAGATTCTCTATAATGAACAAGACATCTAATAATGTGAGAAACATGCACAGATAAATGTATAAGTTTATGTTTTCTTTAAGTTTGTTTTTAAAATGAATACTTAATACTGAAATTGCATTAAAAATTACATTTAATGCTCTTGATATTTTTTTTCTATAAAAGGCAGAATTATAATAGCATATAGTTCTATAACATTTATTATTTAAAGCCTTAAATCGATTTAATCCAAGAATTGATATAGTATGAAAATATGTTAATTTTTAACCCCATAAGAATTCACAAAGTTTTTGATGTTGCTTTGAAATTAAGTTGCAGTAATACTACAAGGTCGCAATCTAAATAAACTAAACTGAAATCGACGATGATAAGCAAGTGTTATTGATTTGACGTTATATTTCTTTTTTAATCAGGCAACTTAACACACATACATATAGATGAAAACAGAATAGAGAGATTTTGAGAACTCAACCTCTCTAGCAGAATTGAAGTAAAAAGATTTAAGGAAAATTCTTTAGATAAAATAATATTTTAAGGAAAATTAATTGAAGATCAACATTGATAATGTATACTTCTTTTTATTCTGTCATTTTAATTGTAAGTGCATTATATGCATTACATGTGTATACCCATGCAGAAATCTCAGGTATTTTGTTTTGATTTAAAAAAAATTTGTTGACAAGTTTGAAATGAGGCATTGATATTCTATCTTTCCTTGGCCTATTATCCTCTCTACACGGCATTGCATTCGTAAGTCATTGAATGCCGTTCATCAAACGATTTATTTTAGCAACTTTGTCTACGTTGCATTAATATAGATTTTTGCTTCATTAAGATAAATTACTACATTTAGAAATTAAGAATAAAATTGTGAAGACAAATACATGTTTTGTTGTCTGTGTGTGTAAATTTTGAAAGGGATAATTTTATTAACAGATAATGTATTTTAATTCAATTCCCATGATATATTTGGCTACACTAATAAAAAAATAAAATTACTTTAAAGTGATGACATGAAATTATTTACGTCTCCTTACGAGTACTTTTAATGTGTTAAAGATTGTTATTTTATTTTATTTTTTTTATTTTGCGTGAAAGAACTCACTGGTTTTTGATAACCTTTCTGCCCCTCCTTCCATTTCTAATTCGGAAACTAAACAAACTAGCGAAGCATTTGAGTTCCCCAGATGAGAATAATATGGTTACCCGAAACAAATTAATTACGCCAGCCGGTCCGCTAAAATGAGGGCCTCATTAAGAGTTCAACGATAATGCCAATATAGAAGCCTTAGATAAAAGCTGCCCGCGTTTCCTTTATTGTTATGTCTTCTGAGAGAGAGAGGCTGAAAGAGAAAAATAAAGGATGCTTGTCGGAGAGGGGATGAGTTGGGCTGAAAAGAATCCATAAAAATGCGAGGTAAAAATCAGTTTTTTAATTGTTTAAAAGCTCTCATAGTCCCGGCAGAAAACAAAAAAATTATAAAATTCAATCGAGTCTCGTATTTACCCGGATTCAGAAGTCTCGCGCCAACGATCAGGTTACATTGGAAATCTATAAAACAGTTTTATTAATAGTCTACGTAATACAGACTCCATTAGGAGCAAATGTTGTATTTAAAGTCAATCTACCATACCGCCTTTTCGATTAAGACTAAATTATAAATAACCGAATCGAAGATAAACAGTCAGCATTTCACCCTGGTGCACTTAAACAAAGGTTTTGGAAAAGAGTTGAAATAAAAACGAAAAACTTAAATAAATTAACTGACAAAATAAATCTCAGTATGAGTTATTTCTTTACGTTATTATTATTTTTATCTAAGTTCCACCTTTTTTTATTATTTAAATTTAAAGCATTTATGCATTTACAAGTATATTTATATATTAATTTATCCGAAATATCCACTATATTCTAAAGTTTAAATCTACCAATTTAATCATTATTTGAGCACTCGTTTAATATTCTGCTTATTTACTTTTTGAAACCTTCTATTTATCTTGTACAATTGTCGAAAATAGTTTGTATTCCATGCGCTATGATCCAGATTCGAATCTGTGCTAGATAAACTTACTTTTTTTCAAGAATTCTAGCTAACACGTCAAATACTGCTTGGCAAACAAATAATAATTATCAAATGATTTATTACTCAGAACTTCATGTGGAGTTCAAGCATCGTAAATGACTGGGTTGGATCGCGATCCATGGACCTTGAGGCTCGAATTTTTCACCCGTTACCGTATTAAACGATGCAAGATAGATCGGTAGTCAAGCGCTGTTAGCCGAGAGGTCATCGCGGCCGCCTTGCAAGCAAGAAGTTGGTTGCAGACGGTTGTGGGTTCGCATCCCGGCCGGTGCTATGACATATGAAAAAAAAAAAAGATAGATCGGTAAAAGAACGGCTGACTATTCTTAGCTGGAGAATAAAATAAAAATTAAAAACTACTAAACTCTCATCTTTCGCAATTGGCAAATCTGCAATGTAATTACATCTCCACCACCGTTTCTTAATAGACAATTAGAGAAATGCTTTGCACTGCAGTGGCTTACAAAAAATATTATTTTATCTTTTTTTACTTATTTATTAATATATCACTCCCGCAGACCTACACATATCTATATATTAACGAACAACCTTACAAGAGTAAACAATCAGACTACCCTATTAATAATTTTATATATTTGCTTAGATAAAAGAGAACGCACTACTTAATGCAAAGAGAGACTAGAATTAAATAAATCTGAGTAATGAATTAATGTCAATTAATTTATTTACAAATATCCAAATTAGGAATGGCCCTAACTAAAAAAAAAAAAGAGCGACGGCTTTAGAGAATAATAATATTAACAATTAAAACTCATTTAACAGAGAAATATTATATCAGACTAATAATAAAGGTGTGAAACTTTATATATAAATTAGTAAATTATTTGTGTTTTTAAAATACAGTATACAATAAGGAAAAAATATATAGTATATTAAATATGCATATACTTGTAAATGAATACTTTCTGAAATCATTAGTCGGGAATTATTAAGACAATAAGTGGGTGATAATGAAAGTAAAAATATATATAGGTATATTGAAAACAAGAAAAATACTAGAAAAAAAATTATGGTAAAGATGAGCTTATAAGAGAATTTTTTTTTTAAAAAAAAATGCATTTATTTAAAATGAAAATTTTTTTATTATTAGACAAAAACGAAAGGATAAAAGCGTTATTTAATATTATTCGCGCTCTTGTAAAAATAAAATTTACTAAAAAATAGTATCTATATAAAGCAAATATAGATTCAAAATAAACATTAGAACTTCAAAACATGGACACAGAACTGTTTGTGTGGCTAAAGAATTGTCATAGTTTATTGTTAATATATATATAATTTATTTTCCAGAAGAAAAAAAACTATTTCTCGATTTTAGAAAACGAAACTTCATTGAATGACAGATATGTTGAATTGGCAAAGAGAAAGAACTGTGTTCTCCTAGTGTTGACTTTTTTAGAAATATCATTGTAAAGTTAATAATAGCAATAATAGATTCGTATAATGATATCATCATCATCATCATTATCAACCATTATCAATCCACTGCAGGATGAAGGTCTCTCCAAGTTTAACCCATCTTCTCCGATCTTTAGCTTCTCTTCTCCACATCACCCCTACACATTTTCTTATTTCATCCATCCATCTTACATGTGGTCTCCTTCTGGGTCTTTTACAATCTCTTGGAATCCAGTTTAAAATTTCAATTGTCCATCTATTATCATCTCTTCTAGCAATATGTCCAGCCCAACTCCACTTCAATCTTTTAATTTTTTCAATGAGGTCAGTAACACCTGTTTGTTCTCTTACCCATACATTGCGTTTTCGATCTCTTCTTGTTACTCCCAACATACATATCTCCATACTTCTTTGAGTGGTCTGAAGTCTCTGTATTGATCTTCTATTAAGTGTCCATATATATGCTTTCTTAAATCTATATTTAAGAAAAAGGAAAATAAGTTCTTAACTTTTATTATATTTGTTGCTATTACAATTTATAATATTGTAACCATTTCTATCACTTAAATAAAAAAATACTTGTATGCCAATCTGCTTGAAGAGCTATATATCTAACTCCCAGTCAATAATTATATAATCTTAACCTTTAAAAAAGAGGATGCCGCAGTTTACAAGAAAAGATTAAGTTACAACATTTTCTAATATAAGATTTAATATTTCATATAAAAATTAATTATAACATGTAAAAAAACATAAGCAATATTTTAATTAAGAATATGAGAGTTATTTAAAACAAATAACTACAGGAATAAAAAAATTACACTCAAAAAAGGAAAAAAAACTATATCCACATAATATGGCTACTCTTACCGAAAACACATGGAAACACATAAATTCATATACAAATATAACAAAAACATTTAGTCAAACAAGGAAAATTAATATTAATAAGGATACAAATATGAAAAGCAAAACAATTGAAAATTCGAAATTCACTGATCAATTATGATGGATATGATCAACTTGAATCTCTTCACTGACACAGAAGAACTAACAACCTCACAGGATAAAGAAGACTGGACAAATAGAAATATAGAGAAATTTCGAAATGTTTAATTCTAAAATACTGAAAGGATTATTCAACACATTCAAAAGATTTTTCATGGATAGATCACTAATACTGGTAATAACAGGCACATTTTGCTCACTGTATATATTTCAAAAGAATTATTATTTGATCGTTTGAACAAAATACAATGATGGGAAGATATAATAAAGATATATCATCCAAATCCATGATATATTATGAAAGAATTTAAAACTGAAGAGTTAGAAAATTCATTTAAAAATAAAACATTAGATAAATTTGAACTCTATTCAGTTAATCCACATAGAGACAGTATTGAAAACTTAATTCTAAAAAATAATTATTTATAACAAAGAAAATTTTAAAATAATAATACAACCATTTGGAGAGATAATAGGGTTCACACTTATGCTACTAAACAATCTTCTCATGACAATCTAAGGGAATAGCTATATGTTCAAAGTATGACTTCATAAAAACATCGAACCTAATGATATCCCATCCCAAATAACTGATCAAAAGGCCACACTTAATTAAAATAAAATAAATTAGGCTTCAATGTTATAATTGCAATGAAAGAGGTATTTTTTACACAACTGTCCTAAACTGAAATGTAATCAATGTAAAATGAGAAAAACTCTGATGCAGAAATGCAATAACATCTTGATTAGAAATGAGGAAGAAGAAATCACAATTCTAAATAAAGGAAACCTAGATTAAAACTAATCTTAAAGAAAGCCTTCTGAAATAAAACTCAAAATACCACAATTGATCAATGCAATGATTCAAGTTTGCAAAAATTGCAAAACACAAACAACTTTTCCAATATTCTCAATAAAACAACTCCTGAAATCAATCAAGAGGTGGCATCAGGAGGCAAAAAAGAGAATACATTTAAACAAAGCAATACCTGGACAGCCATCTCCCTACCAAAAAAGAAAAGGCAGAAAAAGTCAGTATTACAAAAGGAGAAAAAATATTGAAAATGAAATTAGTCCACACAATATCAGAGTCAAACAAAAAAAAAAATGAAAAAAAAACTTTCTGATGACACAGACTCAGATATCCAATATTCAGAACAAAAAGAACAATGTATCATGGAACAGATAAACGAGACATGTACTAGTAATCATATAAAATAGACAAAGTAATTTGAGATAAAACATAAATTTATTTGCCTATAGATATAAAAAAAGAAAGGAAAAAAAAGAAAATTACATAAGTAGCATAAAATATAATAAAAATATATTTAAATATTAAACAAATATGTAAATATAAATATGATAATTAAAATAGCTGAATTTAATGTCAAAGGCATGAGTTCAAAAGAAAAGATAAATATGCTTTATAAATGGTATAACATTTACAGTAGTTCCAAAATTGATTCTGCTGATCATCTTAATAAATTAAGGTTTAAATCTTTTTCCAAATTATTCAATGCATCATCAGAAGGCATTGGGCTGATCATTAACAAACTAAATCTCCTAAATGCTTTCCAAATCCTCTACATGGATGCTTATTTTTTGATGGTCAATACATATCATAGAGTAATAACACTCAATACATATCCTATTAACGTCTCATTTTGCACTCTCTCCCTTTCCAATAATATTAGTAAGTGACTTTAAGATGTCATATGAAAAATTAAAAAAAAATGGATTAGTATGTTTTTATTCAGAGGGATTTCTTCCAGTAAATTCATTCTCATTCAATAATAGTGGACATAAATCTTTGATAAACCTTATATTTTATTCATCATCTATATTTCATTTAATGAATATTAAATTAATAAATGCCCCATTTACAGATGGTGCAGCTTTACGCACAACAGTACATATAAATTATCAATCTCAAAATTTTAATAAATGCAGTTGAATCTCTAGAGTACAGCCAGCAAAAACTACAGAATATCTTTTCTCTGAGATTTATTTATATTTAGTAAAAATAAATATTTTAGAAAGGGATCCAATATAAGTATGAATAGCAGTTATAAATATCATTCCACACATGATTGTTTAAGTCACCAAAACCACAACACCTCCAACAGGAATAATAAAACCTATTCACCAAACATACCAAAAACTACCCAAGACTAATCTACAGAAGAGTATTCAAACACATTACTAATACTTAAAAATATATATAAAAAATAGAAGAATCCATAAAAGAATACATAAGGATTAAAAAAAAGCAAGCTTTTCTCAATAATACTCATGCCTGGCCAAGAAATTATATAAGATCGACATTGAGTCAATCACCAAATAATAAAAGTTTCAATGGCAATGGAAATTCAGTTACACTCTGTAAGTGGTCAATACATATTAAAATCTTTGTATAATTTTTTAAAGAAATTCCCCCAAAAGAAAGCCTGATAAAACTATCAAAAACATATTTGGGTAAACTCGAGGAGAATATACAGTTTAAACCTGAACATTTTATAAGAAACATCAAATTAATACTAAATTCATACCATCCAGGGCTCTATGGTATACCAAAATTTGTCTATCTACATCTTGACAACTTCACAAATAATGGAAAATATGGTCAACTACTTATCAGAATCCACATAGGAAGTTCAAGTTCTATATCCAATATCACATATGCCTTTTCAAAAAAACAAAAAAAGTATCAAAGGTAAATAACATAAGACTGATATCTATAAGCTCATTAGGCATTAAAGTAATTGAACCTAATGTTAAAGGATAAAATAAAACCATGTACCATGCCAAAAATTTCAAATAGACAATTTTCAAAAAAAGAATTTTCTTTGAATCAAGCACCATTCCTATTTACAACACTCATAGATTCAGTTAAAAAAACGCCATCCAATAATGGTCCAACTAGATATTTAGGCAGTTTTCAATATGATATCAATTGAAAATCTTTTAAATACACTGCAAGAAATCAACACACCAAAAAATTCCTTTATGTACTGATGAATCTAATTAAACAGGGAAATACATATGACATTAAATGATAGAATGAAACTTGCAATCTCACCTAAATATTTAATCCCATAATGCTCTCTAATCACTTCACTATCATTTATAATTTACATTAACTCATTGCTTAAAGCAATGAAAAAAAGAAGCAGATGGTCTATTTATCTTAGAGTTACAAACAACCCTAAAATGAATCACATATATGGATGACATCTCATCCTTTTTACATTCTAAACAAAACAAATTCCTAAACTACAAAACATATTAGATGACTATACAAAAAAAAAAAACTTTTAACATGGAAAACTTTTGTGCATGACAAATATACAAAGGTATTTGTTACAACAATCAAGTCAAGGGAACACCCTTTCTTTTTTGGGGTTTTCTTTTTACTTAAACCATACACCTGTGAGAATAACAATAGGAGATGATCTTAATAATAAAAGAGAAAATGTAATAAATGCACTATCAAAGGTGTCTCTCTCTATATTTACCAATGTTTCATGAATCAACATACTCATTACCAGAATTACATATTATAAATCTATCATTTTATTTACAAAGCAACTCAATAATCACCTTTACTCCCTTTAAAGAAAATTATTATGGGTGAGACAATAGATTAGGTTCGCATTCACTAAATATATTTAGAATTAAAAAAAAATATTAAACATTATTTCATCATTTACAATAAAATTACCATATCTAACTATAACCTTTACTCCAACTGATAAGTCACTTCCACATGAGGGGTACTTAAAGTCATTTGTAGAACTTTTGTTAACAATAAAAAGTTTAAATTTTATTCCATCATGTAATAAATTTTAATATTGGGAAGTTCACAAAGTACATTTTCCTCAGCCACTATAAAAAGATAAAACAAAACTAAATCTGATTAACAAACAACTGTGTAAAAGTTTCAGACCTTGGTCACTTGAAACAAAATACTTCAATTTCTGATTAAAATTAAATATAGAAGCAATACATACAAAGTATTTTATTAAACATAAAACACTTATTCAGAACATAGTTGAAATGTGAAAATTATATCACAGAGAAGAAAAAACTCAAAAATATATTTTTTTTTTGATTGTCCCTTTTTAGAAAAAAAATGTTTGATAAGTCTAAACTTATTTAGAAACCAAAACAATTAATGACATTATTTGAATTTTTTAATACAGTGTATAGGTCATTTTGCAAAAAAATATGGGCAGCCACATTCATTCTTTATGCATTGTGCTGTACATGGTGCACTTATCTTTACAATGAAAAATCCAAATGGAAAGACCTTTGTAATCATCACTACAAGAATAACAAGAATATGTACATGAAAATAATATTAAAATAAAATATTACTTTCTTAAAATCAACCAGGTTAGCGTGAAATGGTAAATCTAAGAAAGGCCACAAAGTTGCCATGAAGATAATAACTTCTAGTATCCATATCAGTTAAACTAGCTTTAAAATCCATAGCAAAATACTATTAGATAAATTTAATATTTGTAAACCAATAAATAATTAATAATCAGGTCTATGAAATGAATATGGAATTCCAATTATGAGTTAGGTAAAAATAGATGATGAAAATAAATAATAATTAAATAATGAAAATGAATGAGCTTAAGAAAAAGAAAATGAGTTAGGATAGTGAATAATTGTGATGATGATAGAATAGGAACCAATGAAGGATAAATCAGTTATGATGTTCAATTAAGATAAGATGAAGAAGTGGAAGAAAGATCAATCAAGATGAAATATAAAAACTACATTGAAACTTTGGCATTAATAAAGCAACAATCAGGTTTATAACACAATAAAAAAAGGGTTTTAAATAATAACAATTTTCATCACCATTTTAATTAAAAGGCAGGAAAGTGGGGGGAAACTTGAAAAAAATAACTATGCTTAAATCTTATGTATTTCTCTGGTTATATTACTTAAAAAATGATAATGTAACTAAATTCAAATATAATTCAATGGAAAAAATGTAATCAAAATATTAATAAAAGACCATTGAAAACTGATTTTAATATCCTAGTTTTTTTATTGACTGTAGATATCTTTTTCTTTTAGATTTTAATCCTAATAATAATTGACAAAAGCAAAAACCTAAATCAAGTATGGAAATGTGAATTTAAATATACTAATATCCATTAATCACTGGTTACTCAAGCTTGCAAAGATGATATCAATAAGAGTTCATTCCTCCATTTTTAAAGAATAGATTTGAAAAGATATTAAACATTCAAGACATGAACACAGGACAGTTTCAATATCTAAAGAATTGTTTTGATTGATTATTAAATATCTACTACGCGAAAAAAAAAGATTCTTAAAAAGAAACTGAATAAGAAGATTGCTATTTTAGAAGATGAAAGCTATTTGAATAATGGATAGGAATAGAATTGAATTTGCAATGAGTGATAACTGATATCTTTTATTTTAGGAATAACTTTTCACTAAAATGGAAAGCTGTTCTTGTTTATCATATGTGGCAAATAATAAATGTAAGATCCTACAGTCAATGTTTCCTATATAATATTATGTGGTATGTGAAAAATACAACACACCCACAAGATTAAGATGATGATAATGATCAGCCCAGCAAAAAAAAAAGAAAGAGAAGATCTTGGCTTCAAATGCTAAAATCAATTTGGAATAAATGTAAAGTTTCTTCGTTATCTTTTCTGTTAATAAAAAGCACATAAAAATACATTTTACTTCTTTACAACCGGTTTTTATTTTAAACCATTAAACATCACATGATCACTATTTCTTATTGCACATAATTATTATTAAAACAGGCAAAACTATCCATACAGTAGTGCCATTCAGTGTCTTTTGACATCCATTGATTATTCTGGCTGGCACTGAGTGACACTACTGTATGGAAAGTTTTGCCTGTTTTTATTTTATATGATTCATATAACTTGTACAAAATTAGAATAGTTTTCATTATTAATTATTTAAAAAACGAAATAAAAATATAAGTGTGATAAAAATGAAAGAAAGTAAAATGTGTAAAATACAATATTAAATAAATATAATAATTTATGCTATCATATATAATCGACACAGCAACTAGTTCCAAAGGAATGCGACCATTTCAACTCTACAATATATATATAAAATCATGATATATTATTACCATAAAATAGCATTACCTTTGATTTATACTTTATTATATGAAATCAACTTTTTGCATACTTTTTTGATAGTAATATTTCATATATTAATATAATTGTCTAATAAAATAATTTCAAATTTTAGTTTGTCTCAGTTTTATGACTACTACTACTTCTTTTTCTTCTTCTTATTGTTATCACCATCATCATCATCATCATCATTATTCCCATTATTATTATTTTTGATAATTAATTATATACTAAATTCTCCTTTATTATAGATTACAAATATAACTATAAATACAATTAAAAAAGTTTTAAAAGAAATGAGTTTTTATATAAGATTTATTAACTTTTGCGTCATTTTGGAAAGAAAATAATGAAATGAAAATTTTTATTAATGGAGATTGCACACTTTTAATGGCTTTATGCTTATTATTGTTTATTTAAACTTGACTAATCCAATGCATTTTGCTTATCGATCACTCTTGTAATCTGTAAATTTAAAATTATATACATTGAAAAGTTTCAAATGCTTGAGATTGTATATCAAATGAATACAAAAACCCAAGAAATCATAATAGATCATGTAAACAAACAGTTTATAGAATAATTGACTTTATGGGGAGGGAATATCTGAATGAGATTTTGCTAAGATCAAGTTTTGATTGCATTTTCGAAAAATAAGGCTGAGTTCAGAATGAAATAGACACTGTAGACAAGTGGTGAAACAGTAATATATATATATATATATATATATATATATATATATATATATATATATATATATATATATATATATATATATATATATATATATATATATATATATATATATATATATAAAGTTAAAAGATATGTGAATATATCAAGCCTGATTCATATGTTTATTCATTTTAAAGTATAAAATAACAATGTAACTTATGCTAGATGACAAGCTTAAATTATATATAACTAATAGTAGTCTGTACAATAGACAGGTCCAGAGAGTAGTCATTACATCAGTTCATCCATTCTTCCATTCCATTCTATTCCTTGCCCATTTCTTTAATTCCACATACACCTTTCCATCTCTTATATCATCCAATAATGTCAATCTCTTTGGTCCTTTCTTTTTATTTCCACTCACCATTCCTTCCAAAACATCTTTCATTAAACTATAATCTCTTCTTAATATATGTCCAATCCAGTTTGACTTTCTCTCTCTGATATTTTCAATCAATCTTCTTTCCTCATTAACTCTTTTCAAAACTTCTTCATTTGTTATTTTACTCATTCAACTGATTTTTTCCATTTTTCTCCATGTCCACATCTCAAAAGCTTCCAATCATTTCTTAATTCTATTACTCAATGTCCATGTCTTCACAACCATACATTAATACACTCCACATATAACATTTAATTAATCTCTTCCTTAATTCTCTTTCCCCGGGTCCACAAAATATGTTTTTTCTTTTTACAATGTCGCCTTTGCCAATGCTATTCTTCTTTTAACTTCATCTTCACTTTTTTCATCCTTACTCAACCAACCACCCAAATATCTAAATCCCTTAACCTGTTGAACCATGTCATCATGGATTCAAATTTGCAGTCTTTTTGCATCTCTCCCTATCCATAAACACTTAGTCTTTTCAATATTAATCTTCATTCCATATGCCATACATCCTTCTTCCAATGTATTCAACATATTCTGAAAAACATTTTTCTTCTCAGTAATAAGAGCCACATCACCTGCAAATCTTATATACTTTATTACTCTCCCTCTAACATTTGCTCCTCTACAGTCCAAATAATTATTTATCATATCTTCTAAATAAATATTAAACAAAACAGGTGACATACTACACCCTTGCCTAACTCCACTTTCTATATTCACTTTATCAGTCTCATTACTCCTAAATCTAACTCTTATCCTTTGACCATTATACATAGTCCATATCAATCGTCTTTCTTTCCAAAATACTCCTTTATCTCTTAAGATAGACATCAGTTTATTCCAGATTACTCTATTAAATGCCTTTTCTAAATCCACAAAACATATACCAATTCCTTTATCTTTTTCAATATATCTTTCTGCAATTGTTCTAACAATACCAATAGCATCTCTTGTGCTTTTCCCTTTCTGAAAACCAAACTGTTCTTCACCAATATAATGGTCTACCTTTCCATAAATCCTTTGAGTTAAAATCCTCAGTAAAACTTTAGAAACATGAGACAACAAACTTATTGTTCTATACTCTTCACATGTAAGAGATTTCTTCTTTTTAGCAATTGGAATCATTATAGTTTTTAAAAAATCTTCAGGCCAAACTCCACTATTATATATCAAATTGCAAAGTTCAACTATTTCCTTCATAATAAATTCTCCCATTTCTGTCAAAAATTCTATAGGTAATGCATCAAATCTAACAGCCTTACCATTCTTCGTTTGTATGATTGCTTTCTTACTTAATTCAGCAATATGTCCATACCTCTATCATCTATTGCAACATCATCCTCATTTTCAAGTTCATAACTAATTAAATTATTTCCTCTACTAAACAGACACTGAATATATTCTTTCCATCTTTTTAATACATCATTACTATCAGTTAACCTCCTTCCATTCTTATCTGCAATCTCACTTGCTACACATGTCTTTTTCTCCCATGTGATATTTCATATTCTATCAAATACCAGATCATATCTTTTCATCTGTTGAAGCCCACCAGATCATATCTTTTATCTGTTGAAGCCTTTCTATCTCTTTACATTCTTGCTCCAACCACTTTTCTTTTGCTAAATCTGTTTCTCTTCTTAGTTCATTATTAAATTTCCTATATTCCTTTTGCCCTTCCTCAGTATTTACATTCTTCCATCATCTCCACACTTCCATCTTTTCCAACATACTTTCAGTTATCCAAGGTCGTTTAACTTTTCTCGCATGAATATCTATTTTATTTTTTGCTGTTTTCAAGAATCCTTTTTTAATTCTATTATTGTTGACTATGGACATTTAGTAGAGAGGAGTATTATTATGTGTAACAAGCATTAAATTTAGTTATCGTATTCAAACAGATTTTGTATATTAAGTTTCAATACTCACACATATAGTTCAAAGGGGATATCTAAAAAAACAGTAGACAAGTAAGGCACATATAATACATTTATACTAAAGTTAGAAAGAAACATAAAATTTTGACTAAATTTGAACTCAGACATCTCTAGTTGAATTAAATATTATTTGGATATAATAAAATTCTTTTTACACTACAGAGCATTGATGTTTGCATTTTCACATAAATTTATATTTTTTTCTCCCTCTCATTGCTCTCTCTTTTGTAACAAAAGCACAATTATACTTCTGCATCACAATCCATGGATACACATTTTTTTGATATTGCCAATTTAGCTAGCACAAACCTCGGAGCCTCCACAAGGTCTACTAATTTTTGATATTTACAATATATATATATAAGTATACCGTTTATAATAAATTTAATGTAATTAGAAGGGACTTGAACTCAGACTTTCAAGTTTCCTACAGTTATGCACTCAAATCTTATACAACTGATACTCATGTCTGTATTACATGCGAAAAAAGAAATTATTTCCAATATATGTATTTTGTTGGTCTAGATCATTCCTCTCTCTCCCCCCTCCCCCCACGTATATATATATAATCAATGTTCAGTTTATATTAAGATAGAAAATCTTCAAACTTTAATGGAAAAGCTTCAATATTCTCCACCCTCCAACTCTTCAGCCATTCATAATTAAATCAGATTTTTAATGATATAAATGGCTGAAGAATTACACAGTGGAGAAGATTGAAGCTTGACCATTAATATTTTAAGATTTGCTACCTTAATATAAACTGAGCACTGATTGTATATATGCTCGGGAGATAATGATCTGGACCATTTGATGAGTGCTGGTTCAGCATGAAAGATGTATATTGAAGATATTTATCTTCTTCACATATATATGGTCATGTGCGCAAGTTGTATAAGATGGCGCACATAGCTGCAGGAACCAAAAGAATGGTTTCACATGATTCCATTATTCAGTAATAGATTTGGTATAGGTTTAAAGTAATTATGACAGACTAAAATAGACAAGCGTTGGTGGCCTGGCGGTTAGCATAGCTGCCTTCCAAGCAGCTGATCCGGGTTCGCTTCCCGATCAACCGTTTGACATATAAAAAAATTAAAATAGGTAATTAAATATTTAATTCGATTGATAATACTGTTTTTTTTATTAAAATATAAAAAAAAAAAAAAAGAAAGAGATTGTTCTAATCACCTAATCTAAATTAATTTAAGAGAATAAAAATGTAGAAATGTAAAATAAACATGATTTTATAAACGTATTTGTAATTAGAATAAAATTTATTAAAATTGAATAAAAAGGTAAAATGTTTGTGAATTAAATTTGTGAACATAAATCATAAAATATTTAGTTTTACAAAAATGAAAATTGCATAGCAATTTTTTAACAAAAGATAGTTAACATGTCTTTATTTGTAATTAATTTTGAAATGAAAGTACTCAACAGATTAGATTTAAATTACAACGTGTTTACCACACAAACATCAATGGTGTAGCCATGTTAATGAAAAATTAAGTTAATGTGTAATGAAAACAATCACGATTCATTCTGGCATTTTTACTTCTCCAATACAATCTTTCAAGTATTGAAGAAATTCATCACACAAAAATTGCAATTTTGAAAGTTTGCAGATAGAAATCAGATGTCATAATAAAGTAATTCCCAGCATTTTCAAGTTGAGGGTAAAATTGCTGATATAGTTGATTGGTACAGTAAATAGGATTGCAAGTCATGTTAAAATTTATCTATATCCTTAAAATTATGATATACATTAAGGCATCAAATACCTATATGTTTGCCTCTTGTATGAAGTGTCATCTTTCTTTCAACCATATAAGCCCTGCAAAGTTAGGACATTCAGATAAACTTAAATAAGGCTTAAACAAATGGCATTACATTTTAAGACATGAGTTTGGAAATATATGATCTAATTACAATATTGACTACTTAAGCATGAATTTATAAAATAATAAATCTGTCTACAATATTATTTGCAAATCATTTGAAAAAATTATTGACCCGTTTACAATAGTGCCTGCGACAAAATAATGAATAATGAAAAAGTGACACCTCCCTCTCCATCTAAATAAATGCTAAAAAACCAGCAGAAAAATAATTGATGTATGAAACTAGCAAAAAAAAAAAAAAAACTAATTTGAAAAGTATATACTACATTTGAAAATTCTAATAAAATCCAACAAAGTGTACTAATGCAAATGTAAATATTAGATGAGAAATCCAATTTTATGTAATTTAAAAACATATATTAAGTAGATTTTAATTGACTAGTACATAGTTTGATTTGAATTTTTGTATGTGTTATTTTAATTATTTATATTTATTTACTTTGTTAAAATATTAATGTTTATTATATTCTTAAAAATCATAGTTGAATACATACTTTGAAGAATGTATAGAACCCATATTTTTCATTTCTTTAATTTAGATTAAAATAAATAGCATATTGTTAACTATTGGTCATAATTAATTCAGTAGAATACAAACAAGTTTTGTGGCAGTAGATTAATATATATATATATAACCAATATAACAATAATTAAATATAATACAATCTTTCAATCCGCCGTTAAATTTATGACTGTTGAGGAGGGTTAAACATATGTTATAGTGTAACAATAATGCACTCTCTTAACTTTATAATTTTAATGATATTTTAATACTTTGACAGTGCATAGAATATTGATTATTTTATAGATCTTTTGTTTTTCAATATTTTTCATATAATTAATCATGTCTGTCATATTAAAAAATTTGATTTAAAATCAGCATGGCCAATATTACACTAAATATATATATATATATATATATATATATTATATGTATATATATATATATATATATATATTATTGGTTGTATGAGGTAAAAATCAAATCTTTTAATTGGCCAACTCACAAACTGAAGACAAAGCCTATTGTTAAAACATATTCGCCTATAATATTAAATTCAACTCAGATACGTTTATAAAAAGTATATTACTAATTTTTCAGGTTATGAAGAGAACGAAAGTTCTTTCAAAATAAATTGCTATTTATTTATTCTAAAATATTCAATTTCGGCAACATAAAAGCTATAATATAAACAAAAAGGTCGACTTTTACGTTATAGAAAAGTAAATATTTCTTTTTACTAAATCTTAAATATTTTTACTAAAA